>JAOQMR010000213.1:33988858-34007959 GCA_027563865.1 Erythroxylum pelleterianum
TACCCCATACCTTCAAAGAGCTATTATCAAGCATGTCTTTTTTCTTTCCCTAGAATTTAATTCAACCAAAACTCTTTATATTTGTAATTCCATGTCCTCCTTAGTTACTAGGTCTAATGGGGGTTCATCCAATCCAACAACTTGTTATAGCATCATTCTTACACGGACATGCATAGTATCTTACAATTGGAACAGGAAATGTTTCTGTAAAACCAAACACATCTGGAACTTGGCAAGTTCATTAGCAGCTGCCTGCATTAGATGGAGCTATAGAAGGCCTTTGCGATTGTCCTAACTGCTTTCTGCTTTTCAAATAACGATACTAATAGAAGATTTGACACCAGATAAAAGCTTCTGAACATAATGATTCAAATTCTTCCAACATCACAGCTCTCAATTGTTGTCTAATGCTACAAATGTTGGTCTGCTTTTCCTCCATCCATCGCCCTTTTTAGCTGCTTTGTCAACCTAAGAACTAGGATACGTTAAATCTGTACAAATGACATCCCTATGCTTTTACAGATACAATTAGGTGACGCTTGAATGGCTCCCTTCCAATTCACTCCCAGGAGCACCAACGCCAAACCCCACCGTTCATTCTATTGTTAACTAAAATCATATAAGATGACTAAAACAAGAAAAGGAGACAAATATCTCAATTATATTTAGAGCTGCAATGCTAAATCTGGCTGTGCTAAATCCACACGACTGTTAGAATTGGGTGAACCTGGAGACTGAAATCTCACATTCAGATCAGGCGGCAGTGTATCTGACTTCTGTTGTGGTGACAACCCTGATTCTGGCTTTGACTGAGATGTTAAGCCTTTCCAAGATGATCTCGATTGAGTTCTTGGCTTAGGAGTGTCGTTTGTCGCAGATTTTCCTAATACATTCTCTGAAGCTACAGCACCCAAATTTTCCGAAAGCTTTGCAATTTCTAAATTTGAGCTATTTGCTGTAGCTGCTGGGTGGACAAAGTTAGAATTAGTTGCAGAAACTGTGCCAATAAATGGTGAAGACTGATAGTTAAATCCAGGAGATATGGCTGCTGAACCGACTTGTTTTCCCATCTGGGCAGGAAGGTCAAGCCGATACGTTCCATTATATCCATTCATGCCAGGGTGAATCACGGAGTTCTGATGAATCTGAATGGGAGGTCTTGACCTGATCTCACCCACACTGCTGTTTAGCATATTTAACCCTGTATTCAAGTTTGTTCTTTCAATTGCTTCTCTTTCTTTGAAAGGTTCTGCTGTAGTAGAACCCAAGGATGAATTGGAGGCAGACGGCGGACAAGAGTTGTTTATATGTCCTTCCAAGTGTGAGTGCATTGAAGACAACATTTTATCAGAAAATTTTTCTTCTCTGGGTTTTCCAGAAATATTCTCTTCTCTCAATTCTGCCGTTTGCAGTGTATCTTCAAGACAAGAAAAGGGCTGCAAGGATGAAGACTGGCCTGGATGGCTTGAAGAAGGAAGTAATGGCCTCTGAGGTGGTATGTCATTCTCTCCAACCCATCCAGGGCCATATTTAACACCAGGGGGAAGAGACCTTTCTATTCTTTTTGAAGCAATTCTCCAAGCAACAGGTCCAATGTTTGCAGCAAATCGAGCTAAACTTCTTGCATAACCATGCTCTGAGAGAAGCCCAACCTGGTTCAGTTGAAAGCACAAGTCAATCACCCAATCAAAGCAAAGGGCTACATGTGACAGCCCATAAATTGGTCAATGCAAATGCAAGGGCAGTTGTTGACTGTTCAACAGTGAGATGTAAAAGTTAAAACGTATAGCTTAGGTATATAAGGACTATCTCTTGTAGTCATTTTCAGTTTTCATAGGACATAAAACCATATCCTGTCTCCTATTATCTGCTAAGACTGAGGAACTGAACCCTGAATGGCATTGGATGGCCTCTTATTTCATGTCAAAACAAGCATAGAAGAATTCCCACTAATGTGATACGTACAGCCATTAGCTGCTTCCTCTCTGCATCAAAAGTACTCAAGACAGATGGCTCTCGTCCACCAGCTAATGGATTCTTATAGGTGTTACGTCTGTTATCATCAAGAGGAAATTGCTTCTTTCCAAACTTCAATGAACTACCCTTAGAACCTGAAAAAAGAAACCACCAATGCCTCAAGCTTTGTACTGAACTGAAATGTTTACAATTTTCAATTGTTTTAATCACGGACTAAGCAAACTAGAAATCAAAATTTCAAACCTGTAGCTTCATCATGCCTCTCAGACTTATTGTCGTCAATGCGAGAACTAGTAAATTGCACCAATGAATCTGCTAATCCAGACTTGTCTGAAAGTTGAGGGCCTTTTCTCAGATCATTAATGGAACAGATGCCACTGTCTCCTCCAGTAGCAAGAGTTGCATCTGAGGAAAATTCTGAGCCGGCACGGTCCAACGGAGGCCTACCCAATGGTTTTTTCAAATTCTTTATTGGAGGTCTACCTCTCCTCACTACTTTAGGTTCTGCTTCATTATCATCACTGTCCTGCCTCAAGTTTTCAAAGTTCTTTGTTGCCAGCTCCTGTATGGATCGAGCCTGAGAAGATTCAACCAAGTTTCAGAGAAAATGTCTTGTTGACAGTACAATTGTAGTTTCAAAGTTTAAATGCCAACAATACCTGGCGAAAATAAATGGTATCTGGGGCATTATACTGCATTGCATTCGAGCATATTAAGAACACATCTTTCTGCATGACAAGAGAGATGAACCTTCAGAGTAAGTCAAACAAAATTGAGCAAAGTCTCAAACATATAATTTTTGGAAGAAGATCAGAATAGTACATTGGCTAATACAGCTTCCAAGTGTGTCATGCAGTTCTTTTTAAAGATGCTAAGAGTAAAAGGCAGAGCATCACAAAAACATAGCAATATATAACATCAAAAATTAAACCTTTTTTACGAGTTAGATTTGTTTCTATGTAATAATGATGACCTATAACATCCAAACTTCTAAGCCGAATGCATTGCGGTACTGGACTTTGGGAATGTTTATTTCTCTCAGTTGCACGCCAGTATGCCAGTTAAATAAATTTTAGGGGCACGACTATGATCAAAACAATTGTACTCTTAATGCTATTCCCTTCCAGATTACTTGGACATCTAAGTACACGTTTTCATATAAATCAAATGAAGAAGAGCCAGGATACAACTTATTTTACTAAAACTGAATCAGCATCAGATTAACTAGGACATATAGAGTAAAGCATAAGTCCTTGGGTAAATGAGCACCAAAAACAACCATCAACGTTAATAAATGAAATAGAGAACAGTTAGCCAAAACTACAAACACGACCACAGAAAACCAACCTCAAAATGTTCCAGGTTGACATAGACCCCACCAGAGAGTTTCTTCCTTACGGTCCCAAAATCCATGGGATTTTCAATAACCTCGTGATAATCAGGAAGCTGCATATTTAAGATGACATCAACGGAGAATTAAGTTAAGAGAACGCATATAAATGACTAGGACATTATTATAGTATCACGCAACAGGATTGGCAGCCAACCTCTTCCGGGTCCACTGGCTCAGAGAATACTCCATATGTGTCCTTCCTTCAATTAAATTCATCAAGGAAAAAAGATTGTAACTCATCCCAAAGAGAGAGTAAATAACGTCAAACAATTCAAAAATAAAATCAGAGAAGTTTGAAAAACGCACTTTTGAAGCCGATCGAGGATAAACAGTAGTAGCTTTTTATCAGGCAAAGGTGTTGAGGGTCCCGAATCTGCAAATAAGGTAAACACATATCAAACAAAAAAGTTCTTTAATTTGGCCTTTTCAAGCAAATGGGTAACTGAGCTCGTTGGCTAACTACAAACCTTGGACATCGTTTGTGGGGTTTGTGGCAGAGGCAGACTTCTCTCCCTGAAAGTGTACAGACAAAAAAGAACAGAGAAGAGGTTTAAGCAGAAAGAAGAACAACGATTGCTTTTTATCCTTAATGGTCGAGGACTAACACAAGCCAAGTCGACGTGAAAAGCCAAAGTGGCATGGAGTTCAAAGCGTCAAAAGGAGAGAACATACTTGCAACAGAAAAAAAGGAAAACTGAGATAATAACTGAAGAAAAGACAAATTTACACTTTTTATGAGATAGATATGACAGCCTAGAATCATTATTATTTCACCAAATAGAAGACAGATTAAATTCCCAACTTCAACAATTGACAAACAAAAATTATATATTTAAAACGAGAAAAAAGTAAACCTTCAACCTTTTCCTCTCTTTTTTGGTCCAATGAGTTATTATTAGAGAGAACATTAAAAACTCAATTTCCAAAATGGAATTTTTTCGAAGAAGAAAAGGCCAGACCGAGTCAACGGCTTCACTGAAATTGTAGAAATTCCAGTGTAGAGGCCCGAAATTCAAGGAAAGGCACGTTTAAACCAAAAAAGTTTCGCGCTTTTTCCATTTACAAAAACACTATCGAACCCCCAACAACAAATTCTTGAACTTTTCACTCAATTCTAAGGAAAATTCCATAAAACCGCACTACCTTGTCAGTGGCAGGGAACCCAGATCCATCACCTATCGCATTGATTTTCCTCTTTTTATGATTAGAAGCCACGTTCTTGTCATCTTCGTCACTCGAATCCGACCCATTTGAGTTGAAAGAGGAAGAATTGGGGTCCGATTTTTGGGAAGAGGGCAATTTGAGGACGAGCTTGAGCTTCTTCTCTCGGCGCTTTCCTCTCAATTCTGCATCATCGTCGTCGTCGTTGTGGTGGCTTAGAGAATCCGGTGAGGAAGGAGTGGGGTTCCGGCGGGTGGATCGACGGATAGGGGTGGGAGTGGCAGAGTTGTAAATATGAGGTGTGGAATTGGGAAAGTTTCGATTTTTTTGTTTAAGGTGTTGGGTTTGTTGATATTGTTGTTGTTCTTTAAGAGTGCGTTTTTGAAGATCCAAGAGAGAAGGCCGCCCTTTCTTCTTCTTCTTCCTCCTCTCCACTATCTTACCCATATTTTTTGGCCCCCCTCTCTCTCTCTCTCTGTCTGCTTCTTTCTCTCTCTCTCCCTAACTAACAAACAGGGTCTTATTTTTATTTTAGAAAATATTTTTACAAAAATATAGGTTTTTTGTCTTAATAATATTTGTATGACTTTTGAAGAAGGGTTGGCGAGGCATGAAGTGCACGTGATACAGAAACCTATTCTACACGTGTCGGTAGCTGATTGGGATCATGCCTTCTTTTTTGTTCTCCACCAGTATAAGACGAACATGCGATACCATTTACATGGGCTACGTGGCACGATTTCAAAGTGGTTTGACCTAACTACTAAGGAGGTTATACGACTCTGTTTAGAGATGGGATTCTTCTCAAATTCTAATGTTGTCAGTCTTTAGCCATCACGAACTCAATGGGCCCTACTCCTAAACAATGGCTACTTTTGGCGCCATCAATTCTGATCTAGGCAGTAAAAGGTTTGCGAGTAGTAGCAATAAGTTGGTCAAGTCCCAGATGGTGAGTGGTTGGTTCTTTCTGCTAATGATTTGTGAGGGCCAACAAAGCCCCTCGGCTTGGTGGAAAGAAGGATACTAGGTGGAAAGTTGAGGACCGAAATCCTCCCTGCTAGGATCATCAGAGAACTTCCTGTTCGCTTCTAGCTGGTAAACTTTTCCCCAATGCTTATAAGGAAGATCTTTCCCTGTATTCCATTTCATTTCGGCTTCTGATGGCTGGACAACTGTGAACAATCTTTCATATTGCTTCTTTTATCTTTAATTTTTGAATGAATCCATCAGGATGCGAAGAGGTGAAATTCTCATTCTTTCATCCATTTTGTAAAACAATTGGAATGACGAAATGGTTATGACAACTTCCCGGAAAGGCAATTCTGTTGATGGAGAGAAGAGGACTATTATTGCATTTAAGAGCTCTTGTTCTTGGGAGCATTTCGGAGCAATGAAGATGCAACCTAATGGTTCTCGAGATGCATGCACGTATCAGTAAACCAGTTAGAAAGGCTGGGAGGAGTGTGTTTGATAATTTTACCAGTTGATCCATTGTTAATGAATCTGTCCAGTTGAAGAAGCCTGTTACAGATCAAAAGGTCACCATCCTAACCATTGATATAATAGAGTTGTGGAAGAAATCAATCGCTATAATTGTTTCTGGAAGCCGGTAAGTGATCATTTGTGAATAAATCAGGCCCTCTTGTTTAGAATTGGACACTTCTCTGCAGCCTAAATGATTAGGCCTCAACTTCAAAAGCCAACTGGATGAATGTGATGAAGTAGAACTTTCCATGAAAGAGGTTGTTGATACAGAGATGAAAAATACAGTAAAAAGACGAGGACGACTTGCTACCTCATTTATCCCGCTGAGATAGGATCCTTTTACGTTATATCTTCATTGACACGGACAGTTCTCTGGTAAAGCCCTGTCTTTCATTTTCAATTCATCGTTGTCGGATGTATTATGGAACGAGAAGTAGCGTTTGCCAGTCACACTAAAGAGAAAGGTTGAAGTCTCGTGAAGGAACGATGGAAAGAGCATGAAGTGCAGTGGAGAACTGAATTGTTCCGGTCGCCTTAGTCAGAAAGTAAGTGGGCGGTCCGTTCAGGTTGGAAAGTTGTGAATATAATCAAGTTTGGTCTTTTTCACTTGCTCTCCTTTGTTGTCAACACTCGAGAGCAGCTGATGTAGCGTCTCTGTGTCATCGATTGATAATACAAATGATCTTTTCTTGTTACCGTACAAACCTTTAGCTAAGATATTGTCTCCCTAGATTCGATATATTTGGCAAACGAACATTTTCTTATCCTAAAATTTTATGTCTGTCATAAATATTGATTTCTATAGTTAGATCTTAATTAAATTTCTTAATTGGTTATCAACTTCTGCCATAAAGATATTAAAATTTTCAAGAATTTCAAACTTTTCTTTAAGCAAGAACACATATTCATAACGTTGGACCCCACACCCTACACCCCACCCGTAAGTGTTTGCAGGTTATACTGCGGCGTGTGTTTGGGGGTTATACCCCGGCGTGTGTTTGCGGGTTATACCGCGGCATCCAACACAAATCGGTATTGTCCTCTTTGGTCATGGGTGGAATCCACGATTCGAACCCATGACCTCAAGGTTTTATAGCTTCCATATGCTCGCCTCTTACCATTGAGCCAAGTAAGAATAATCATTATGTCTAAAAATATCTTGAATTAGACAATATAATTTTATAAGGTCTAAGTTTTTAAAAAAAACTTTATAAAGTCTACATATATTCGTATGTATGAGTTGATGGCGTATGCGGTGTTAAACAACGCCAAATGAGCCCTAAAAAGGTTAGTAAAATTTGGAATAGTTTGGTGAATTTTATGTCTCAGTGACATCAATCAGGTTCTAAATGTGGGATGGGTTTCTAGGAAGATGGGTCTGGAATTTGAGATTATGGTCTGAATAAAAATTGTAGGTTTGTGTGTCTAGTTTCTGGAAAGGTATTGTACGTTTGAAATGGATGAGTGGCTTGAGAGTTCTGCCATTTTTAGTAGCAGATGGTCTGGTTGGGCACTGAAATGGAAGCTGTTGTGTAAATGGGGAAGTTTGGATGGATTGTGTTTGGATTATGGAAAAGAGACCAAAATGAAATTTGTAAAGGAGATGATGACGAACAACTTTGTTTTGACCAGAAGTTGATTTGGTTAATGGGTATTTTTTAGATAACTGGAACGGACAGAAGGTGATGTTTGGTGACGAGATGGAGCAGAACATAGTATCAATTGATAGTTTTCAAAAAATTATCAAACCCAAGTGATTGTTTTTGAAAAACAAATAAACCCAACAGAAAATTCTACCAAAGGAGATAAACTCACGCTTAAATTAAATATATCTTTTTTTTATTTCAGCCTTTTTCACAAAGGAACAGAGCTAGCTATTTATAGACAAGGAAGGCACATGGGTAGCCTCCTCATGTCCTAGTCATGCGTTATAAGCCAACAAAACAGATAATTAAATTCAATCACAACTAAACATTAACTCTATTTATGAAAACATAACTTAAATAGAAAATTAAATGTCATCCCAAGCTAAAAGTCATAAAGTCAATAAGTCAACAATTTCATGTTCTTCAAAAGTTATTGGCCAACCTCGTTCTTGATGTTATGGGCTTTCTTTGGGCTTTGGTCACTCTTTATAAACACAAGCTTTGACTTCACCAAAAGGCTTTAGTAAGGCTTGGAATTGTAGAAAATTGTTGAGTCTAAATTCCTCTTCTCCAAATGTTGTAGCTGTGGGTTATGGAGGCTCTCCTAGGCCCATTGCTTCCATGTCTTCCATTGCTTGCTTGGATGGTCTTCCATCATCCTCTCCCTCTTGAGAGGTAGAGTCATTATCATTATTTAGCCTTGGACTTGTGTCTTCCTTATATAGTTTCAAATCAATCACATTGAAAGTGTTGGAAATGTTGTAGGGACTTGGCAACTCAATTTTGTAGGCATTACTGTTGAATTTCTTCAACACTTTGAAGGGTTTATCAGCGTTGACATCCAACTTTGTCTTCCTTGCTTTTAGGAACCTATGTTTTCTCAAGTACACCCATACAAGATCTCCTTCCTTAAACTCAAGCACCTTTTTAAGCTTGTCTTGCCTTTTGTATGTTGCATTGTGCTTCCTAATGTTTTCCTTAAACAACTTATGGATTCTCACAATCTCTAGCTCTTATCTCGGTTTTGACACTCACCATTGGGTTTTTCTGACACAATTGGGCTTAAGATGATTGGTGTTAAAGGGTTGTCGTAGACACTCAAATGGGGGCATGTTTGTGGTTTTTTTTGGAACAATTATATGCAAACACTGCGTGAGGCAAAAGTGCATCCCATTTTTTGGTTTTCCCCCTTAGAAGGCTTCTCAAAATTGCCCCCACTATTAACAACCTCAGTTTGCCCATCGGTTTGTGGATGGAAGGAAGTACTAAATTTTAATTGTGTTCCCAATCTCCCCTACAAACCTCTCCAAAAATGACTCAAGAATTTGACATCTATATCACTCACAATACTTCTTGGAATCCCATGTAGTTTCACAATATTAGAAAAGTAAAGATCCATTACATGTTGTATATCATTAGTTTTTGAGCAAGGAATGAAATGAGTCATCCTATAGGCGTGCTTGTGAGGTATCATGGCTCTGGGCACAAAAATTGATCTCATGTTGGATGCTTCTCAATGGAGGAAGGCCCTTAGGCAAAGTATTGGGAAATACCCATAAGAACTCCTCAATTAAGCTTTCCATCTCCTTAGGCAACACTACCGTTGATTTGTCTTCATCTTCCACATCTAATAGCACATAAGATGGAAATTCCTTTGTAATGGCTTTCTTCTCGTCCGTGGCTAAAGCAATTCGCTTACATTCTCCCTTTTGAACTTTGACTTCATCGGTGTAAACAAAAATTTCTTCTCTTCATGCCTCAAGGAATAAGTGTTTGCTCTCCCTTGATGGCTCACATCTCTATCATATAGCTATGGCCTCCTAAGTAGCAGATGACAAGCGAACATGGGCATAATATGGCACCATACTTCATCACCATATTTTTCAATTATGAAAGGAACTAAACACCTCTTAGTTAACTTAATTTTGTGATTTTCATTGAGCCATGTGAGCTTATACGGATTGGGAATTGGTTTGGCTTTGAGCTTAAGCTTGTCCACCATTTTGGTTGAGGCCACATTCTCACAAGCTCCACTATCTATCAACTTATGACACATTTTCCTACTAGTAATACACCTTATGTGGAAAAGTGATCTTCTATTCTAATCTTCTCCTCTATTTTTGCTATTCAAAAGCCTACGTAACATAAGCATTTCAGCACTTATATTTTCTCTACTAGCCCCAATTGTCTCATCACTCTCATGCTTCTCTTCTTCATTAGCACCATAAAACATCTCAGCCTCAAATTCAACTTCATCAATCTCCTTCATTTCCTTAATGGTCATCATCTTTCTATTTGGACACTAGGACTGAAATTGGCTATAGCCTTGGCATTTAAAACACCTAAGCTTGGTTTCTGGAGATTGTTGGTTCAGTTTTAGCATGATTTTGTGGGTATAAGTTGTAATGTTTGGCCTTTGGTTCGATGGACGTGAGTAGGGTGGGTTTGGTGGTGTAATGTTCGGTTTGGTGGAATTTGATGGTGTAGTGTATGGAGTTTGTGTTTTTGATGGTGGGGTAGAAAATTTTGGTATTGGCCATGGGGTTTGAGATGACTTCAAGCTTGCTTCATTTCTCATTGCAAGCCTTTTCAATTCACCAAAAGTTTCATACGGGTAAAAGCTCACCATATTTCTGATTTCAACTTTGAGTCCTTTGTGAAAACGGGCACAAACTAATTCTTCGCTTTCTCCAAGATCACATTTGAGTAAAAAATGTTCAAATTCACCAATATATTCTTCAATGCTTCTACTACCTTGTGTGAGAGACATCATTTGAGCAAACAAATTTTACCTATATTGAGGCGGCATGAATGCATCTTTAAACTCGGCTTTCATCCTTTCCTAAGTGTTAATTCGTTGCCTCCCTTCTCTCACTCTTCTTTTTTGAAGATTGTCCCACCATAAAGCCGCATGCCCCCTAAATTTGAGAGCCACAATCTTCACTTTCTTATCATCCTCAACATCTCTTAATTCAAAAGCTCTTTCTATGCTATATAGCCAATCTTGGTAAGCATTGAGATCTAGCTTTCCATGAAACTCAGAAATGTCTAATTTGAAATTAAAAATCACTTTGGGACCTCTCTTACATAAACCTTTCTTGAACATACCTTCCTCTACGTGGGTCAATTCTGCCCCCTCTCCCTCTTGGAGCCATCAGTCCTCCCATGATGTAAGAGGCACCATTATCTTTATATGGCTCATCTTCTCCAAAGGTAGTGCCATCATCAAAAGTTTAATGGGGATCCTAATTAATTGGGACTCCGGGGATGTATGGAGTGCTTGGGGATGGTTAGAATGTTTCAAAAGCTTTGTCTTTGGCTTTCATGGTGGCTATTTCAAGGCGGAGTGCCTCAATTTGAGCGACCATCTCTTCTTGTTCGAGTTGTGGCTTGGTTTGATTAGATTCAGACATGGCTTATGTGAGATGAACCTGGCTCTGATACCAAAATGATGGTGTATGCGGTGTGAAACAACGCAAAATGGGCCCTAGAAAGGTTTAGTTAAGTTTGGAGCAATTTGGTGAATTTTATATCTGGCGACACCAAACAGGTTCAGACTGTAGGACGAGTTTCTAGGAAGATGGGTCTGGAATTTGAGGTTATAGTCTTAATGAAAGTTGTAATTTTGTGTGTCTAGTTTCTGGAAAGGTATGGTGCGTTTGAAATGGATGAGTGGTTTTGAGAGTTATGCCATTTTTAGTGGCAGATGGTCTGGCTGGGCGTTGAAATGGAAGTTATTGTGGAAATGGGGAAATTTGGATGGATTGCATCTGGATTCTGGAAAAGAGATCAAAATGAAAGTTGTAAAGGAGATGATGAAGAACAACTTTGTTTTGACCAGAAGTTGATTTGGTAAGTGGTTTTTTTGTTGTTGAGATAACTGGAACGAATAGAAGGTGATGTTTGGTGGTGAGATGGAGTAGAACAAAGTATCAATTGATAATTTTCATAAAATTATCAAACCCAAGTGATTGTTTTTGGAAAGCAAACAAATCCAACAAAAAATTCTGCCAAAGGAGATAAACTCACGTTTGAATTAAATATATATATTTTTTGTTTCAGCCTTCTTCGCAAAGGAACAAAGCTAGCTATTTATAGACAAGGAAGGCCAAGGCAGCCTCCTCATATCCCAATCGTGCGTTATAAGCCATCAAAACATATAATTAAATTCAATCACAACTGAACATTAACTTTATTTATGAAAACATAACTTAAATAGAAAATTAAAGGTCATCGCAAGCTAAAAGTCACAAAGTCAATAAGTCAGCGATGTCATGTTCTTTAAATTTTGTTGGCCAGCCTCCTGCTTGATGTTATGGGCTTTCTTTGGGCTTTGGTCACTCTTCATAAACACAAGCTTTGACTTCACCAAAAGTCTTTAGAAAGGCTTGGAATTGTATATAATTGTTGAGTCCAAATTCCTCTTCTCTAAATGTTGTAGCCGTGGGTTGTGGAGGCTATCCTAGGCCCATTACTTCCATGTCTTTCATTGCTTGCTCGGATGGTCCTCCATCATGAGTTAATAATAAGCCAAAAGTATGAGTTGATCCATTTTTCTTTATTTTGGTCAACTTATCTCTGTAACAGTCAACACTTGTTTCTAAATTATCTTAATCTAAAATTAGAAGCATATTATTCTGAATCAATCTCTCAACTATGTCTCTAGAAATGACCCAACCTTTTATGCCACAACATTTATGAATTCTTTTTTATCATGATTCTCTTCCAAGTGACTTGTTCGACAATATATGAAGAAGCATACATCTCATTAGAGGCAAGACACATTTTATATAAGTTTTATGATAAGAAGACAATACCAATATGTTTTGCATTGAAAAATAACTTTACAACAAAAGTTTCAGTGACAAACCTATAACCTTTTTAATCTAAAATAAATACATAGATCAAATTCCATCTAAAAGACAGTATATAAAACGTGTCATTTAATAAAGTCTTAAACCCTATATTAAGGTTCAAACAAACATCTCTTATAGAGATTACATCAACTTCTTTGATATTTCTCATCATCAGTTTTTCTTCCTCCCTATTCAACTTTCTCTTTTGTACAACTCCCTGCACCTTGAAAGAGCCATGATTAAAGGCTCCACTATCTAGCTACAAAAAATTTAATGTGGATATAACATGATTAAAATCATGTATCATATAAGCCATATACTTACCTGACAATTATTGCCTTTCTTTTTAGGTTTTATACTTCTATCATTCTAACTTCTTATGTCCCTTCTTGTTACATAAGAAACACCTCATACTTATGCTCATACTCATACTCATACTCTTTATAATATCCATAAGACCTCTAACAACACTAATAAGCATCAAAAATATAAATATTCAATTCCCTCATCTTAGTATAAAGGTGGACATCATAATTTTATACTCCCTCAGTTCCCATACTTCAATTCCTTTAATTACCTATTTCGGCATTAGAAGGTACCTTATATCTTTGTAGACGTTATTGAGGAAATCCCTTGCTATGTTTATTTCTAGAAGTCTACTTAACAGACGGTCTGATATAGATCTCTTTATAGTCAAATAACAGATCCTATTTGACCTTTTACAGGCTACATATGCTGCTTTCTCAGCCTATGAGCTAATAGATGTATGTGTAGGTGGCCTATCCTTAATTATGAACATGTTTATATATGTCATCTCTAATGTAAATTCCACATCTTGCTTCCATTTCAATTGTGACATTATTTACAGAGAATGTGACTACAAAATTGATAATGTAATGATAATCACAAAAGTAAGATAACATCGATAAAGCCACAAAATAATATTTGCACCAAACATCTTATCATATTTATCATAAAACACCTGTGAGCTGAATACATAACACATGAAGATAAGCCTCCACATAAAAGTGATCAGGGAACATACCATAAGTTTTATAATTATACCACCTGTGAGCAAATAGATCACTTAAGCAATGACTTTTCTCTATCTTATTCCCTTATGCATATCTTAAAGTCTCATAGAAGGCCAACATCTGTTGGCAGAATAACCAAACACAAGACCAGAGACATCCTCAAACATGCAAGTAGAATAATTCAAATACTACCTTGAAAAACCATTATTGTGACTACATTCTCATTAATACCCAAATGGACCCATAAACACAAGGGACACACTTATATGTTATCCTTATAATTTTCTTTATGGTTATGTAGCTTGTGATTATCTAGAAGTGATGTTAAGACTTACCTTCAGCTTGAAAGATCCTAGATCAACCTGTCTATAGAACTGTTAACTTATAAACCAACCTATTAACTAGTAGGAACATGCATATAAGTTTAATATATACAAACTACTTGTTAATAAACATACAAATGAGTTTAATATAAGTGTAAATCACACTAACACTTTATTGATTAGTATGGCATTCCTTAATACTTGATATGTTAATTTGAATTCAAGCTTGCTAAATATATTCCATATAAGTATTATTTTAGGTTAAATGAGTAGCACATTTCATATAATTATTATTTTATAAAATATAATCATTAAGTTACCATTGTCAAGTTACTGTAACAATCCTCAAACTACTGGTCCCTCAGTAGAAGTTGTTTCGATCTACAAAATAGTGTGCATAAGGTTAACATCAATAATTTGATTAAAATTAAAATAGATGGTAAAGTAGTAACTACTTACACTGATAACTTGTTCATTAGGTCTTGTTACATTATAGTTTCTACTCAAAAGCACCATATTTCCTACATTTTTGCACTTGACACTTTTGCAACACCTTACTTGTACTTTCTTTGGTTCATTTTTGTGTCTTCTTCTTACCTTTTTTAGCCTTAATGGCATCGCCCTCTTGGTTGATGGACGTATTAGCTCATAACCATTCAATGGCTAAAAGATTATTCCCTTAATAGGTTATAGAACTTCAATATACACTCTTTAAAAAGTGCTCTTCTTATAACAGTCACATAAATGCCTCTGATTTTTTTTAGTGATTGATAGCATTAATAACTTGTTTGCATAGGTAACCATATAGGTCGCACGCTTGACAGTTATAACAATGTTCCACTCCTAGCCTCATAATATACTTCCATCCCCTCTATTAACCTCATATGCTATATTGCCATTCTTCACAACCCCCTATACATTGTTTCCATCTTATTTTTTAAAACTTCTTCACAACTGCAAGTGCAACATTTGATTTCCATGCATGTTCCCTCTTTTTAACATATCTCTTTGTCACCATTGTCTTAATGGATTCTAGTATACTAATCACTACTCGGTCTTTTGCTAGTAAGATACATCTGTTAAAAGTCTTGCTTATATTATTATTAACGGTTGAACATTTTGACTTAATTAATTAGTATGGCCTAACAACCCAAATCTCATGTGAATATTCAAACATTGTAGGAACACAATGAGATCTAATTTGTCCAATTTCTTAGTTACTCATTAAAGTCTTTGATGTATATAGACCATGCACATATTTAGAATTCTTTTTAAATCTTTACCATTCTATTGTATATGTAAATTGTGGTAAATATGCTTAGCGTACATTTTATGACATGCATTTAAAAGCATCTCCTTAACATCTCTTATTAATCCCTAGATACACAAGTCACAAAATAAAAATCAAATAATTTAGTATAATAATATAGCATATAACATAAGTAGAACAACACAAGTCTACATTTATGTACCTTTTCATATCAAATATTATTATGATTTCATCTCCATTTTCTAATTACAAATCACCTGATAAAAGTGATATGAATCAACTCCATGAATCAATATTTTCAACTTTAACAACTGTTTATGCTATAGGATACATGCCTTTATCTCCATCCTTTCCAACCGTACTGATCAATTTAAAAAATGACCATCCATCCTACATATAAGTTAGGCCTCAAGTATCTCCATCCTTCTTGATAATCATAGTTCCACTATTGAACCAAAATTCCTACGTTTTGCCTCCTGGATATAACCTTTATAGTTTGAAATATTCTTGAACGTAGTCTAATGCTTTCTCCTTCCTTGACTTTCTCTTAATAACCTTACAAATAATAAGATTAAAAAATATGTTCAACTAGTCCTTATGTTCTTTAATCATCTTTATAGTGGTAATACTAGACTTTTCTAGAATTATATCTAGAAAATATCTAGCCAAAAACTTTGTAATGTAATGATCCAAAATTTTGTTAACTTGCTTAAAAAGCCTATAAAAAATATAAGTTGAGCTTAAAAAACTTGAGTTCATTTCTCTTTTAAACTCTTTTCTTTATAGGTTACTATTCACTCCCAACTTCCGACGCTCATACCTTCACCATTCAACCACCATTTCGACAATCTAGGGCTCTATGAGAAGCTCTCAAGATGCTCTACCAAACCCCTAAACTTATTTCATAAAAAACAAACCAGATTTGGAGGAATTACGACTAAAAATTTTGATTCATTTAGGTAAGTACCGATCTTCTATTTCGAGTCATTTATGGGAAAAACTAACACCAATATAGTGTCTAATAGCCCTAGAAATATAGGAAAGGAAAGGAACTCAACATCAATCGACTCATTTTACTAGTGAACGAAAATGAGTTACCTTTAAGCTTCAATTCTTCAATTCTCGCAAACCAGGAAGAGTTTTGATGCAACACCAGTGCCATCAGATTCCTGGAGGTGAGCTTGTGATTTTTAGGTGGGTGGTAAAGATCGTCGCCTCTCCGGTAGCCCATGCTTCGATGACGATGATGAGTTTCCAATTAGCCTAGAAATGACTTAAAATAATTTTAGAACTTTCCAAATATTATGTGGATTAATTTTTATAAAAGCAACATATTGGATTAATTTTCATAAAAGCAACATATTGAAATTCTTCATATTTTGTGAGATAAAAATTTGGAAAGAGTTATGTTCTTATAGAAATGCATGAAATTGATTAAATTAGGTCGTTGTTGATTAGAATTGAGACTATCTTGATGTATTGAGTATAAATGAGGGTGTTCGAGTTAGAAATTGGTATACCTGAATTATGAATTGGATTTATTATCAATTTTGTGGTGTAAATGTGGACTCAATTAGGCATGGACATGTAGTTTGGATGCCCAAATTGAGTTGTAGGTACTGGTGGATATAGAAGTGTATTTTCATTGTAGGAATGACTCTTTTTTCAGAAAGGAGATGACCATTTTATAGGGAAAACTCTCCCGAATTTTTAGTAGGCTTCTCGTAAAAACACAACATCGTCGTTTTTGAATAGAAAATAGAACTCCTTGATATTGAGTCATGGTCTTATTCTCGAAGTACCTAAAATTAGATTGGGTTTTAAATCCTAATGATCATTTATACTTTTCTTTCTATAGATCAATCAGGAGCAGAACCTTCCACTTTGAGATACTAGGTTCGACGTGAAATAATGTATTATACCTGTGAATAAATATTCATGGTTATGAGCATGTATTAGAATTCATGATCATATTCATCAAGGAAATCATCATCCTATCTTATGCATACATGATACCCATACATATGAATTAACAAATGTACACTGCCATGTTATGCTTGTCTTGGTATGTGATAATATGGAGGATCATTATGATATGAGCTACTTGGTGGGCGTCACTAGGCTATGTGCACAGCGAGTCAGTTGGTCAAGTATGGATTTGGTTAGTAGTTGATCCATTGATGGATCCAATGATTAAGATAGGACACAGTTGGGGCAGTTCGATCAAGGTTGTTCTCTAATGCCAACTGGAATATGATACATGATATGATAGTGTAATTGTGGCAATTCAGTTGAGGTTGCTCTCAGAGACAATCATGTCATAGTGAATTTGTGACGATTTAATTGAGATGGCTCTCGAACGATAGTCCACTACATTTGAACCAAGTGACTCGAGTGGAACGAGAGAGCCCTTATGACTATAGTCTATGTGTAAGGAGCATGTTATAGGGTTGTGATTATGATGATTATGTGACATGATATTGATATGGGAAATGCATGCATGTTTATGAACAAAATCATTATGTTGTGAAATTGCATTTATGGATGTAATATATTCTAAATATATACATATATGTATCATTTGAAACCCTTAGGAGTGTATAACATAACCATAGTATTAATTTACTAAGCAAAGTCTAACTCCCCTCAACTTTTTTTTTTCCAAATCTCTTCTAATAAAGTTCTTTGCTGATATTTTTCCTCTCCAATGATTCGATGTATGTTTGTTAGTGACCTTTTACTCTAGATCCGCAGGAATCTTATTTTGTTTAATTTCCTTTGTATTAACTACTTCAACGTTGTAGCAAATCGTGAATTGGAAATTGATTTGACTGTTAAAAATATGAGTTTGGTCACCTTGGAATCTTATTTTTATTATGGATATAAGGATTTGAAGACATTTTAGTCTTGCTAAGGGTTTAGTAAACCTTGAGTTCATTGTTCCTTCAACATTGGTCACGGTTCAAGGTTGAGGTCGTTATACTCAGACATATATTAATTTTGAAACATTTGTCTTTACTATCATAGGCTACGTACAATTTTCACTTGCATCCTCAATTGCATCCAACTATAATCCATTTATATTCACTTTTTTTCCGGTGGATTTTAAACCTTATTATTATTGAATAATCCAACTATAATCCATTTACATTCACTTTTTTTCCACTGGACTTTATACCTTGTTATTATTGAATAATCAACAACATACCTTTGTCAAACTCCAACTCCATGCCTATTGTCTAAATATGGCATACCACCATTTAGCTTATGTCTAGCATCTGTGTTAAGCCTTTTAATTGGCTCCCTAAGATCTCCTCATTGTAACTAAATTAATGACCATCTAGAATTGAAATATCAAATATATTACATACTCCTCAATTTTATTATCTTCTTAAATTTTAGCTTCATTTACACCCTTAACTTCAACTTCATTATCACCTTCAACTTCATTCACATAAGTTCAACTTCATTATCAACTTCAATTTCATTTACATAAGTGCCCACATCCCTATTATTACTACTCTCTTTTTCAATTATATCATGCACTCCTTGTGCCCACATCTCTATTATTACTACTCTCTTTTTCAACTATATCTACATCAACTTCAATATCATGCCAACATGTCCAATCCCCACCATTACTTGTTATAGCCAAATTTTTAGAACTATAAAAATTTCAAAGTTTACGTGTAATATACACTTCACCTAATACCACTTTCTTAGATTCAGCGAGTCTTTATTGGAACTCTTCTTTTATAGTTTATACGCACGATGTTATTTTTGTTATTTTTATTAGAATGTAAGTTGAGAAAACAACCTTTTATATACATTATCTTATTTTTGTTAGAACGTGTAATGTATGTGTTGGGCCCCGTTTCCGAAGCCCAACGATCGTTTCGGAATCGAAGAACATAGACATAAGCGGAAATCCTAAAGTCTATTCCCGAAGACAAACC
>JAOQMR010000213.1:34034403-34051806 GCA_027563865.1 Erythroxylum pelleterianum
ATGCTAGAATAGTCAAACAATCATGACCATTAAAAACTTTTCACGTATTACACACATATTTCAGAAAAACAAAAAAAATCAAATTTGGCCCATTTTATTCAAAAATATTTTTTCAATCCATTATACATATCATCAGAATTTCAGTAGTAACTTGGGCCCATTACAGATACAAAACACTTTTAGTCATAATGCCATTACATTACAAAATAATTCACTTACACATGGTATAATATTTATGAATATATATTTTGATACAAAATATGAAATACATATATAGATGCGAACTGATCTCGACCTCTATATCTTACTCGAATGCAGTGCCTAGACTCCAATCTGTCTAACTGGCGATCTTCTCTAAGCCTTTTTAGGGTAAGTTTTGCAAACTCAGTGAGTGGATCATCCTCGATGGCTCACTCATATCAAGTAATACATATAGTTCATGTAATCACGTAATTCACATCATTTCACTAATATTCATATAGCATCACATATCACTTTGATCATGTATTTCATATTTCACATTCAGAGCAGTCAAACAGTTCATTTTAATCATTTAAAACATACATATCGATTTTATATGCAATACTCATGAGACTCGCTTCCAATTGTTATTGTTGTGACCGAGTGCCTTTTTACTGGCCTATATCCCTTGTAGATGCCGAGCCTATTTCAAATATTGTCCCATATCCCTTATGGCTATCGGGCACATTAATAGCTGAGCTAGAAGCTCTTATCACATTCTGAGCTTTAAGATCTTTTTCGATGGCTACTCCGATCACAACAACCTTTATGTTGTCATAAATTCATGTAATGAAATGTAACAAATTCATATACATTCAATCAGTCACTTGATTTCATTTTCACATTCACATACATATTTCTCATCAGACCTTGGTCCGGAATTTAACAATAATGTTAAGTATCACTTATTTAGTCAAATTCACATACAAGGAGCACTTCCAATATCTTATTCATGTATCAAACACCTCAGACATTCAATGTCCGGAATCAACACAATCACATTCACAAAATAATTCAATGCAGAGTTTAAAACAAACAATTAATTAAGTGAGACCATTTAGGTCACTCACAATACGCTCCAGATTAGCATTTGCTTCCAAAATCCAGAAACATCTGGATGCTGACGTTTTATCCTGTGAATCAACATCATGCAATACACACATTGCACACACATTACTAATTGCACAATCTTATGAATACTTAATCACATACATATGTTTATATGTTGTGTATAATGCGTGCTCAATGACAATCCCGAGTATATTACCTAAATTCACATCTTATGATCATTCACACTTTATAACTCATATATGTCTAAATTAAACTTAGGTTTACACTTCAATTATACAAGATTATTCTAAGTTCATCAGTCAATCATGCAATAAGGTTCATAGGTCAAATACACTTGATTATTATAATATCATCAATCAATCATTTACCAATGTTATTCTAACATTATATGATCACATAATATCCAAACTCTCATTCATTCTTACTTGATACACATTACTCATCTCCTTACAATCATATTAGCATTTCTAAGAATGCTTTTATTCTTATAAGTTATAACACTCATAAATTTCTAGATTTTATACACATAATATCAACAATCTTTTCACCATGTTATATCCTCAATTACAACCTATACGTATCCAACACTTTATCAACTTATTCAACCTCAAAGTAGGTTCATTTCAAGTCCCATTCAAGTCTAAATGCATCATAGGAAAGTAACTTACTATTTTTTGTTTTAAACATCACATAAAAGAAGAATAACTCACATTGATGGCCTTTCCAGTTTCTTCTCAAGATAAATTTTCGGGTCAATTTTTCATGGCCATTTTGACATAGAAAATGAGATATTTAGGCAATACATTCTTCTAAACAAATATTCCTATATGTCTTGAGTTTATAACGACACCAAGTGCACACAATTTGGTTCAGTATTCTGAAAGTTATACTCAAAATACTTCAGATTGTACCCATACCGTGGCAGTACACAATGCTCAACTTCAAGCCAAATTTCGAAACTCTTAGAGATAGAATTAAAATTCGATTCCATCATAAAAAAAATATAGTCATATGTCTCTAGTTTATTCTAAACTTAAAATCATCCAATTTGGATATCTATAGATCAAGATATGGTTAAAATAGAAATGTATATTCAGTAAAAACACTTCATCTAATATATTCCAGTGCACATTTAACTTTATTTTCATCCTAGTTCATCTCTTTTGCTTAGTCTATCATTTCTAGCTTATGTCCTCATTATTTCCTCTTCATTCCTACTCTAATTTCAGCTCAATATCATTCACAAACAAATCATGATCTATATTTGATTATTAACCCAAAAACAGAACATATACATGTACCCATTCATCGTCAATTTTCTGCACATATGTTTTACTCCATTATCACCTTTATTCCATTTCTAAACTATCACCTTAATTCATCTCATTTCAAGACACCATAGTACTCTTTTTCATTAGCTTCAAACTCATTTTAACTAATCTCTATAACATTAAATCATACATTATTGTTCATAAATCATAGAAAAACAAGATATAAACACATTCATTTCTTTATGATCATTTTATCACCAACTATCATCATATATGCTTCTATTTAGACAACCCATGAAGAACGAACTTGCATGTTTAGCTCCAAAGCTTCTTCAAATCATCAAATAACCCTAGCCTTCAAGCATCATACGATCATCATTATTGAAGGAGGAATAGGCTATGTTTTTCTTGTAGCAAGAATAGATAGTAAGGATCTTGACGTGGTAATGAAGGATTTTGAAAAAAATTAACATGAAGGGGTTGGGTTGTGAGAATGAAAATGTCATGGGTTGAGAAAAGAGAAGAAAAAGAAGTTGGGATCATTTTGCCAAAACAAAATGAAAGAAGAGATGGTCTTTTAGCATAACATCATGAGTTAAGATATGTGGTGTGCCACATGTCACTTTCTTAGGGTCTCTCTTAGTCTTTTATTTAACTAGTCAATTTGTCTATAATTTTAACCCAATTTTTTTCTCAATTTTCAAGGACACTTGTTATTAAATCCTAATGTCATTCATTAAAATTTCTACGATCATCTGACACTTATTTCTATTATTATTCATCAATTGTCTCGCCACTTCGCATTTTTCTAGTCCAAAAATATCCTTAATTATCAGAAATTTTTCAAATTTCACCAAAAATTTTAAATTATTAATTGTACACACCAACTCAATTTTTAAGACACATAATTCACAATTCACATTATAATCATATTAAAACAATCATTTATACCTGAAAAATATCAAATGAGTGCATGAACAAATCATTGTAATGAGTGCAATAATCAAATTCACGTATATGTATTCTATATTATGCATGAGCATAAAGTGCATTTTTTAGTTTTCTCATTGATATATCTCATGAACAGATTCTAACCTTTAGCACAGAAAACAGGATGTTACAAAAAACTTTTTAGAAATTTAATTTGTTTAGTACATATAAGACCAGATATTGCATTTCTTGCGAGTGTCGTAACTATGTCAACCAATTTATGCATAATCCTAAAGAAATGCATCTCAAGCTAGTACATCGAATTTTACAATACTAAGTTGCACTAGAAAAGAAATATCGTTCAGGAAAGGAGAACGTATGACTTCAGAGACCTACAATAACACTAATTATGCTTGTTCATTAGTTGACAGATGGTCAACCTCAAGCTATTATATTATCTTAAATGGTAACCTTGTAAAATGGATAAGTAACAAGTCGATGACACTTGAATATGCTAGTTACTATAGTTAAAAATAGCCATTGATGATCTGACAATAAAATAGGAAGGCCCAATAAGACTGTATAGTATATCGTGACAACAAATAGTAATTACTATTGCACATAACCGGTGCAATATGATCAAACAAAACACATTAAGCTTGGAAGCCATAAAGAAACTAGATATTAGCCCAATATGCACTCTATTTGTTTCAACAAAAGATCAATTAATAGATGTACTCATAAAGGGGTTGCCTTCTAAACATTGTTAATAAGTTTGGAATAGAATGTATATGTTTGCCATCTTGAGAGGAAGTGCCAAATTATGTCTTTTTACTTGGGCAATCTTGTGCTTCTAAAAGATTTAATCTAATCCTTTTCCTTTAGGGATTTTGATGAGATGTATGTACTGTTTAGAAAGTTACATTAATAAGAGTTCATTCTTGTAATATAAACACAAATTACATAATATAAATTATGTTCCAACGACTGAAAGTCTACCGCAATCGCAGGTCTTGTTACGGGGCATTTGTCTTTACCGTCAATGCTGTTGCAATGCTCTGTCTTCATGCACATAAGGGATTCACTGAATTTCCTTTTCAATGTCTAGTGTCAATACTAGATTTGGTCGGAGATCCTTTCATGTGATCGTTTAAATTTGACTGCCACGAAATAAAAAGATTAACATAGTTTACTAGTTTATGTTGATATTTTCTATTATTTGTTGGTAGTAAGTACTAAGTTGTGAAAAATATTTTTAAGGTTATGTCAAACTTATCATGTTTAACTATTAATTAGGTAATAATAAAGATCCATATTGAAATATTTGATACGCATTTTAAAATCTTTTCTTACAACTCCCAAAACTCTTAAAAAGAATTCATTTCCAAGGATGACAATGAGCTAATCGGTTTATGGGTTAGTTCCGCCAAATTTTTTAAAATATTTTTTTAAAATCAAAATTGTAAAACAACGTCTTTTGTTGATTGAGTTTTCGGCTACCAAGGTCCAAGTCTGTCTAAGACTTAATTCTTCTAAATAAAACAATGGCATCTATTTAAAATAGATAGATTTTGGGTCAATTCAAGCCTAGATCTATTTCATGATCGACTCATTAAAAATACCTCAATCTAGACTCATAAAAGAATTGAGTATTAGGTAGCTCGAACCCTTGGCCGGCCCAAATTGCCTTCGCTATTCATATGGTCCTTTCTTCTGTTCTCTGTGATGATTATGGAAAACAACATTCTTCTGCACGGCAACAACCTGGAGCCGCGTTGAGGTCTCCTTTCATTGTCAATAGACATTGATATATCATTGAATGAAGGTGCCACACATTAGACTAGATTGTTCTTGTAAAACGGTAAAGCTATGATACGTAAGTTGATGAATTTAGTTCTCACAGTATTCCAACTACTTCGCATTATCTTCCAAGTGAACCCACCATTTTCGGAAATGAAATTACTAAACTTTCTTAGGCCATCATCTCAATTACACTTTGTTATATTGTTACCTAACTTTCATGGCATGGGCGAGCCAGCTTCACAGGGGGCCACCATCAAGTAATATGGGATGGCCTAAAAGATCAAGGAAGGCTCACAACTCACAAGTCATTATAAGCGACCTTGTACATTACTTGTTTGGGTCCCAATATTAGCTGTAGATCACAAATGTTCCATTAAAGTCACAAGTCTCTTCCACCCACTTGGCGTCCTGTTTGCCTCTGTGTTCATCATAATTCTATGGCCATCTCGCTTTTGGAATTATGAAAATGGGAGACCAGACAAGAACCTTTACCATGAAGAACAGGACGAAGGCAAGAGAACAAGGAACAATCCTTTTTAATGCTATTTGTCATGATAAGCTAAGTTTATCACGAGGCTTGCTATTTGAGGAAAACCTTTGCTTCTATGGTGTTGAATGGTAAGGAAATGTAAGATTACGCTTTATATATGGTTAAACTTTTGAAAAATGTTAAATCGGAACACGTACGCTTATAATGCGTATTGTCCTAATTCTAGTTTCGCATAGAAATTTCCATGTGAAAAGTTACTCGGATGCTGATGACCCATTTGGTTCATCAATCTGCAACAGTAGTTGGTCTGTCTTGAAGGGAAAGCAAGTGCACTATTACTGTCAATCTATCTACAAAGTCCAAACATACACCACTCGACTCAATCCCTCAAGAGTCAGGTCAAGGTGCTTTAGCTTTAGTCCATTTTGAACTTTCTTAGCTGTAAACGAACCAACCCACCACTGATGCCTAACCTTTTATTACAACCGAATCATGATTGAAGTCCTTTTCTGTTTGTACAGGTACGTGTTACGAACCTAGATATTAACCAAGTCAGAAGTTGGAAACTGGGGGCATCGAGGAGGATACAAATATCTAATCTCCATATCAGAACAAGCGGTAAGTTAGAGTTAAGAATGGCATTTCTAACCGACAACGCAGTCTTAGTAATTGTAAGCTTAAGACTCTAACATAAGACTTGTGCATCATCCAAGGGTCAAACCGATACTAGGTTTCCATTTCCATTAGAACCATTACTGTGAAACAGCTGAGTTGATCAAGAGATACAACGACAAGATAAGACATTAAAGAATATATCTTTGATCATATATGGGCATATCGATACCACAACATTGCCATTATCTGCTTTATACAACTCAACAGAAACATCCTATCACTTACATTGAGATGAAAAAAATCGGAAGTCCCCACCTTTTCCCACTGCTCTGGTCGAGCCTAAATCTCCCTCCCGCCACTAGAAGAGATCAAGATTGAAGAACATAAAAATCTGATTTCAACACCCCGAAAGAACTTTTCTTTTCTAAGAGTTACTAATCCATAGCATTAGGACCAGCACAGGCCTTTAATTCAGGACTCCAGATCCACTGCACTAAGAACCTCCTCCCACTTTTCCCATACAAATTGAAGGTCCTACCTTCTTTATCTTTCATCACCTGTCCTATGTACCCACCACCTCCACCTGTTCCGTACAATCCTTCACACAAATCTCCTATCTCAGTCGGCGCAGTTGGGTCTTCCCCTGCATACCAAGCGTTAACCAATGGATTGGAGGACAATTCTGCCAGCTCATGGCCTATCACACTTACCATCCCGTCCACACCCACGTCTCCGTTCGGCGGCTTCAATGCCCCCGGCCCACCTCCGCCCATGTATCCCGGGATGGCAAATGGATAAGCGCAAACTTCCGGGCACTGTTTGGCGGAGTTCCCGACCCATGCGTAGGGCAATGTGTAGCCCACCATTGATGGGAATGTGAAGTAATGGAAGCCACAAACAGCTCGACAAAAGTCCTGCATGGTCACGTCTTGAGCAGTTAGAACGAGGTAGATCCCGTTCTTGTGATCTACTGGGAAAGGTGCGGACTTTACTGCCGAGGCAATCACTTGCTGGACCGAAAGGCGTGTGAGTTGGTTGCCGTGAGAGTAGTTATTGTCGGTGTATTCACCGGCGATGAGCATAGAGCGAGAGACGTTGGCGCCGGTTTGGTCGGTGTAGAGAGAGACAGTGCTCCACCAGTCGGAGACGGAAGGCTTAGCGGCGGCTGCGGTGGGGGAAATGGAGTTGAGGAAGTCTTTGATGAGGAGTTTCTGAGACAGTGGCCAACGGCCGTACCAGATGAGGTAGATGTTAATTGGCGTTGAGGAGAGTACTGGGCCCATGTGGTAGCGGAGATGGACTAAATCTGAGGAGCCCTCGAATTTCTTGGAGGTGGAGAGGGTTCTTGGTGGAAGCTTTGGGTTGATGTACTCTGTGTTGGTGTTTAAAGTTTGCATCTTCGGATAACTAGCAGCCTGGACGTAGCTAAAGCTGAACAAGATGAGCCAAAAACAAGGGAAAGACATGTTGAATGCAGGGGAGAAGTGGTGGGGTGGGATATTGTGATGGACCTTATGGTTATGGAAGTATATAAAGAGAGAAAAGAGAGGAGTGAAAATGGGAGGGAAAATGATAATGGGCTGGAAACAGCTGCATCGTGTGGGCACACAATGTTTTGAGCGTCACTTTCTCTTTCAATTTCAAAACGCAAACACACAGTTGTATGTTTGTTTGTTGCCATTGGAAATGGAAATTCAACTACTCCCTTTTTTCCAATTTCCATTTTCTAGTAGGGTTTCAAATTGGATCTGAAGTTAGTATATGAGATGTGGATGAAGCCTGTAGGACTTTAGGCCTTTTCTCTTTCTCAGCCCCATTCATAATTCATAATTGAAAGAAAAAGGTACAAACAATAAGGTTTAAGTTCGAAAAATCAAATTGTACCATAACATTTATGGTGAAAGACAAGTTGAACTTCAATATTTTGGAATGCTCAATTTAAAACTTAACGTTTATAAAGCGTACAAAATACAACCTGCGAGGATAAAAAAATTTAACGGGATATGCTCTTTGTCAATTAAATATTAAGGTCTAATTGATGTGATATTTTTTAATTTTTTACACAATTATAAGACCCACAAGCAAGCTGATGTAACTTTTTTAACTAAAAATAAAAGTGGGTTTCACTAGTCGAAAATACATTATTTCTGTATCTCTCTTTATTCAATCACAGCGGCACTCTCCTGCGAAATCCTCCTATTTAGTTTAGTTTAAGGACTGAAATAATTAAGGAATAAAATGGTTATTATTAGGAATAGAAAAGATGAGGAATAAATAGAATAAATATTACTTTGTTTAGTTTACTTCTAAAAAATGTCTATGTCAATGTTTGGATTGAAAATATAAACTTAGAATAACAAAGGAATAACTAACAAAAATCAAATTATTATTATTATTTTTGTTTTTGTCGTTGTTGTTGTTAAATTCTTTATTATTATTAATTTTCTTCTTATCATATGACTTTCCAACATTTTGCAGTGGTTATTTTTTCCTAGTCTGACTCATGTTAGTATTCATTATATAGTCGCAATTGCAATATAAAATAATAATGTAACGATATTGAAAATAAATATAACATAGAGCTTTAAATTGTTAAAAAGTTATTTAGTTGAACAAAAATTAAGTCGCGACCCTATTTTAAATAACTAGACAAAATATTTAAACTTCAACATAACCTTCAATGTGTGGCAAGAAACCTCCTCACCCACCAATTTCTTTGAGAAGGCGGAACCAAAGTTGCTAATATTGTACTGGACTTGGTACCGAATTGAGTTATGGTAAAGTACTGTATCGGTACCGGTCAATACTTGGTACCGTTTCGGGTAAATTTTTTTAGTTTATGAAATAGTTCCTAAAATTTTTAAAATTTGCAAAACAATTCATTGGTATATTGTACATTTGTATTGTATACTTTACAAGTTTACATCAACCATGTTTCTAAAAATCATAATAATAAATAATAATCACAATTAATATGAATAATAATAATTTTTAAATATTTCACATATAAATAATAATCACAATTAATATTTTAAAAGACAATCATCATCATACAAATATAAAATTAAGAATAATACAAAAATTTTAAAATATTACAATAATACAATTTCATCATTTTAATAAATAATAATTGCATCAAAACATCCAACAAAAAAACAATAAATATGCTTACACAATTTACAAAAAGAGTTCATGACGAAGAAACAATTAAATAGAAGTTAAACCTAAAATAAAAACATTTACAGTTACATTACATATATAGAATTGAACATAAACATCAAATATAAGTAAAATTAAAAGAAGAGGAAAAATGAAAACTTAGAACGAAATTCAATTATCAACGAGAGAATACCCGCTATAACTGCACTGATTCCAGTAATCATTTGGTACAAAATCCTCATCATTGAGAGGATCTTCATCGTCATTATCATTTAAATTTAATGCACCAAATGACATGTCAATACTTTCCGATCCAAGATTATCTTCAAAGTCATTCATATTTACCAAATTCAGTTCTTCAGAAACCCAATCCGCCAAAAGATCAATATTATCAATAAAAATTGGATCAGTTGAACTACTCGTGCTATTAAGACTCCTAGTAAACAATTAAATTTAATTATTGGAACATTATAAGAAATTATATCGAAATTAATAATGATAATAATGAAAATAACATACCTTCCCCGAAGCTTTAAATTGTAACGAACAAAAACCAAGTCATTCAACCTCTTATGCTCTAATCTATTTCTTTTCTTTGAGTGAATAAATTCAAATGTGCTCCAGTTTCGTTCACAGTCTGTTACACTTACACATTGGCTTAAAATCCGAATTACAAACCTTTTCGATTCTGGAACGCTATTTCCAATTTGATTCCACCAAGAAATTGTAAGTCATAAGATAACAAAAGTAGTGTTATAAATAAAATAAAGTGATAATTAATTTTAAATAAATAAGAAAAAGGAAATAACTATGACCTGGAGAAAGTTTTCCTTTTTCTTGAATAGCAATCGACATTCCGAAATCCAATAAGACAACTTGTAAAGCTCCATTTGTGAGCTTAAAAGATCTTGCATCGCGTCAATACTAACAATTGTTGTAATAGTTCAAAGCATTCCTTTATTAACTTCAACTTGCTTAGTAAGATCAAGTCTAAAATAGAAACTAGGATTAAAAAATACCTCAGCTGCAAACAATAGAGAAGAAAGTTGTCTTACCTGGAGAAAGTTTTTCTTTTTCTTGAATAGCAACATTTCAAAATCCCATAAAACAACTTGTAAAGCTCCATTTGTGAGCTTAAAAGATCTTGCATTACGTCAATACTAACAATTGTTGTAATAGTTCAAAGCATTCCTGTATTAACTTCAGCTTGCTTAGTAAGATTCAGTCTAAAATAGACACTAGGATTAAAAAATACCTCAACTACAAACAATGGAGAAGAAAGTTGTCTTTAAAGTTGTCTTTCTCTTCTCTCATTAATGATTCACAGATATGGTGTATATAAAGAAAGCCTATGTTTCAAATTGGCCTTGATTGCTTCCGTCGATCTCTCCATAGCGTAAAAAATATAACCCATTAGTGTCTTTTCTTTACTATCAGCCAAGCGAAGTACCCTCACCAAAGGCTCACAAACTCAAATAACAAATTGACATTGCAATCAAAATTCTCTATCTTTCAGTATAATATTACAAACCTCTACTCCAGCATTAGACCTAGCATGCTGAGATACAATCCACTTATCACTTGTAAACATTTGTCTTAAGTCTTTCTTCATCGAAACAAAAAAACTGAAGTGATAAGAAATTTGTTGCAAGTCTTGTCACAGCAGGACGACACAAATTCATACTATTGGTAAATTCCTTTCTCATCAAATTCAATACCCATGCACGATTATAAATGAACTCTGTAACTTTTTAGCTTTCTGCATAGTCTCATCAATAATAGGAAAATATCTAGGATCTCCTATATTCTCCAGCATTAGGTCAATGCAATGTGCAACACAAGGAGTCCAAAAAATTAATTATACGTATCCTGCAACCTTTTTCCTGCCGCTTTATAAGCAGAATTATTGTCAGTATTAAACTTAACAATATTTTTCAGCCCCACATCATTCACATCTTTATCAAATATCGCAAACAATGTCTTAGTATTTCTAATAAGGCTAGATGCATCAATATATTTCAAAAACATATAGCTATTTGTAGAGTAAACCAAAAAATTTATAATAGGTTCTTGTCTCCTATTTGTCCAACCATCACACATGATTGAACATCCATAAGTACCCCAATTCACTTTTTTTTCAGCCAAATAACTTCTAATTTCAGAAAAAGCACAACTCAAAAGTTTACCTCTTAAGTCTTCAATCAAAGGACCTTTGTATCCTGGACAATAAAAGGCTATTGCATCCATCATAGGTTGATAATAATAAGACTGAGAAGTATTGAATGGTGAACCTGTATCATACCACCATCTAGCTACTGCCACATCGACATTGTGAGCCGCATATCTTGATTGCATTGTACTACGAATTGAAGGTTGGGCTCCAGGAGTTGTTCGTGGTGCAAAGAAACTAGTCACCTGCCTTCTTCTCTTCCTCACATCAGATTCAAATACTTCTTCTTGAGCCTGAGATGGAATACTACCAGTACCACTACGACCACTACCAATTCCACTTCCACCTTCGACATTTCCAAAATCACCACGAAAACGAACTTCCACTACCAATTTTAAAATTCAACCTTTCCCTTCTATCTCTCTCATATTGATATTTATCAAGCAATGTTTTCATCTGCCACTTCATATTATGACTTACTTTTTTACAGGATTCCACGTTTCCTTTAACTCCAGCTAAATATTTTTTTTAGTGATTCCTCCACCTTTTAAATGTTTGTTACAAAACAAGCAAATAGTATGGTTCCTCATACCAGGATCCAATGTAGCATAAGCCCAAGCTGGATCATTGTATATTTCTGAAGTCAGTTGATCAAGAGTACTTGAACTTTATTCCATTTATCTGTAAAAATAAATGAATGCATATATCAAAATAAATAACACATAATTTCAGTACACAATATGCGGCTTCAGATCACCTGTGCCCTCTGTGCCTCCTGTGCCACAAAGCATCCCAACCATCCATTTGATTAGTTTGGATGGTTGGGATGCTTTGTGGCACAGGGGGCACATAATTTCAGTACACATTATACATATCCATCTTATATAATATAACTCATTTTGTATGATTACATTACACACAATTCAATTTCATAGATCACAATTCACTATAAGTCAAAAGCTAACAATTCAAAACATTCAACATATAGAATTACACAAAACATACATAAACACTTTCCATTTCTAACAATCACAAAACATACATAAACAATTTTCATTTTCATTAATCACAATACATTCATAAAACAATTTCCATTTCCAACATCCACAAATCATACATAAATAATTTCCATTTCCAAGTTCCAACAATTCTTAACAATTTCCATTTCCAATAATCACAAAACATTCTTAATTTCATTTCCATTTTCAACAATTTTCAACAATTTCCATTTCCATTTCCAACATCCACAAATCATACACAAACAATTTCCATTTCCAACATCCACAAATCATACATAAACAATTTCCATTTCCAACAATTCTTAACAATTTCCATTTCCAATAATCATAAAACATTCATAATTTCATTTTCATTTCCAAAAAATTTCAACAATTTTCATTTCTATTTCCAATAATCACAATATATTTATAAAACAATTTCTATTTCCAACATACACAAATCATCACAGCTAAACAATTTCCATTTCCGACATCCACAAATCATACATAAACAATTCCATTTCCAACAATACATTCATAAAATAATTTTTATTTCCAACAATTTCAATTCAAAGTTTCAAACATGAGGATCAAGTTGAAGGGTATGATATGATTTACATAATTGTCAAATAATGAATGACATATCTTATACAATTGTTCATACACATCTATTCATAACATGATGATCAAGTTTGAAGATATATTCATAACATAATGATCAACCGATCAAGTTAAAGGATATAACTTCTTTATAAATGTTTTTTTCTTATTTAAAGCTTTGAATCTTTTTTTCATTTCTAACAAACCATAATATTATATACACCATTCTGTATTTCGTTCTTAAATATATAAGTTACTTTTACAATTTTTAATTGACATTAATAAGTTTACATTTTCAATTTTTAATTGACATTAATAAGTCCAAGTATAAATGATTGGAACCTACAATAACAACATATTCACTATTTGAAAATAAAAAAGTTCTTTTTAGGATACATTTATTACATCACTATTTTCACACATTATCTATTATAAATATTTATGATACCCCGCCTACACATATATATTATCAAATAATTCAAGTTCAACATATTTTATGCTCAATTAATTATTTACCCAAAACTAATAATCTAATACCCAAATAGGCAAATACTATTAATAACTATAACCGAATTATTATTAATTTCTAATTGCATAATTTTATACTCAACTAATTATTTATCTTAAGTCAATACCTAAATATTAAAAATAAAATTCAAATTTTGATTTACAAGTTACAAACTTGCAACCTTAATTGTCAATTAATGATTTAAGTTTTTACAATTTTACAACTTTAATATTATCGGTTTATGTATGTTTTAAATTTAAGTTGTTTCAAGTTCAACTTTCAAGTTTCTGAATCAAGGTCGAGCATTTCATTCATCCAAAAACTTATCATCAATTTCTGCTAAACTTAAACCAATATTTATTCTTTATAACCAAACAGAACAACCATTTCATTCATTCGTCACCGTGACAAACATTCATAATTCCATTAAAACAAAACAACCAATCTTTATTCTTTATAACCAAACAGAACAACCAAACAACTCATGACAAAACAAAATTGTGATCATTCAACATTTCAATTCCAATTCCAACCCGATACACGCAAATAGCACATCACAAAACCAAGTCATCCAATTCACAAATCCATCATTCAATCCATCACGATAAAAAATGCAATTAAGTAGGAAAAAATTCGAAAACTCAAAAACATACCCAAAAATAATTTACTTGCTTCTAGTCTTCCAATTGGCTTTTTGGGTTGGGTATTTGGGTCTTTGGGTTGGGTCTTCGGGTCAGAGGCTTCCGGTGTAGATGTGCCTAAGCTGCGAGCCTGTAACCTTCTCTCCTTCTTCAGATGTTCAATGGCGGTGACATGGTGCGGTGGTCCCCGTGGAGGAAGGTTGAAGACGATGGCGTCTTCTTGGGATGCCAAAGGACACTCCAAGAAAATACATAAAATAGGGACCGAATATTACAGACGGAAGTTATTCCGTCTGTAATCTCCGACGGAATAAATATTCCGTCGGTGAAAGTGGTATGGAAGCTTTAAAATTTTTGGCCAATACGACGTCGTTTTGTGTCTTAATTTAACCCCCAAATTTCCCTTCCCCTCCCATTCTCCCGCGCGCCTATGTCTGCTTCTCCCTCGTCCGTCGGCTAGATTTCGCCCTACCGCAACCGTGTTCCGCCATCGCCGCCGCCGTCTGGTCCAGGCATTGCTGTCGACGCCAAGCTCGTCGGCGTCCCCTGTTGCGGTTGTAACGTCCAAAGGTAGTTTGCCCACTTGTTCCTCTCCTGTGTTGACATTCGGTGGATGAATTTATTCACGATTTTGCTTGTTGTTTTTTTATTATAAATTAGTTTTGTGAGGGTTATTGAATGGGTATGGTGGTTGTTGTAGATTAAAGGGAAGAATGTGGGAATGTTTGTTGAATTAGGGGTGATAAAATAGTGTGCATGCCATGTGTTTGACAAAATGCCTATAGGTGTTTTTGGTGAATTTTTGTTGAAATTTAAGTAATATTGGTGTTAGTTTTCCATGAGGTAATTCAATGTAGTTTTGTTGTTGTTGATTTTGATTAATTAGTTTCATATTTGTGTTAAAGTATAGGACTTAAATTGATTTGTTATGGTTATATATGTATGCATAATGAATATGTTGAAGATTAATAAAGGATAAGGAAATTAAATGTATAATGTGTTGAATATTTTTGATATTGTTTTATTAAGTTGAATAAATTGATTTGAAGTCTATATTGGTTTAATTGTTAACTCGTAACGAATTGTTTAAGCATATATTGTAAAGATTTGAACCCAATTGAATTAAAGTACAATTTCATACTTATGAAATTAAATGAGAAATGTTAAACACATTAATATCTAAAAATAAAGGATGCAATTTATTAATGTAAGAAATATATGTATATTAATGAAGATGAATTTAATGTAGATATAAATATGTTATATCTTTTGAATATAAATATGAATATGTTATAAATGGATAGTAATTAATATGAATTGGAAAAAAATATGAAAAAGTAACATATTTTGTGCTCAATCAAACACAAATTCTAACATTTGGATGAATTGCTTACTTTTAATTTTTTCGTAAATTGATTTGGTATAATTTGTTACAAGTTTTGTTATATATGATAACAACTTTCTAACTTGTGGACCATGTCTGCTGCGTTGTAGGTTCTTCTTTGCAATCCTTTCACATCAATCTTCATCGAGTTTGAAGAGCAGCGTTACCAGGTATTTAACTCTGTCTTGGCGTAAGCTATTGCCAACGGTTGTGTTTCGGTTAAGGTATGCGAATATGTTGTTATCTACATTTTTTTGGTTGTAGGATTATCTTGGGTTGTTCGTTGGCAAATTGAACTTTAATTCATGATTAAAGTAATATGAGATTAACTGAAAGTGATATGGTAGTTGCAGTTTCCGTAACTGTGCAGTTGTTAATTTCTTGTGTTTGTTTCCCGTCGTTTTCCACCACCTTTTCTTAACTTGTCATTATCGACTATCGACATTCTTCACGCAATTCGTGAACAATGTCGCTGACTTCAATCAATTGATTATAATAAGTACTCATATTTCGATGAATACTTATTGACAAAATCATCTCACATATATGTTCAGAATCATGTATGTGAGATCTGTAATGTAGCGAGGTTCGTGTAGTACATATGAACCTATAGAAATTCACGGAATTATTGTCATAGCAATAACCATGATGGTAATCGACGAAAAATACGTGGAGCGTATGAGTCATTACTTAAATGAGAATCAATTCACATTTAGCTCCTGACTGTGATGGTGGGCAATGCCGAGCAGGTAGGACACTAACTATGGACTAACTGTTTCACATTAACATCCTTGCAGAAGTGAGTTATGTTGAAAGATCGTGGATGTATAGACGATCAACACCTGATGGTGACATGAATACTGAATTTGTGGCTGGAGTTGAAGCCTTTATTCAGTATGCCTGTTGTCAACCTGCATCTATGGATGGGCCGAAGATCAGATGTCCATGTAAAAAGTACAAGCACAAATGTTTCCTTGCGATTGATGAAGTTTATGGGCATTTGCTGAAGAAAGGGTTTGTCCCAAATTATTTTGAGTGGACAAGGCACGGGGAAGTTGGCATGTATAACATAGTAAGTAAAAAACTTTTTCCATTTATATTCTACATTTGTTCTTTGCTATATTTCAATGTATTTTTATTTCGTAATGTTGTCATACAACTTATGTGTGGATAAATATGCTGGCGCCATTGATGCGTAATTGATAATTTTGTTTTATTTACCATGGGATAATATCATAAAAACTGCTGTAACTCTGTCGAAATACTTATCATTTCATCTGATGCTTATTTAATCGACGTTGATCTGCAGGAAACGTCTACTGGCACTAGGCCTACGCCCCATCAGTTGTTCTTGCATACGCACACCAAGAAACATGACGGTGTGACATTCGTAAACAACCGATGTCGAGAGCTTAATGTAAGTTAATTTCATAAGTTAATATTCAGTCTTACTTTTCATTTCCACATACTAATTATAATATATGCTTTGCGCCCTAATAGGACCACATACAACAGACAATTGGGCAACGGTCACAGGATGAACAACCTGTTAATGAGGCCCAGGAATATTTTGATGCTGTCGGAGGCAGGGATAGTCGAGGAAGGATCTTTGGCCTAGGATCATCTGCCAATGCATTTTATTCGGACTCTTCCACTAAGTCGACAACAGCAGCATCTAGTTCAGAGCCGACAAACCGACGTATCATGCAGCTTGAGGCCGCAATGAATACTATGATGGAGGT
>JAOQMR010000213.1:34066122-34083614 GCA_027563865.1 Erythroxylum pelleterianum
AAAAAAACATCAATAATTTATATAAATGACAAGAAAGTAGTTAAAGAAAATACTTAAAACAAGTTAAAAGTTCAATACTTACACTTAAGTAAGAATCCCATACATAATCTTCAGTAGTGACCATCTTTCTTTCGGTATCCCATCCAAATCCACTAGTATCTTTCCTTACCATATTATAAACAATGCTCCACTCTTTCTTTAAAGTCTTAATCCTAGACTCTATGTGAGGTCTGGCTTTTAAGTTTGAATTAGGAAGCTTTGTTGCTACTATTCTTTCTATTTCATTGAGATATCCAGCTTTAAATCCAGTATCAACATTGCACGTTCCCACATTATGCAAATCAACCATGCAGGAAACTAACACAACATCCTCATCATAGTTCCACTTTCTTTTTATTCCTTTTGAACTTTGAGAATCAATAGTTGAAGGCGAATTCATCGACATACTTATAATTAAAGCAATATTGATAAATTAAAAAATAAACATCATAATAAAGGAAACATTCATGAAATTCTTCATACCAATTAACATTAATGATCAACAACTTACACAAATATTCATATGGTGTTCAATAATAGCGTACAACATAAACAACAAAGAGTACAACTTACATAAACAATAACATAAAACCTCATAACACTCAAACATAATAGAACATCTAAAAAATGTCAATTCTCATTTTACCTATATGTTCGCCATTCATTGAACATTTCACGTGCCAATTCATTTCTCCAATTTGTCCAAGCATTAGTTGGGTCAATAGCAGCTATACACTCCTCCTCAACAACTGGATTGGTGTGAAAATAATTCCCTAAATCACTTTCCATAGGATTAAAACTCATCTCCTGCCTAATAAAATTATGAAGCAAACAACAAGCTATAATAATTTGATTGTGTGTCTTTATTGGATAAAATGATGGACTCCTAAGAATAGCCCACCTAATTTTTAGTAACCCAAAACACCTCTCATTTACATTATGTGTAGTCGCATGTTTTATATTAAAAAATTCCTCTGGAGTTCTTGGTTGGTAACTTTGACGCCATTCATTCAAATGGTACTTTTGACCCCTAAAAGGTGCAAGGAAGCCCTCATAATTTCTATAACTTACATCAACTAGGTAATAGCAACCTATATATAAAAAAACACTACATAAGTTATTCAATGTATATTATCTTATATACAAAATTTCAAACAACCTTTCTATGTCATATAGGAAAGATTACCATGAGGCACTTTTAATCCATGTCTCTTAGTAATTGCATCATGAAGAACTCGACCATCAGCTACTGACCTTCCCAACCTGGAAGAACATAAACAAATTGCATGTCAGGTGTGCACACACCTAACATATTTGTTGCAATGTCGCCCTTACGAGTTCAAAATCTAGGCTTATCTTTAATTGACACATTAACCCTGATATGTGTCCCATCTAGAGCACCTAAACAATTCTAAAATTCAAATGAAATAAAAAATAATGAGAAACCTTAATCACATTCACAATATTTTCTTATAAAAGTAATAGGATGATTATCTACCTTAAACCACATCCACCGATGATCCGAAGAGTTTGTTGGTATGGGCTCAGGTTTCCTAAACAAATGATCTTGCAAATGCATCATTGCATTTAAAACATTATGAAAACACCAACTAATTGTCTCACCTTACATTCTAAAATTTTTCCTAATAACTCGATTTTTAACATGATGAGCAATAATATGTAAGAAAATTGCTACTTGTTCATCAATAAGCATGTTTTTTGTTGACTTTAATCCTCCTGTACTTTTTAGCATTTCACATAGTTTAAAAAAAGCTTGCCTATTCATCCTAACCATTGAAATACATTACTCATCATTTTCATGCACAATTTGCCTACATAATCTCGATTTGCATAAAAATTTAGAAAATAACCTCTAACCTTTGGCCTATAACTATATAAAGAAGCCTTTGATGCCAACAAACTAAATAGCGAACTAACAACATTACACAACTGCAACCATACAGTCAAGACAGCCACAATCCTTTTTGTTCTTTCGGTATTTCTAAGTAAACTCAAGCTGAAACAAATCAATACTGCAAAAAATAAAATTTCTAACGTATTTACATAAATTTGTTCAAACAATTATAATGTAAGAGAACAACCATGAAATAATTCAAAATAGTTGAAGGCATAAAATAGAGTAAAAGAGAAAAAAGAAAATATTTCCAGAGTTAAAAAGAGGGGATTATAGAACATAAAAACCAAAACTCAAACAAACAGTTTAAATGAAACCCTAACTCAAATAACCCAACACCAACTTAAGGAAGCTAGAAAGATAGGCAAAAGCATAATAAGCATAATGACCCTACTGGCTAAGGATAAGGAAGCACATTCATATCTTGATTTTGGTTACAAATCTTTATGTTTTGATCCAAATATGAGATAAATTGAGTACAAATGGTGTGAATACTGCATAAATATTAATTGGATTATTTTTGTGAATTTTGCATATAAGTTGAAGGGAAAGTCACGTAAAGTTGCATGAAAAGATAAATAAAAAATTAAAAAGAAAAAAGAAAGAAAAGTGGTGACAAGTGTCACCACCTCACGGTGGTGTGATTAAGTTAAATGTTAGTCATGCACGGTATTTAAGTTAAATGCTAGTCACGGGGTAACTAGCATTTAACTTAAATGCATGACTAGCATTAGCCACGCACGATGATGACTAATTAAGTCACCCCCGTGACATTTAACTTAAATGCATTTCATGGGGGTGACTTAATTAGTCATCATCGTGCGTGGCTAGTAACGGGGTGACTTAATTAGTTACCTCTGTGCGTGGCTAATGAGTTAACTAGTCTCCCCGTGCAAATTTGTAGACACTAAAATGAAACAAAAGATTTGAAGTATGCTTGAAGTAAATGAAGTTTTGTAACTTAAATGTTTTCTTTTTACAGTTTAACATAAACATAATTGTCATACTAAAGCATTTTAAGAATTTTTTATGACTTGTTTCAATTGCTAGTATCACCATTTATTCAATATTCAATTTGAAGTTCACTATATTAATGCTTGTTACTAGTCTTTAAGAGATAATCTGCTATTCTAAAGAAGTTAAGTTATGCAGTAGTAGTTACTGGACAACAATTACTTATGCGTTCATCTAATATCCCTTTACATATATATTGCTATATATACCGCTATGTACTGCTATATATACTGCTAGATACATCACTTTACTTATGCTTGAGACTATATACTGCTACATATGTCTTACATTTATTCTTTATTTTCAACTTTAAGCCTTTATTCTCTATTTTCATATCTAAAAACCAACAATAATTTATCAATGCTCCAACAAATTTGTCAAGGATGAAATTCATACCACCCAGATACCTCAGACACCCTTCAATCATATCAATTAGCAATTAACACGTCCTAAGCAGTTCAGATGATTTTTCACTCCAACTTCAGACAAGTTGATGCAAACACATTTAAACAAATTGACCCAATTGCTTGACTACCACAAAAGGGAACAAGTAGGCTGTTACAACCCTTCATCAAACAGAAAGACTCGTATATATACAGGGAAGAAATGAAAAGCAAATAAATTCGTCTCTTCCAATCTTGGTCAAGTTGATTGGAAGAGACGAGAAGGCCAAATAAGCATCACAAAAGTTATTTGGCTAATGAGGTAAGCCAAACAACCACATTAATAACAAAAAAAAAAGCAACGAAGTTAAGTTTACAAGAAACATACCTTATTTATGCAATTGGCAGAGAAATGTTGGAGAAAAGACTAGACCGTACTTGAAGATGAGAGCGACGAGGACAAGAGCAAGGGAGACGAGAGCGTGAAGTGTGAAGCGTGAAGATGAGAGCGAAAGAGACAAGGATATTTCGGTCCTCAACCTGATAATGTTTATTCCGATATATCCAGAATAGGTAAAAATAAAGGTATGTCTTCATTCCCCAAAAGTCGGAGAATAATTAAACCCGAAAATAAGTAATTGTCAGGAATACACTAAAAATAGAATAATTACTCCACTGAACCAAAGATGCCCTAATAATAGAATAATTAATCCATTCAACCAAAGATGCCCTCCTGGTGTTTTAGGTTTTGGAATGGGAAACGTGGAAGCATCCGACATCAGTAGAAAGGAAGGAAAACCGCACTTGCTGGATTGTTGGACAATAATCACAACACAAATTTTTTGGTTGAATTAAAACTTGAAACGTCTCTACTCTTCTCTCCGTTCGTTTTCCCTCTCAGTTCTGCACTCTCTTCTTTCTTTGTTTCTCTCGAGTTGTAGATCATAAACTCAATTAAATTTAATTGGTATTACTTGTACAAGAGAGTCTGAGTAGCAGTTGTTCGGTAATGCGAGGAACAAAAAGGGCGGTGACAGTGGAGGACGAGTTGTCACCAGCTGCTTACTTGTATTATTACCATGGGATTTGTACAATTGGAGGAATGCTCAGTGCTGGTGCCACTCACCTCGCCATCACTCCTCTTGACGTCTTGAAAGTCAATATGCAGGTTTTTTTCTCCTTATTATCATATCTCATTTCGCCTATACAATTGTTTATGTGCTACCTATGCATGCCTTTTTCATTCAATCTGTCACGTCAGAGAGAAGGGTTTTGCTTACTGAAGTATGTCAGCAGCAAGGTTCAGAGCAGAACTCGTGTCTGTCTGCATCCTTTTTCTTTGTATTAGAATGTAATTTGGACAAATCACCTAAAAACTTGATCTTTACTGAATTTCTTGGTGGCCTGCCTGATTTCCTATCATTTGCCCAAACTATAATTTTGATCTTGATCGCTTAATTTTTATAAACTCTACAATTTCTTCGGGGGTCCCAGTTCCTCTGCTCCAAAATTTCCATTTTTGACTTCGATTCCTTTCTGTATTTGGCATTATTTTCGATCCTTCACTGCAGAATCAGCTCATCGTCCAAGGTTGATGCTGTTTCAGGCAGGCCACAGTCCGCTTACATTTGGCTTCGGAAAGAGTAGGACCCGAAGAAGTCTTTTTAACGTCTTTATACTGTAAAAGCAATACTCATTGTGCGATCATTCTTGGGTTGTTTTAATTTAGCTTAATTAAACGGGCCTTCTTACTTCTTGAATGAGGTGTCCAAGCACTATATATTTCCTGATTCTTTTGCCTTTCTTTTAATGTCTTTCATTTCTCTGCTACTAAGCAGTAAGCACACGTTCTAAGGAATTCAGGTTCATGGTATTTCTCTATTCTAGGTTAATCCAGTCAAGTATAGCGGTATTTTGTCAGGGTTCTCTACCCTGTGGAAAGAACAAGGCCCTTCGTCCCTGTGGAGGGGTTGGTCGGGAAAGTTCTTTGGATATGGTGTTCAGGGTGGCTGCAAATTTGGTCTTTATGAATACTTTAAAAGACTTTACGCAGATGTCTTTGTGGATAAAGAGAAAACTTTCATATTCTTTCTTAGCAGTGCCTCTGCTCAAGTATTTGCTGATGTGGCTCTCTGTCCATTTGAAGCTGTAAAAGTCCGTGTCCAGGCACAGCCACATTTTGCTAAGGGTTTAATCGATGGTTTTCCCAAACTCAACAGAGCAGAAGGACTTGCAGGGTTAATATGATTCATCAGAATTTGAGCATCTTTCCTTTTTTCACTTCTTCAATCATGTTCACAATTGTATCATTCACTGCAGCTTTTATCGGGGACTTTTTCCTCTCTGGGGCCGCAACCTTCCTTGTAATACTACTTTATCTGCTCACAGCTGGTTTCAATTGCTCCTCTACCCTGCAAATTCAATATCTTTCTTTGATGGATTTGTTTAAATTTTATGTCATCATGCCTTTGCATTGCCTTTTGGACTAACATGAAAGATGGAGCTCAAGTCTTTTAACTAAGTGGCCATATTTGACTACATTACTGGGATACTTGCTTAAGCAGTTCCCTTGTAGCCTCTTGTGATTGTGCAGTCGTTTCTGTTTGCTTTATTGTAAAACAGCTTCTTCCATCTGACTGAATTTCATTTGGGTAATGATATCATTGGCAGTTTCTATGACAATGTTTTCGACCTTTGAGCATTCAGTGGACCTGATATACCGCAACATCCTTCAGAGGAGAAAGGAAGATTGCTCCAAGGCTCAACAGCTTGGGGTGACATGTTTGGCAGGGTATGCAGCAGGAATTATTGGCACTGTGATATCTAATCCTGCTGACAACATTGTTTCTTCTCTTTACAACAAAAAGGCTGAAAATGTGCTTCAGGTATCGCATCATGGTCTTGATCCATGTGGAGAGATTCAAGTTAAATGTACTCATACACCATGTAACATCTCACAGGCAGTAAAGAAGATTGGGCTTGCTAATCTTTTCACTCGAAGTCTTCCTATTCGAATCACAATAGTGGGCCCTGTCGTGACTTTGCAATGGTTCTTCTATGACACAATTAAAGTCCTTAGTGGATTGTAAGTTTCTTTTCTTTGTTGCACTCTTGCATAAGCATTGCATAAGGTCAAGAGATTTGACTTTTATCTTGCATCTTCGTAAACTATGAGATGTCTGGTAACAACTAGAAAAGACAGACTGTGAAGTCAGACAGTTATTAGGGTTCATTCCACTTCAATCATTTTGTACGTAGCCCCAACCAATCCCCCTCTGTGCTAACTGCCCAACCATACATCCTAATTCTTCCAGTAATTTTTTGATTACTGATGATCTTTGTCTTTTCTAGCAGAAATATGTATCTAGGCTAATCTGGGCCTGTTAAGTTCTTTCAATGATCTATAACATAGGGGTTTACGCTTTGCCTTAAACAACAGTAACTTCGATACAAAAGAAGTGAATTGCAGAAATGACAGTTATTTAAGCATAATTAAGGAACAGGAGATGGATAGAATTTGGATATTGGTGGATAAAAGCTATTTAATATGTCTTAACTTCCAAGCTAACTGACGTAGGAGGTTTGACTTTGACTTTAGTTTACAAATTTTGTTTTCTGCTTCATGAAGATGGCATCGTTAGTGTTTATCCTTTTTGTTTCATTTGAAGTATTTCGTTTCTGAAAACTTTTAGGCCCACCAGTGGAGGACTTGGCAGGCATCAGGAAGATGCTACTCCATCAGCATGAACTCAGAGTAAACACTAACCTGCAGTTCTGTCACTTCAATTTCTCCGTTCATCAGATACTCACGATACCATGGTTGCAAATATACATGTATTTTCTTCATCTACCTTCTGAAATGAAATTCCTTCAATGTTCTCTACCCTTTTATCATTTTTTTAGCTCAGCGCCTCATTCCATTTAGCCCCTGCAAGAAGTTTGAGCATCACAGGCAAGTAGTTGAAGTTGATTAGACCATCATTCTGTTTAGTTAGGTGTACCAGGATACTGCTGAGGTCATGTTTAGTAGGCCAATTTGTATGAGATCATGTTTGTGAGTCTCTCAAATTAAGAACCTGAAGCTGTAGATGCACAAACGAGAAAAGTTTATACATACTTATGCACTTTATAGTGTCCAATGCGGCTTCAGATTATGGATGAATCTGGAAGCAAATGTGGTGAAAGCAATTGCCCTGATTCTTAGTGAAAGAGGATTTTGAAGTAGCTGGTTCCAATTACTAGATTGACTTGTATTCCTGTTTAATTGCAGTCTGTCCTCTCAATCCATCAGTCCCTTTTCTTTTCCCCCAAAATTTTTTTGGGATTACATAGTTCTCTTTTTATTTTGTGATGTAGTTTTTATAATAAATAAAATTTATAAGGAGGATTAAAAATAAATAATTTGAATAAGTAAAAACTTTATAAAGTAATGTTAACTTAACGATATGTTTATTAAATAATTTTAATTTTAGATTAAATAATTAAATTATATTAGTCATAATAATTATTAGCTATTGATATCAAGTAATATTTGTTTAGTTAATAAAATGAAAAGCAGAAAAATAAGATCATTATTTTTAAGAGTGTTTATAATTTATAAAAAACAAGAGAAAAAAATCAAAAAAGGATTTCCTGAGCAGCTGTACTGAATATGTTGGCACTTGGCAGTTGGCATACTCGAGGTTGGGTACAGTACAAAGAGGAGAGACTTAAAACAAACATCAACAACTGCCTCAGCACGAGATAGATTCTCCGTCTAATATCTAATATTATAGTGTCTTATATTATTTTATAAATTTCAGTCGTTTATTTATGTGAGTCTCGTGTTTATTTATATAAGACTTATATAGGATTTACATAAATAAATAGCTGAAATTTATAAGATAAAATAAAATACCATAATATTAAACATTACGTCCGACGTCCTTTAGTACGTATCCATACTCTTAATCAGTAAGGAAGAGTACTTCGAAATCAGAGAGGAAACAAAGGGCGTGGCTGGCGATGACCAAGTCTCTAATAAGGAAAAGTAAAAGAGTGCAGCTGGTGCTGACGATGCATGCATGGAATGAGTTTTTAACACCTTCTAATTAAGTTAAAGTGGCCTTTCTAAGTGGGTTGGTACATGGTAGACGTAGACTAGACCAGCCCGTCAGCGTTTTTTTCGTAAGGTTGACCTATTCAACTTGGCCAACCCAGCTAAAAACCTTCACGTTTGGATGATTTTTCCTTTCAAAATTGTCAGCTTCCTGCTTATACAGTCAACAATAACCAATCATCTCTCACTCTCTTCACGCGGTCCTATCTTAGGTTACACTAAGGTTTTGAAATTTGAACGGATGTCGAACCGTAGACTTTATTTATTACTGGTTTAACCGATTTAATTGGTTTGATTATCGGTCAAATCAGTATGACGTATAATTACGTAATAATTATATAAAATATTAGTAATATTAAAAAATAAAAAATATATCAAATAATATAAATTTCTATACTTCTGTTAGATTTATAGAAAAACGTAGGTTTTATTTTTGAAAGAATTAAAAAACACATAAAAAAGGCAAAAGAAAAAATAAAAAAATTTATTGAATCAGTGGTCAACCGGTTCGATTAGTTCTGATTTAATCAGTCAATTGATCGATTCTTACCCGTTCGTACTAGTTTAATTAAAGACTGATTTTTTAAAATCATTTCAACCGAATAGCCGAGATCCGATCCAAATTTCAAAACAGAGAGTTACACGATATGGATATGGTATTGTTGGTAAATGCTACGCTTCACATAACAGAACTATTCCCATATTAGCAATCTGACAGCCAAGTCCATTTATCCATTTACATAATATTTGGAACAAGACATGCATGTGTGTCTGGTCAGATTCACATTAACTGTTATTTATTATTACAGAGACGTCAACAGGTAATGTAAGAGGGAGACTAAGCTCCGACATTAACTCTCAGCCCCCAGCCAACACGTGGGGTCCGTCAAAAATTGAATCTTTGTTTATCAGTCCTTAATTTCCTCTCACGCATTTCCCGGAAACCCACTCCTCCAGTAAAACCTATTATTATAGACAATACACAGCCTTTATCAACGAAAACGTTAAAAATCTGATCTTTCTTTAGATGGGAAATGAAATGATTTTTGTAGGCAAAGCTTCCAGAAAACCGCGTTCTTTTTATGGTTTTTTGAGATAATACCTCCTCATCAATTGAAGGCAGTAGATAAAGGAAGACAGAAAGAAAGAGGACGGACAGATAGAGATAGCTGGTCAGCACTTCCATCCGCTGTTTCTCAGCAGCAGCAGCCCTAGTCAATGACAAAACTTTTCATTTTTCTTTATAATTCTATTCTATTCATATAAGCAAGCAAGAAGCGAGCTTGTAATGCCCTCGTGCTAATATTGTTGAACACTGATACCCCCATCCTCCTCCACTCATTATTCTTTGCATCATTCAAACGTATCCCTTTTCCTCTATATCTATCCGGAGCAGAGATACTCCAGATCCGTTCCTGCTCGCACCTTCTACAACTGCTCCTCCTCTTCCGTTATATTGGTATGGATATACTTCTGTATCTTTCAAAACCTCTTCTCCCTTACTTTTGCTCTCGTGTGCCATGTAAATTCGTTACACTACTTTCTTTTTTTGTGTGTGTGAATTCTGATGCGTTATTGTTCTTAGCATTCCGATCTTAATCAGATATTTCTCTTTTATGTTTTGGATGAATTTTGACCATAGCTTTACAGAGAATCACTGGGATTTTTAAACAAACTGAGCATCTAGCATCATTTGTTGTGATCTGTCTATGAGATGCTCTCTCTGTGAGTGTCCCAAGTTTCTTCACTAATGATGTTTTATTATTTTGTGTTCTCAGTGTGACTTATGAGCTACTAGTGGATGAGGAAAAGAGTGTGAAATAGTTCTCTAGGAATTGTGACTGTTTCATGGGCAACACATGCCGTGGATCTTTCAAAGGCAAACTTTATCAGGGCTACAATCAGCCCGAGGATCAATCAATCATCAGCTCCAATTCCAAGCGCAACCATTCCTCTGACAACTCTGTTTCTGAACATTCCCCATCCACCATCACTTGCCAAGATTTGTCCACAAACACCCCCCCTGAAAAGGACTGCTACTCATCTCCCCTTAGCCCCACCAAGAAAGAGGTAATGATGAGACGCGGCACCGATAACCAGGCTTACTATGTTTTGGGTCATAAAACTGCAAACATTCGTGACCTTTATACTTTAGGTCGTAAATTGGGACAAGGACAGTTTGGTACTACATATTTGTGCACTGAGATTGCCACTGGCAATGATTATGCTTGCAAGTCAATTTCCAAGAGGAAGTTGATTGCCAAGGAGGATGTGGAAGATGTTAGGAGAGAAATTCAAATAATGCACCATTTGGCAGGTCATAAGAATATCGTGACCATTAAGGGTGCATATGAGGATCCTTTATATGTTCATATAGTCATGGAGCTTTGCTCCGGAGGAGAGTTGTTTGATAGGATCATTCAGAGGGGGCATTATAGTGAAAGAAAAGCAGCTGAATTGACGAAGATTATTGTAGGGGTCGTTCAGGCCTGCCACTCACTTGGTGTAATGCACAGAGATCTTAAGCCCGAGAACTTCTTGTTGGTGAACAAGGATGATGACTTCTCACTCAAGGCCATTGATTTCGGACTTTCTGTGTTCTTCAAACCAGGTAGAAATTCCCAACTTTTTGCCAGATGCATTCAGTATTGGAATCTCACCAAGATCGTGTTGGTACTCGTTAATTATCAAATTGTTGCTGCACCATAGTTTCTTTTATTAGTCTATTGTGTCAAATTCTTTACCTCATCTTTTATGGTTGATGCATTCTTTTGTTCGCTTTTAAATTACTTTTCTTGTGTCTGTATTTCTTGTTTGCGTAACTGTGACTAATTTTTGCAAAAGTTTCTGTAGATACTCGATCCGAATACTTGAAACATAGCAGTAAGTGGCAGCATGTGGTTGGAGCCACATGTTGTTTGATACTTCATAGCCCTTTAAAACTTCACGTGTTGTTTGATACTTCAGGTCAAATTTTTACTGATGTGGTTGGAAGCCCATATTACGTTGCTCCTGAGGTGCTTCTCAAACATTATGGTCCAGAAGCTGATGTGTGGACTGCTGGTGTCATATTATATATATTGCTAAGCGGAGTGCCACCATTTTGGGCAGGTGAGTGTCCTTGTTGTATGGCTTGAGCAACATGATCTTTTCAATTCTATGTCCAATGGATTAAGCAGTTCATCTGTTTGCATTTCAGAAACACAACAAGGAATATTTGATTCAGTGTTGAAGGGATACATTGACTTTGAGTCAGACCCCTGGCCCCTTATATCAGACAGTGCAAAAGATCTTATTAGGAAGATGCTCTGCTCTCGTCCATCAGAACGCTTGACTGCCCATGAAGTACTGTGTATGTCTAAGCTTTCAATTGCTTTCATAACTTGTATTCTTGAAGCATCTGATGTAGATAGGACCACATGAACTACTTCTCAGACTGATGTTCATTCTTCCCGTGGTTAGTGCATATGCAAGTGGTATATTGCGGAATAATGATGTGGAAATTGCCAGCAAATAGTTTCTTTCTACCTTATAATTTGATTTCTTTCTGAGGCATTATTATGTTTTCCTTCCTAATTAAGCTGAGAGGTCAACTCTTAATTCCATTTTTTTAACAAGTATTTGGATCTAGTAGTTAGCGCGCTATGACCAGAAAATGTTTCCCAAGCAACTAGTCTTCTGTAAATCAATTCCCTTATGTTCATTTTTAATTCTCTTTCCAACTTACTGCCCGTAAATTGGGCTAAACAACATGGATAGCTTCATTCTCTCTGAGGACCATCCGACCTCATCATCCCAAAGATTTGAATCTTACCACCAATCCTCATCCCTGGATATTAGGAGTCAATCTAACCTGTTCTACAAAGTTTGTGATGTAGTAACTTGCTGCTTTTGTAATCATTCAGCGCATCTATCAGTTTGTACTGTGCTCAAGACCAAAATCAAACTGAAATATGCTTGTTTTGTCAGGTCATCCTTGGATATGCGAAAATGGAGTTGCTCCTGATAGAGCATTGGACCCGGCTGTGCTTTCTCGTCTTAAGCAGTTCTCAGCAATGAATAAATTAAAGAAGATGGCTTTACGAGTAAGTTCATGATCTCTGGACTGTATACTTTGGGTGTCAATGGCACTCAATAGATAGAATTTTTCATATATTAACATGAGGCTTAGCTTACAACATAGTGTAATGTTGATGATTGCTACATTACTACTTCTGGGAAAAACTCACTTTTTTTCTGATGCTTCCGCTACTTGCTTTGATTTATTGTATCAGGTAATAGCTGAAAGCCTTTCTGAGGAAGAAATTGCAGGATTGAGAGAAATGTTTAAGAATATGGATACTGATAATAGTGGCGCAATTACATATGATGAATTAAAAGCTGGCTTGCGAAGATATGGTTCTACCTTAAAGGATACTGAGATACGCGACCTTATGGATGCGGTAAGATGATGGTGTGTGTGCCTCTGATTTCCATCTTTTTTCATCACGTAATCATTGCATTTCCGTTCCTTTATTTCCTTCTATTCTTCCTCTTGGTCTTTATGTTATCATAGTTATTTTCTTTTTTGAATATGAATCAGGATATTAAAATATTAGTGTTTCTTGTTGCCAGAATTTTAATGCAAGATGTAGTAGATTCACATCTTATGAGAGATTACGTTGTGAATGCTTCTCTAAAATATTTTGTTAATGATTTATTTAGTGACAGTCTTTTCTGGTACTAGATTTCAATAATCTAATGCAGTTACATACTTCCAAGATCACTTTTAAAGTGAACTAATATATTCTCAAGTCCTCCCCTATATCTCCTTAGAAAACCACTGATAGATTACTTTTTCTTATGATAGAAGAGTATCTTTCATTTCCTAAAATTTCTGTTACTGCAATTCTATTCCTATGTGACTCATCATTTTTAGTAGAGCTGTTATGTCAATTTTGTTGCATCTTTTGCTGTTCTTATTGTGCTGACTGATATTGGCAGTAATGGTAGAAGTGGCGGTAACATAAATAAGCAAGTTCCTATTGTCATTGTCCTGTTCTGATTTTACGATGATAACTTGATTTTGTCAATATCCAGGCTGACGTGGATAACAGTGGGACTATTGACTACGGGGAATTTATAGCTGCAACAATTCATCTTAACAAATTAGAACGTGAAGAACATCTAATTGCTGCATTCCGGTACTTTGACAAGGATGGAAGTGGCTATATTACAGTTGATGAGCTTCAACAAGCTTGTGTTGAGCACAACATGACAGATGTCTTCCTTGAAGATATAATAAGAGAAGTCGATCAAGATAATGTAAGTTGTATAAGCTTTTAAGTGGTATTAGATGACTAAAAGCCCTTCTTTGTGTGGATAAAGAAACACGTTTGTTTCGAGGATTTAGAAAAAGAGGGTTTGCAGGTCTAATTATCTTCAAATGGATGTTGGAGGAGGACAATAGATTCGATTTTTCAGTCACTTGTATAAAGGTCTTACGGTAGTCTGTTGTATTTGTTTGGAGTGAGATGTAACCTGTTTGCTTTTGTCTTGGTTATTTCAGGATGGAAGAATTGACTATGGGGAGTTTTCTGCGATGATGCAAAAAGGCAATGCAGGAGTTGGTAGACGAACTATGAGGAACAGTGTAAATATCAGTATGAGAGATGCGCCTGGTGCCTGGTAGCAATTTGCAATTGAAGTAGTCATGTACAGGTACTTTATAAACCATTTATATAAATGATAAGGTAATAGCATAGAGCCCCTAAGGTGTGAGCTTTATTGAAATGCTGAGTGTTGGTTTTTGGTGACAAATGAACAGGCTGTATAGTAAAAGATGGCTGGAAGCTGGTAAGAAAGACCTTGAAAGAGATGAATGCGGTTTACCTCTTGTCCCCGAGGCCATAGGATGCAGATGTAACAAAGGACATGAACATGGAGAAGGAGATTTTTTCGTTTCTGTTACTTTATTATAAGCTTTGTGAACTTTGATATTAAAAAAAATGTACTCAAGGTACCTTTTGGTAATTAATTGAGAGAGTTAACGTCAGGTTTTTAGTTTTATAATGGGATTTGAGGTCTTTTCCTGTTTTGTTCATGTTGTTTTGATAAAGCATTGGTTTGGGTATGTACTACTATTCCTATAACTAGAAAGGTCCTAACACTTTTAAGCTATCCACGTTTAGATTTGTTTGTCAAATAAAGTCCTTTTGAACAGGCTGAACGTCAAACTGAGTAGTCTGACTTATCTAGCATTGTGACGTCATGACCAACACAAGCTAACCGGCCTGATTTTCAGCCTTCTCACTTTTTAAGTAGAGTTGACTGTGGGCGCCCGAGACCTGATCAGGCCTCAGATTTAGAGCATGGTTCGGAGATGATCAAGTTCGAACTCAAAATATGTTTATTTTAAAAATGATTTATTTTTTTAAATGAATATATTAAATATACATAAAATTCTGAAATCAGGAAGTTCAAAATAGATTTATTTTAAAAGAAAGTGAATTAAAAAATAATATACGAGAAATATTATATTTATTTAATTAACTTAATTTATAATTGCTTAACAAATGTTTTTTTATATAATTGTATACATTAAATGTATATAAGGTTTTGAAATAAATAAGTTCGAACTAAATTTATTATAAAAGAAAATAAACCAAAAATTTTATATGAGAAACGTTATATTATTTAATTAACACAATAAAATAAAAATCCATTTATATAAACGATCGAAAATATATCTGTTCTAAGTTTCGATATTAGTTTGGACTTTAAATGTTCTTGTTATTGGTTGTACAAGCTAAGCATACATATAATGAATACTATAAATTCAGGAGTCCACTTATGAAAACAAAATAAATTTCTTTTAAAGAATGTGAACCAAAAAATGGTTTCTAAGAAATGTCACATTCGTTTAATTGACATAATTAAATAAATATCTATCTATATAAATGATCGAAAACATATGTATTTTACATTTTGATGTTAGTTTGGACTTTAAATTTTTTTTTAACTAGTTATACAATCTAAGCATACATATGATGAATACTATAAATTTACAAGTCTAATTATGCAACAAATAAAATAGTAATAGTATGAAATGATTTTATTATCAAAACAAAGAGTATCACCTTGTTAATATGATCCAAAATTTTTAATGATTCAATTTAAAAAATTCAAAATTAAGTTATCAATTATATTTGTAGAGAGGGGATTGGAGAGCAGATATTGAAGTTAAATAAATAGGTAGATATAACAATTTAGATCCTGCATAAAAATACACAAGTACATAATTATATCTTTAATTACAAAGCAATCACATAAAAATTAAATTAATCTAGAAACAAAGATTAAAAATAACAAACTCGCTGTAGAAGAAAGGGTATAACTAATTGTTATAATCAGGATTGTCATTAGTTTGCACCACTTCATCTGCATATATAAACATTTATATGTAAATTATACCTGATAATGTAATAATTGAATTAAATAAATATTAAGCACATAATAATAAACAATTAAATATACCTTTGTAATCAAATATTTGTTCAAAAATGTTTTCTGTTGAATGATTGATCTCCTTCGTGCTTGTACTTGTATTAATATAAAAAGACAATATAAGATAAGATAATCTAATATCATAAATAATAATAGACAAAATTGATACATCATAAATAATAAAGTTTACCTTCAATACCTTCATTATCTAACCAATTTCAAGCACACCTAAATGCTTTTACAGTATTTAGAAGAGCTAAACCTAACCTGAACCTGAACCTGAACTTAGAGTTGAACTACTGATCTTGCTTTTTGTCCAATCTTAGTTAATAATCATTAAACAAGTCCTTCCAAAAATGTTTTATGACATCAATATGCTCTCGAGCCTAATCACCATACAACACGCCATAATAAAAATAGACCCCATACATCTTGTATCTGTCGAACACAGAAATGACTACTATAATATGCCCTACAATATACCAATAAGAATTGAGCTTCTCTATCATCTACTCTACCATAAACTGGATCACTCAGATAGTTTTCTTGATCTTACACATATTACTAAAGTAACTATGTATAGTTGGATATTTTGTTCATAAGAACAACTTAGTAGTAGTATAAAATATTTTCAACTTTGCATAAAGTTCTTTAGCCAACTCCTATTTCTCTTCGATAGGTAGGCAAATATACTGAGAATCTCTTTATCTCAGCCTAGTGAATACCTCAACATATTGGGTTGTCGAATCTAACATGTTAAAGGTTGAATTCCATTTGGTAGGACTATCAAATACCAACTTCTTCGAGTACATAATGTGTAGTCAAGCAGTTTCTTCAAAATTTTCAACTTTTTTCAGACGTTACACTACAATATCTCTGAACGAATCTACTGCTTCCATTATTATCTCCAACTTGCATTTCACAATCAAATTCAGAGTTTATGTAAAACAACAAGTATGGAGAAACATCCCACCAACCACTAAGCTCCCAACTCATAACTTATTCTTCAACTTTTCGATCATTGCATTATTCATACTACAATTATCAAGTGTTATGGTAGACAACTTGGGGTCAATATTCCAATCCATTAAACACTCAACTAATATAGTTGGTAACCTTTTGTTTGTACGTGGTGCCAACACATAAATAAACCTACCATTTACAAATATAAACAAATATCAATAATAACATAATCAAAAAATAAATGATAATAATAAAGAATATAATTTACCTTAGTAGTCTATTGCCAAGAGTCCAGTCATTGTCAATATAGTATGTTGTAACAGTCAATTAACCCTTCTTTTGGTTACCGATTGTCCACATGTCCATTATGATGACAAATTGTTCTTCAATACTTGGCAATATTCTTAATATTTCTTTCTTTTGATCCTCGTATATCTTGAAAACATCTTTCTTCAAGGTAATCTTAAAGGTTGGTTAGAGGGAGGTGAGTATCATCATAAATCTTTTGCTATCAACTATAAAAGGTGGATATTCATCACCAACGACCATACTAACTATTAAAATCATTGATCTGTTGTTGTCAATAGTTGTAGCA
>JAOQMR010000213.1:34105461-34132029 GCA_027563865.1 Erythroxylum pelleterianum
TAGAAAATAATTTTTTCAATATTAATTAGTAAACATGTTTTCGACAATTTTCCACTGAAAATGAAAATTGAAAATATTTGCAAAAAATCAAGATAGAAAATAAAAAACTGTTTTCTGAAAATAAACGCACCCTAAATATTTTCTGATTGTATGTTTTTGGGATGGCTTTCAATGCTGTTGCAATATTGATTCAAGATTTTGACGCAGTCATGAACGAGTAAAGATCCTCAGTTTTGACTTGTAACTTTCTTGGATCTTATGCCTAATATTTGGTTATGCTCTTCAAGTGAAAAGCATTTGAGTTGTTTGTTCTTCCATAAATGGCTTAGACTGTTTGAGACTCTCCTGACCTGCTTTTCTTTTGTTCAGCGGTTTCTTCCATGGATACTCATTAATTACAGTTCTAATGATTCTCAATCATGCACTGAGGTTTGTTATTTCTGTTCCATGTGATTACATTCACCGTTAGTCAGTGCTACTTCATCCGCTATCTTATGTTTCATGATAAGATATATGTTGGTGGTATATATTGCAAAATAATTCTGCTTCAGATCAACATTGCAAAACTAGACGTAAGAGTGTGACAGCTATGGGCCGATTCCAAACATTGCTCGAATATGACATATGAAATGAAAACCACGTCATGCTATTTCACGCAGTCTTTTTTATCTTCGATGCAATATTGACTTCAAAACTTTAGTGCAACAGTTCTTGATGGGTTCTATGGTTGCTTGTTCCACCTGAACTCGAAGGTTCAATTTGAAAGCCTGTCATAAATATTTCTGTGGTCATTGAAATAACTGCATAACCCTTTGGACCAAACTTATTTAGATGATCACTTGATTAACCACATCCAAAAACATTTCGCGCTAAGATATGAGAAATATTCGTCCTTTATCAGAGGTAATAACTGTTAACAGTTTTTAAACATGGAAGTTGCATTCCTTAGTTAGGAGCTATACTTTGATTAATATTTAGCATAATATGATCCCCATACTTGTTCAAGATTGCTGCACTTGTTTTCACAACCACATAGCCTACAAATTAACATGCCTAAGAAAATAACTGCAAAAATTAGAATAAGTAATTAGCTTCTTGACCTCTTTATTTGTAGCAACTGATAAAGCTTCTCGAAGTCATTTACTTTGAACAAGTAGGTATCTAAAACGCTAAATTTATACCTATTTAGTGTCCCGGAAAGAATCGGGGTTTTCAGGTGTACACAATATCAGTCATCAGCTCAAAACCTCATTGTACTTGAAAACACAATCATAAAGCCTTCCTCCAAGAAACTGAGCAACTTCATGATGTTTTACCTGTTGAGAGGGAAATATCTGATCATAAGAAATAATGTAGAATTTAAACCAAAAAAAAAAGTTTCATTAAATATGATCATCGACAAAGTTTACCATCCCAATCTTGAGAGAGTCGCACTTAAACTGCGCATATAGGTTTGTCTCTATGCCACGGCCCTGACAAAATCAGTAGAATATTGTTAAGGCCAATATGTGTAAGGACTTCATATTACACTCCAATTTTTGCACACCCAAGCAGCTCAGCTGCCATACTGGTGCTTTATACAGTTCCGGTTTCTTGATCAACCAACAAACAATCTTCCATGTTGCCACAAATCCAATCCAACTCTATCTCTACCCAGCATAGCAAAACTAAATTCATGTACAGCTAAATTAAGAATAAAAAGATAACTAGACATCATTGTTACTACAGGATAAACTTACCATCCCTTCCAAAATTACTAGGTCTGCATCACTTGCTAAGTAGGCTAGCTCTTGGGATACCCTTGTTAGATCAATAACCTGCAAGTGATGAAAAAGCAATAAGTTATAATTAACAAACAGGAACAAATACCTACCATCGAGCAAAACACATTGTACAGTTCTTACCGGCAAATCATTTCCAGAATTAGCAATGAGAAGATTTGAAGCATCCACACCCACTAGTGTTCCTTTTTCATCCTTTAACTGGAAAACAGAGACCTAGGTCAGACACAAACCAGCAACATCTTTTGTCTATAAAATTCTCTTTTAATCACCTTTGATATAATCTCAATCAGTTCAGGGTAAGTAACGTCATTGATAGAAGGTAAATCATTAGCAGCCAACACAACCTGTAGAGAGAGAGAAAGAGAGTTAAAACAAGTTCAAGATGGTTAACCAGGGAAAGTAAAGGTAATCAGGCTGTTACTTCAGTTATTCTTAAATGAATACTCCTGAGCAATAAAAGAGTTTGCTTTCTCAACAATCTATCCTGCTGAATGCAAATCTCTCGTATACAAATCATAGCAACATTCAAGAGAAGTTCCTTTTTTGAAAGAATAACGATCCTTTTGAAGTTCCAAAAATTTTACAGCTCAGGATGAAGACAATCAAACTTGAAAATATAATACAGATAAGGCAAGTCGTCAAACACATTATGTCAAAGTACTGACCTTTGCTATAAAACATAAACTTGCATTGCAATTATGAACTTAGAAGGCAGAGAAAACCTGAGTTCCCTGCCGAAGTAGCTCTCTTGCAAAGGGCAGAATACCCAATATTATATCTGCACCAGAATTATCAACAAAAATGACAGCCTGTCATGAGAAAAAAAAAAGGTGGTGATCAGCAATTTCTATGAGTTAAGACAGTTATCAGTTCGTTGTAGTTACCTTTTTCCATGATTTCTTGCTCCATTTCACTTTAAAAGTGTCCAAATCATCAATAACCCAGGGTCGTGGGACAAGATTTTGACAACTTGCTAAAAATGACATCCCATCCTTAGAGAAAACTTCCGCAAGCTACAAGAAAAAACAAAAAAGGTTCATATAGACAATTGCAGAAAGAAGCGCTCTTTCTTTCTGCAAAAAAATTCAATGATAAGATACATTCATGTTACTAAAGAAATAAAAGACACAATTTCAGAAAATCATGATACAGTGGTTGAACCACACTCTTTTACCAAAAGCTGAAGATTGTAGCTTGGATAGGGAACTAACATTTATCATGCAGGGGAGAAACTAAAAGAAGAACAAGCATCGAGGAACATGCCTAGTAAATTGAAGCAGAACTAAGCCAGAGTATGGTTCAAATTGAATGGTTCACAATAACTAGCAAAAGGAGGTAAGAACCCACATCAACATACTAAGAAATTGAATCAATATTCCTGATGGATGACTGGATTAAGGAATGGAGAGTTTTGAATCAAGTAGAGGCAATCTAAAAGTGGCTTTAACCTTCTTCATAACTTGTTCAGAGAAACAATAAGGGAACAAAGAATCAGAAAAAGAACATCAACTGACCTGCGCAGAACCAAGGTCAAATATATTTCCTGCAAATATTCCTCTAACAAGATTCTCGAGGCGCTTGGAACTATCTTCAATGGCATCATTAAGCTGAACTACATTCCCAAACAGAGATATAGCTTTTGCATTCTCTTCATCCTATTGCATCATAAAAGAAATGGGTCTTCAAGTGAAAACAAAAGGGCAGAAGGAAACTATATTCCTTTCGCATAACTATTATGAGGAAATGACAAACATAAACCAGCAAATAGAAGCATCGGGATGTGCACGAGCTGTTTATGATAGACACATAAAAGTGGAAAAGGGGAAAAATGAATAAACTCAAAGTTTGACGTTAAATTGAATTGTAAATCCTGGGAACTATTCATGGACCCACTATGGCATTCTCATGCTCCTGGAATACAAAACAAGATATTTTCGCCCATATCTTAAAGAATTATACATATGTTTTTTGCACGCCAGAAGTTATACACTATATTTCTTTATAGAAAAACATATTACTAACCTTAACCTTCTTGAATATGTCTCTAAATCCCAATTCTCTAAGGACTTGCTCCCGCAGTCTGCAGAGGAGCTATATTTCCATAAAGATAAAGGGATGTTAAGCAGAAGGTATATCTTTGAGGTAAAAGAAAGGCAAAACAAATAACGGAAACGTAACATACAATACAATCAGGTGGGCCTCCGTGACTTTCTGGATCTTTTTTCAAGTCCTCAAGCATTTCAGCATACCTTCGGAATGTAACACAGAAAGCAGAAATTGGAATTTAAAAAAAAAAAAACTTAATGGAGAAAACATGATTTAACGTATAGCAGTTCAAACCTACAAATAGCAACTAAAAGTAATAACTACAATGTCTAGAAAAAACAGAAGCCCCTAATTTTAAATTTTCTTCTAAATCAGGAAGGTAAGGGAGAGAAATCACAAAACAGAAGCCAATGATCATAGAGTCTAAACTTGTGTAAACAGAATAATGAGGAGGGTAAACTAAGCAACTCGACGAACAGTTGGAGTCAACAATGAAAGAAATAATGATGGGATAGGACACTATTCTAAATTAACCATTCCTGAAATCTTAAGTAATTGTGAAGGAGCAGTGCATTAGTGTAAAAGCATCGTTGATATGAAGTAAAAAGTAAAGGAATTGAGTGTAATACCTCTGAGCAAATTTTTCGGCTTTAGCAGGTGCATCATTAACCGTATTATCACTCTCGGCACGTTTCCTGAAATCAAATTGGAATTTGTTAAACGAGAAAAAACTCTGTAGAAAAAATTTAAAAAAAAAAGAGAGAGAGAGCTGATATACAAAGCTCATTGTTTGCAATATCTGTAATCGGCGGATGAAACCCAATTTTTTTTTTGGGTTGAAAAGAAAAATCCTTCATAATAGCAAAGGGCACACAGACATAATAAGAAAAACAAGCGACGAGCTTTATCAATATAAATAAAATGAAAATGAGAACGTACTTGAAAGAAGGGATAGAATTGAGGAAGAGATCGATCCATTGGAGCTCAGTAGGAGTCGGCTTTCTTGGATTGTCAGATGGGAACCTGTAAGGAATGGTGCATGCCCTGTAATTCGACTCGATCGGCGTCAACAGTAAAGGAAACGCAACCATCTCCGAAGCGCTCTCCATCTTCTTCTTCTTCTACTACTGCCACTCTTTCGAATTTCTCTCTATTTTCTACAACCCAGCTGCTCTGACTCCCTGCGTATTATTCACAGACTCATAAGCATGCCCGAGGGTTGATTAAATAAAGCGTAAATTATAAAACAATTTATTAAATATTTTATAATTTACAAATATATCATCATCATACTCGCACCAAATGTAACCTCTAAAAAGATTTGAAAATACGCAGCTTTATCCTGCGGAATAAAAAGGCTGTTACATATATAATTTACAAATATATAACTAAAAATTTATATCTATTAATAATACTTTAATTAATTTTTAATAAAATTTCAAAAATATTTAACTGAGAAAATAGTAGTAACTATATATTAATTTTTAAGAGGATACTCATTACTTAATATAATGTAAAATTGTAAGTCATTAAATCATTTTTGTGATGTGTGTTATCGTTAAGAAAAGTCATTTTTTCTATGCATTATCATAAAGAAAGATGTACGGTATAGTCCATCAGAAATTTGGATATGCTTATAATTAAATATTGAATTTTTATAGTTATGTAATGATATTGTATAAAAAAATTATATTTTTGAATATAAACTTATTAATTTAATTTTGACACAAATCTTCATTTACTTTTGTAGATAAGTAAAGGAGAGCTCAAGTACTCATGATAGTTATGTCGTTTTAGGAATATTTGATGATCTAGCTTAGGCTCATGCTAGATTGGTTCATAGAATAGAGAATCATAGCATTTGTGTATATTGTAACAAGCATTTGAAAAGGGAGAAATCACATATTAACGAAGGATTTAGTTGAGATCAAATGTGATGTAAAATCTTGTGAAAAGGTGATTAACGACATAAAATGACAAATTAAACTTTACTTGAAGAGTATCAGTATGAAAATATAAAAGACAAAAGCTAAACTACAAAATTGGTTGTGAAAGTTCTTTTTTGGTGGTCGAGATGATAATGGGGACATTAAAGGTGGTGCTTTTCCTATCCAATAAGAAAGGAATGCTACAGTTGGTGTGGAAAAGAAGAAGATAAGTGCCTTACATTTTTTACCACAAACAACTCCAAAAACTTAACCTTCAAAATGTAGGGCCTTACAATCTAAAGAAGCAATTCATAATGTGGACATTACAATGACTAGATGGTTGTATAATTTAAGTGTATCATTCAATGCCACCAGTTATATTATTACCAGCCTATGGTGAATGTTATTATCTCTTACGATCCATGATAATAACACTCCTTCAATTGATGATCACAGAGAAAAACTTCTAAGTAGTTATGTTTATGAAATAAAACTTATTTATATGAAATAAGAATGATATGGGAAATTTATAGATGTTCAATCATGTATGATGATTGGACAAATAGAATACATGAACCCATTATTAATTTTTCAGTTTATTTTGTTAAGGGGACAATGTTTTTGAAGTGTATTGATGCATCTAGCCCTACTAAAAATGTTGATACTATGTTTTCAAATATTTGATAAAGTTGTGAATGAAATTAGACCAAAAAATATTGTTCAGTTTATTACTGACAATGATTCTACTTACAAAGCAGTTAGGAAAAGATTGTAAAGTAGATATAATTCTTTTTATTGAATTCCTTGCATATTACATCAACCTAACGTTGAAAAATATAAAAGATTTTAGATATTTTCCTATCATTGACGAGATTGTGCAGAAAGTAAAAAAAGTAATTGAGTTTATCTATAATCATAAATAGGTCCTAAATTTGACGAAGAAGAATTTCACCAATGGTATAATTTGTGTCGTCGTGATATAACAAGATTTGTGACTAATTTTTTATCACTTTAATGTTTTGTTTTGATGAAGAAGAATTTGAGACAAATGTTTATATATAACAAGATTTGTGACTAATTTTTTATCACTTTAATGTTTTGTTTTGATGAAGAAGCAGTTGAGACAAATGTTTATAAGTGATAAGTGGGCCGTATCACGTTATGTCAGGTTTAATGTTGGAGTTGAGGTTTCTAGAATTATACTTGAAGATCTTGAATTTTGGTCCCAATGTCAATTTGTAATTTGAGTTTGTGAGCTTTTAGTGAAAATACTTCATCTAGTTAATAGGGATGAGAAGGAAAAAATGGATTATGTTTATGATGTCATGGAGAGAGCAAAGGAAGTAATTAAAGTCAATATCAAAAATAGGCATTCTTTGTACATATCTTGTCACGCAGTCATTAATAAGAGATATATAAGACAACTTTACTCTTCGTTATTTGTAGCCGGAGCATTTTTTAATCCTAATGTCTATTTTATACCAAATTTTACAAATAAAGATGAAGTTAATAGAAAAATGTTATCAACTATTATAACAATTGTTGCTTATGAGATGATGCAAGATTTGTTAAGCTCGCAAATGGAAGTTTATAAAGATGCTTTTGGTGATTTTGCGATGCCCATTGCTATACATCAAAAAGAGCTTAATCTAGGTATATATATATATATATATATATATATATATATACCTTTATTACTTGTTGGAAATTAATCATCATTTTATTTTGTTTATAATATTACTTTTTTTTTGTCTTATAGTTACTTGGTAGGATCAATTCGGGAGTGGTGTTCCAAAATTCTAAAGATTTGTAATTCGAATTCTGATTCAATGCGTGATTGCAACAAAGTGTGAAAGGAGTTTGAGTTCATTTGAATTCACCTATTCCAATAAAAGGAATAGATTGAAACACAAAAGATTAAATGACCTAATCTTTATTTGATACAACCTAAAATTTTGAGAAAAGATAGGTTATTATCTTTGTTAAGTTGAATATAATTTTTTGTAATTTCTTAATAATTTAATTTTATTTGTATAATAGGACTCTTAATAAAACAAGTAGTTTTGTAGATCCAATTTAACTTGACCGTATTGATCTTTTGGTGAAATGAGTTTATAAGGAACCGAGTTTAATAAATGAAAATGTCTTGGAAGACAATCTTAGATGAGAAAGCATTGATATGCCATTTTGTGGAATGAATTTGAATGATGGTGACGACGAGTCTCCTCTAAATGATGAGAATTTTGTACCAAATAAAAATTGAGTTCAATGCGATTTGAGCGGATTTTCAATTGAATGAAGTTCTAAGTTTTCATTTATTATCTTCTTTTAATTTCACTAATATTTGATGTATATGTTAAATTATATATATGCAAAAATATAATTGTAAATCCTGTTGTTTCAATTTCACTTTTAGTTGGTTGTTTCCGCAGCACAAACTCTTGTTGTGAATTGTAATACTTAGAGAGTCGTATATATTTATTATTCTTTTTATTTGATATTTTCATATAATATTATTTATTATATGATGAAATTATAATATTTGAATAGAATTTGTTACTAAAGTCCAATATATTATACAATTAATTTGCATATTTTCCCTTCACATATTTTCTCCATCAATTACTCCAATAGGTAAGCGTAAGTTTCACGTTGAGCTACATATATATATTGGTCAAGTCAAAGAGTGACTCTCCTTGGTTCTGAATGTAATTTAAGAATCCACTCTTAAAATAAAAGCATGCTTGCTAAACTCTCATGTAATGCTTTTCAATATTTCAGTGTGTAGTCTAGTCCTCTCGGGATCACATTTAGGTCCCAGCTCAGCTGTGCTGCTTCACTTAGGTAGTAGTGCGTTTGATCAAGCGCTTATTAGTTTCACTTCTTCACCTCAACTCTACCATAATATTTCTCCAAGCTTCCAACACAGAGAGAGTTAACCTTAAGACAGTCATCGTTTCTAAGTCTACCCTGGGATGGGATAGCAAGATAAAACTACCTGTTTCCGTCCGGGTAATAATGACATCTGACTTCCGTTGGCCAACAGAATTACAGTCATCGCCAGTGCCATTTATATGCAGAAACTTGAGCTTCGTGAAACGTGGATGCCATCGGTGTTGGGACTATTTGCTGACGCTGATATCTTAATTTTAGTGGCTTTGGAGTTATTGCATCCCACAGTGCGATAGGAAACAGTTTGCTTTTCAATGAATTCATGTACAAAAATTTTAGAATCTGGGAAGAGATCATTCTTCCCCAGGTTTCTAGCTGTCTTACTCTTTGGCCTTTTTAAACACATACCGTCATTATGCTTATTTTAGTAATGGCTTCTATTTCATTCCAGAAGATCTACCATTTGTTAAGCACTAGCAGCTCATGCTAAGAACCCTCTTGACCGTTCATATATGGGAGGACATAACAAAACTCAGTTTTTACTTGGGGATTGCACAATTAGCTCAAAAATAAAGAGCTATAAGCATAAGGTTGGAAGCAGTTATTATCAATACCACCTCAGTCAAGGCCAGCCCCTCCAATCATCTAAATTCTATCATCCCATCTCAGATTCATAAAAGTTGCAACATCTAACCTTGCATTTCTTTTCTTTTAGCCAAAAATCTGAAGCTCCCTCCTCTAAACCTAGCAACACGATTTGCACCAGATATGAAGGATAGGAAAAGGGCAGAATCCCGGATTCAATTGGGACATTTGGTAATTAAGGAAGGTGTTTTTTCAGTAAACTGTAATCAGAGGGCTTATGAAACTAAAAATGTTGGGACTTGTATATTCTCATAGAAGACTTTTCTTCTTATATTAAAAAGCGCAAATGTAAATTTTTTTCACCCTATGCATACGAGTGGATATATGAATCTTGATAGTATATGCTACGGAATAACACAATAACATGACCAACAAAGAAGGCAACTTTGCCTCGCATTTTGGTCCAAAACCTGGCCATCTGCAAATATTAGGAGAATGCTGATTATGAATATGAATAGTTGTTTATATTTGTCTTCGCCAGCATATATCTAAGTCAAACTATATTGTTTCTGCCTTTGTTTGGATGGAAGAAAAGCAAGAGAAAAGAAAGGAAGAGAAATACATTGTTTGGACAAAAATAAGAAAGGGAAAAGGAGAGAATGGAGAGGAAAGGGAGAAAAATTTAGACCAAATATATTTCCCACCAAATTGGTGGGAAAGGAGGGGAAATTCAAGATAAACCAAGACAAGATAAGTAAATTACCATTGTATCCTTATTTAACAAAAGATAAACAAGTTCTATAATCAGGACATAAAGGTCTATAAGTTTCAATTCTCTCCTTTGATAAATTAGGAAAACAAACAAGGGAAAGGAAATCTAATTTCTCTTCTATTCTTTTCTCCTCTTTTCCCCTCAATATTTCCTTTCCTTTCCCTTGTGCAAATAAGGATCCAAACAAAGGCGAAATAACAGAAATTTACTTGCATTCCATCATTGCTCACTGAACTCCCTTTCTTCTTCTTCCAATTAGTTCCAATAGCCAAACAAATCGTGGCTTCACTTAATGTTCATGCATGCTATATGTAGAGACTTCCATAATCAATGCATCAACCATCACAAGAATCAATACCATGGGCATATTTATAGGCCCTTTCCTTCTAAGGGTAGGAGGAGAGGCAGCAACAAATGTAATGAATACAATCTTGCTTCAAATATGGTTTTTTCCAATAACGCATCATTTCTTAGCCTTGGAAAACCTGAGACATCGATACTTTTCACCACTTACAGTGATTTCAAGAGCTCCATCCTGAGCATCCTGATTTGAAGCAGTTCCCATCAACACACTTTTCTCTTTCTCAAGATTCTCTTTCTCCATCTTCAGCCTGGCTTCCTGGCGAGCAATCTCGGCCTAAGAAACACAAAAGTGGAAGGTCACGGATAGGAAACTAAGGAAGCTGGCTGACCAGATCATAACCAGGAAAGAAGCATTAAATTGTTTAGCTCAGCTTGTTTTAACAGGGGATGATGAGATGCAAGCAAGGCATGAGGGGGAAGGGAAGACAAATGCTTAGAATGAGGTTAAGACTGAAGAAATGGAAACCAGAGGTGTGGTTTTGTTTGATGTTTGCTAAAACATTGCTCTGCGTAAGATTATGAGAAATCAAAAATTACTCTTCATAAGATTATTCAGAATAAGCAAAATTTACAACAGGGAGCAGTAAGAAAAATTCTCTCAACTTTGTGCATAATAACATTTTTTTTGGGAGAAAGTAACATATATATTAATGAAAAAAAAGATTCATGTACCAAGTAATCAAGGCGGCTCTCAAAATAGAAAATGAACTTTGTGCATAATAACATCTCAAAACGGGCAGCCTAAAATCACGAGGCATAATCAATTACAAATTATAAAACAAAAAGCTGATAGGGAACTTCTCCTTCTGCTTATTCCGAATAATTAATTAACTTTGATTTTTAAGAAAAAGAAGGGACCTCGCGACGAGAGAGCTCAGCCTTCCAAGCAGCTTCACGCTCCGCGACTTCGCGTTCACGCTCTTCGATGTAACTCTGCATCTCTCTCTCTTTCATTAGTCTGTCTTGTATATCCGCATCCAACGCCTCCTTCAGCTCCTCCACGAACTTGTCTACTACTGATTTTATTCGGAGTGACATTTTCTTTAACTAGACTACTACTACTACTACTTCTTGTTCTTCTAATAAAGCTACTTTGTTTTTCTCTTAACCAAAGATGATCAGAAAGAAAGCTATTTCTTGTATTTGAAAATTAGGGCAAGTACTGTTACTTGTATAACCAAATCAAAGTTCAATCAACTAGCACTTGTTTTTCCCTATACGAATAAAAACAGACATACAAAGAAAAGAGAATTAACCCCTCGATTCATTCGAACTCTTCTTCTTCTTCCTATTCTTCGTGCGCCGGAGCAGGTAAATTTAACGGGGAGGGAAAATGAAATAGACAGACGAAAACTGGCGGATGCAAATATATTTATTAAACTTGGGCTTTGAGTTTCATGTTTGGGCCCAATGTCTGAATTCATTTATTTTTAAAACTAAAAGGAACAAATTAACAGTTATATTTATATTTATGGAGAGCAACGAAAAAGAATAGAATGAAAGGCATTTCATCAAAATCCAAATGCATTTGTACTGTTCTTAAGAAGGCTTCTTTTTCGTCTCTTTCACCTGACATCAATGCCAATGCATCGTCTTCTTGCTCTTTGGTTGAAGAATTCACTAAATATTGCTATGAGAGGGACCTCCCTAGAGCCATGCGCGCCTTGGACTCCATGCAAGCTATTGGCGTCTCAGCTGACCCTGTTAGCTATTGTCAGCTTATCAAGTGTTGCTTGGACCGTCGCTCCATTGACTGCGGCAAACGCATCCACTCCCATATTCTCTCCTTTTCCTACCTCCCCCAAACCTTTCTTCTCAACACTCTACTCAATTTGTATGTCAAACTTAATCTTTTGGACGATGCCCGCGATCTGTTCGGTCAAATGCCCCAGAAGAATGTCGTCTCTTGGACTACCATGATTTCTGCTTATTCTTCGTCCACCCTCACTCACTCCAAGGCCTTGCATTTGCTCCTTCTCATGCTCCGAGATGGTGTCCGCCCCAATATGTTCACTTTTTCCTCCGTTTTGAGAGCTTGTCACAGCTTGTCTAATCTTAGGCAGCTCCACTCTGCCATTATTAAGGTCGGATTTGACTCTGATGTCTTTGTTAGGAGCGCTCTCATCGACATCTATTCCAAATGGGCCGACTTGCAAAATGCCCTTGCTGTCTTCTCTGAAATGCCCACCCAGGATTTGGTTGTTTGGAACTCAATCATCGCCGCTTTTGCACAAAACAGCGATGGAGATGGAGCTTTTAACTTGTTTAAGAACATGAAACAATCTGGCTTTTTTGCGGATCAGGCCACCCTTACCAGCATCTTGAGAGCCTGCACCGGGTTAGCCCTGTTGGAATTGGGGAGACAAATACATGTCCATGTTCTCAAGTATGATCGAGATTTAATATTGAACAATGCTCTCCTAGATATGTATTGCAAGTGTGGTAGTTTGGAAGATGCTAACACTGTTTTCAATCGAATGTCAGAAAAGGATGTGATCTCTTGGAGCACCATGATTGCCGGCTTGGCTCAAAATGGGTACAGCCGGGAGGCGCTCAAATTGTTCGAGTCCATGAAAGTCTCGGGAATAAAACCAAACTACATAACCATAGTGGGAGTTTTATTTGCGTGCAGTCATGCAGGGCTTGTGAAAGATGGATGGTACTATTTTCGGTCAATGAAGGAGCTATTTGGGATTGATCCTGGACGTGAACACTATGGTTGCATGATTGATCTTCTTGGAAGAGCGGGGAAGCTTGATGAAGCAGTTGGGTTGATCGGTGAAATGGGATGCGAAGCAGATGCCGTGACATGGAGAACATTGCTCGCCGGATGCAAGGTTCACCGGAATGTAGATCTGGCTATACATGCTGCCAAGGAGGTTCTGAGGCTGGATGCTCAGGATGCTGGAACCTACGTACTTTTATCAAATATTTATGCAAATACTCGAAGGTGGAATGATGTTGCAGAAACAAGGAGGATGATGAAGGACAGAGGAATTAGGAAAGAGCCAGGATGTAGCTGGATTGAAATTGATAAGCAGATTCATGCTTTCATTTTAGGAGATAGCTCGCATCCACAAATGAACGACATTAACATGCAACTCAAACATTTGATCGAGCGACTGTCTGGAGCTGGTTATGTTGCTGATACAAATTTTGTGTTGCAAGATTTGGAGGGGGAGCAAAGGGAAGACTCACTGCAATACCACAGTGAGAAACTGGCTCTCGTCTTTGGTCTGATGAAATTGTCCAGGGAGCAGACTATCAGGATAAGGAAAAATCTGAGGATATGTGGAGATTGCCATCTCTTCGCCAAACTCGTAACCAAGGTGGAGCGTCGTATTGTTGTCATCAGAGATCCTATTAGATACCATCATTTCAGTGATGGAGTTTGCTCTTGTGGTGATTATTGGTGACATAATACAGGTTCTTTGTTAACCAGGTAAAGTGCAGATGCCAACATGTACCAACACATTAATTCTTATAGAAGAAACTTGTTCATAATTTTGTCTGGAATAACAAATTATGTTTTCAAAACATTTTAGATGCATGCTAACTGTACTTTTGAAATGGCTTATATCATATGCCTAATACTGATAAACGCAGCACAATGATAAGCAAAGCTTATTATTATGTCAAAACCTAAGGGAAGTACTCAAGAGAATGCGTGCCCTTCTAACCTCCTTCAACAAGTAACCAAAGGTTAGGGTTCCTCACTTCCTCAACTTACATTTATTGTTCATATGAAAAGAAAAGATGAGCCTTTTTCTATAGACCAAGCATATATGTCGATATCGAGTAAAACACGCTTCTTTCTCATTAATAATCTAGACATTCCGTCAAATGTGTCGGCCACATTGGCAAGCTTTATGCACTCCCGTACCCTAAAGTACCTCATCTAGCAAATACTGTACAAAGTTAAGCAAAAAACTCTTCCATCTTATAAAAAAGTGTGAAAGTGTTGCTTGCTTTTTCTCCCAGTAGACACCAAAAGAAGGAGATGCATTTCATCTCGGTTTTGCTGAAACGTCCCCACAAGTTGAACTAGGGCTTCCAAGATTGGCTTTTTTGTCAAAATTTCCCAGCATCTTGAACAATGTGTCCATTTACAAAACAAAGCCAGCTTCATATCACCAGCAAAAAAGAGGCCGACTTTCACCTAGCCTCACAAACCGCAGAAAGTGGAGCGAAGGAATTACATCTTCTTCCATCTACAAATCAGTAGGCCTTGTTACTTAGATGTGTGTTCTTCCAGCTATAGCTCTCTTTTTCATTTTATCCTTCCCAGCCTACGGGATCACTGCCAGCGACCAAGGATGGAAGTCTGCCACTGCAACATATACTAGAGATATAGACAACTCAATCATCATCGGTAATTGTAATACCAACTAGTCTTAGTTATCCATTGTCAACTCATTATGTTTCTTTGCAAGTATTCAAATACGATCGTGTAATATCGCAGAAGGGGCTTGTGGGTACGGGGACCTTCACAAGACTACCTATGGAAGGTATAGTGCTGGCCTGAGTAGCATGTTATTCAACAGGGGCAGTACCTGTGGGGCTTGCTTTGAGGTCAGATGCGTAGACCACATCTTATGGTGCTTGCAGGGAAGCCCTTCCGTCGTGCTCACAGCAACAGATTTCTGTCCTCCCAACTATGGGCTTTCAGCAGATTATGGTGGGTGGTGCAATTTCCCAAAGGAACATTTTGAGATGTCAGAGGCAGCATTTGGTGAAATTGCAGAGAGGAAAGGAGATAATGTACCAATACAATACAGGAGGTATGTGGAATCTATTGACTAATGTTAATGTATCGCAAATAGGAAATTTTTGGTCTCATGTGGATTGGTATTAGTAAGGGTTGTGCTTTTATGTAGGGTGAAATGTGAGAGACGAGGGGGATTGAGATTCACGGTGAGTGGGAGTTCTCATTTTTATCAAGTCCTCATAACTAATGTAGGGTTGGATGGGGAACTTGTTGCCGTAAAAGTGAAGGGATCGAAAACAGGATGGATACCTATGGCAAGAAATTGGGGACAAAACTGGCAAGCCAACGTCAACCTTATAGGACAGCCTCTGTCTTTTGAGGTCACCAGCAGCAGTGGAAGAACACTCACGTCTTACAATGTCGCGCCATTAAACTGGCAATTTGGTCAAACATTTGAAGGCAAGCAGTTCTAGTATGGTATCAGAGTAACTTACTTTCAATTCAAATGACCATTCAACAGATCAAAGAAAGGTCGATGAGGAAGTGCTGTAATGCATATCAAATGTTCACCGTAATCTGTAATAGAAGTTTTGCGTTTCTGGTGGAAAAGCGTGTGTATTGAAATCCACTTATAGCCAGTTATACCACTGCTCCTGTCCAATATCTTAAAACACCTAGTTTCAGACGGCAATTATAAAAAAAAAAATCAACTGATGTTGGACAATTTTTTTTTTGGTTAAAGAGACTACAACGAAGACAATTATAAAAAGTGTCTCGGGACCAATGTCCCAGACAGATTCTCTAGAAGGATAAGGTGGCACCCTATGGGTGTAGTAGATAAATAATGAACGTCGATATCAAAATGCACTGCATAAGCCACAAGTCAGTCGGCACATCTATTGCCCTCTCGGTAGATATGCCGATGAGTAACAGTCCAATTGCGAGCAAACAGCTCGTGAATTCCCATGACGATGGGGTTGAGTGTCCGGGAACGAATGTCTGCTGAGGAAAGTAGCTCGAGCACCACCATAGAATCGACTTCAAGCTCTATTCGCCGATAGCCCTGATCCCAAGCAAGAGTAAGACCTGAATAGACTCCTCAGAACTCTGCAGTCAGGGTTGAGCACCATCCGAAGTTGTGCGTGAAACCTTCAACCCACTGTCCTGCACTATCCCGTAACAGTCCACCGGTAGAGGCAGAGGACTCGAACGGATTACAGGCTCCATCAGTGTTTAACTTGACCCACCCAAGAGGAGGTGAGGTCCAACCGATGCTACGATCTGGGCGAGTCCGAGCTGCAGTGGAAGGATGTTGGGTCTCCACGACGGCCTGGTGTACCTGACCTGCATAAGATAACACGGACGAAGAGGGAGAGTTAGGCCATTGAAATTGTTCCTAAAAAAGGGACGAATTTCGTCATTTCCATAAGAACCAACAAGTAATGCCAAAAATGAGCGACCAAGCATGCCCAAGGACAGGTCGGTGGTTTTGGAGATTAGTCGTGAGCCAAACCGGGGTGGACATGGTGAAAAAGTCAGGGGAAAGGAGTTGAGGCTGAAAGGCTTGCCAAACTATCCGGGCTCGGCCACAGTCTCTCATGACATGTAACGAGGATTTAAGAAACTGACAATGGGGACATTTATCGTCCGGAGCAAGGTGCTTACGAACCCGTTGTTGATTTGTAAGTAAACGATCGTGAGCAAAGAGCCATAAGAAAGAACGAATGCGTTGAGGGCTGTCCCACTTCCAGATGACCTCCCAAGGGGTAAGGGAGGAATTGTCGTCATGACCTATTATCATAGAATACGTAGAACTAACCGTGAATAGGCCAGTGGCAGATAAACCCCATATCAACTTATCCGGACCGAGGAAGGCTTTAGGGGGAAACACTCCAGCTATAGCCCGACCAATGTACGCAGGGAGGTAGTGTTGAAATGCGTCCCAATCCCAGGTCCCTTTGCTAGACACGAAGTGTTGCACTGTATGATCGTGAGTACTAATCGGGAGAGGGTCCATGACCTGGGATATATGTGGCCCTACGCCCGGGATTCAAGAGTCCTTCCAGAAACGAGTACTGGCACCATCTCTGTCGAAGAGAATACCGTCACCAGTAACAGCATTAACCAACAAAAATAGTCACTCCTACTGCAAAGGACATTCAACATAATGGCATTGATTTGGTCTGCAACTAATTTGGCTCCAATGCCAATATAACCCAAAATATTGTCTCAAGCAAAATATTCATGAGGAGTCATAATCACAACATTAAACACCATAGGAATTCCACCCTGGAATGTCTCAATAGTGTAAGGATTAGGTGCACCAGAAGGTCTAAATGAAGTCTAATCATCTGTAGAACATAATTAAATAGTACCATGTCTTCCTGTCTTTAAACCAATTTCTTCGAACCTGTTCTCAAACATGGAGTATAGATTTTGTGTTGGCAAGTTAATCAAGTACGCCTTTGCTTTCTTAGAACATATTATAGGGCGTTTAGGTTCTAGATTTTCTTATTAAGCATCAAGTTCAATAATAAAAATCCTAGTGATGTGTTTGGAAATATAAGAAATCAAGGTTGGACCAACTAAATGTACGGAAATCGTGGTGAGAGTGCAATAGGATAATTACTTAACTTATTTTGTATGATTTCGTAAAAGTTAAAATTTCTTAAATTCTATAAAATGATTTAACACATAAATCATAATAAAATATGAATCTTAACTTGTGTTTTATTTCGAAGCTTGATTATTTTCTTGTCATTTCTCTCGAACCTTTTTTAAAATTGGCTCATATCAATTACCATAGTCGCAAAAGAATCTGGGCTTATAAAGGTATCCACAAAACGTATTGAGAAAACTCTGCAACTATTATAGAGAGAGTTAGGCAAGGAGTGTTAACTCCCTTAGATCTTAAGTCTATTTACAATAAGTTTAGACATTTTAGTAATTTAGTTGAGATTAAATTTTAATTTCAATTAAACTTTAATTAAAATTACAAATAATTATAATTCAATACCAATTATGTTCAAACATGATCCAATATCTCATATTGATCATCGTTTATTAAATATCTCATATTTAATTATAAAGTTTCTCAAACTTTACAATCAAGTCTAATTTTATTAAAACATCTTTTTTTCTCTTTAACTCGTTCTTTTTATGTTAGGTTCTTAAATATGAAGGCAATGGGTATATATTCTAACCTTAAATTATATTTAGGATTATATAAATTAAACTCATTTAATTTATCTGTAATTCTCTAGTTAAACAATTTATAGTCATATATCAAAATTGACGTCTAATAATGCATTATAATCACCCAACTATTTATGAATATCAAAGTAGTTTTGATTAGCCCTTCCGTGTATGATTTTTTTGTACAATTCAATCATTTCATCGTGCAGTGTTCTGATTATACACAAAGCATATAATTAATATATATTCTATTTGAGTCTAATCATATCAGTTCTCCAATATTAGTAATTGATTTGATTAATGATATTTGAAAACTATTTTCAAAGTATCATTCCACCTTGGTTAAGGATTTCCTGAATCAATATTAATCGAGAACAAAAGAACATTCTCTTTAATCACTTCAGGGTGATGAATCCTATATTGATTACTTAACTACTTCCACATAGTTATATCCAATGACTACCTATTAAGCTATCCTTGACTAGAATAAGTCATAAGAAATATCTAAACATAACAATCCCTATATGAGATAACTTTAGAGATCTCAAGTCAAAAGATAATTTATACAATCATTATAATGAGAATTTTCATATACATAAAAGTTGTGTTCCAAATGAATTTATCATGTGAGGTCAGTTTAGTGAACTTGTTCTCTAACAAGTACCCACACATTTGTTTAAATATCTTTATACTTTAGTCTACGAGATCGACTACTTCTTTCATAAGAAAGACATAATGTGTGCTAGTTTTTTTACACTATATTAATGTCCAATCTCAATAGAATAATGACTAGGAACAATTTAGGGATAATATATAAATTCAATATGAATCTCATAATTATGATTTCATCATAAATTCATTTGTAATTTATATTTATCTTGTGGACTTTATCATATACTTCTAAATACATATAAGATTAAAAATGCTTTTAAATTATTTTATCACTGAACTACAACCAATCGATTCGCTATAGGGCATAAACCATAATCTCCCACTTGCACTAAGCCAATTATTTAAGTATCTTATACCATATCATCATATGATGATCATGTTACTATTAGGATAGTGGTTTTGTAAAAGAATTATGCAAGATTTTCTACAGTGAGTACTTGCTTAAATCTTATAATTTTTATCTTAATTATCATTATAATTAAAAGAAACTGTATAGATACATTTGGATTGTTTATGAGACCTTAGCTCCTTTTGCATGTCTAAAGGCTCTAATGTTCTATAGTTCATTACTGTTTGAATAATGCAAGGAACTATACCAAGTCCATTAAAGAACTTCTCATCCAAACAATCATTTCTATCAAATGAAATAAGTATTTTGGCTATAGTAGTAGCAATTAATGCTACATTGTAACCTTTTAAATCTCAAAATAATAGGATTTACTTCTAAAGTTAGTATCCTTATAACCTTGAACTCTAATATCAACTCACATATAGAATAATGGATATTTTTAATACTTCGAAACTATCAAATATCTCAAATAGTAAACACTTTTAGTACATTATCTACGTATTTGGAGTAAAATAGGTAAGCAACTTCCAATATATCTCTATAGATCTAATTCTCATAATTAAGTTGTTATCTTTCATATCCAACAAGAGTTGTCATTGGACAATTATATTTCAATAATTGAAAATTATAATTGTTGTTCTCTATGAGCAATATGTCTCATTAACAACATTTTCTCTCATGCGATTTCTAATGCCCATCCATCATTCACCAAGAATACATAACTCAGCTCTAAAGGTAATATAAATGTTATAGGAAAGTGAGGCAACTTTCCAAGAGAGATGCAATCCATATAAATAAGCACTTCAATCATATTCCATTTCTTTTTCGCACTAAGAAATTGTTGGTAGTTTTTATAAGTATATACTCAACACTTTTATCTGATAAGTACCTAGTAACTTCATTTCACATGATTTTTAACTTCTACCAATCGTTTGCTAAGAGCATATAACTCAACTTTAAAGATGATGTATCCACTCTAAGAGAGGCTTATGAATTGAGGCAATAATCATATGTAATGATGTAGCCTATCTAAATTATAAAAGCATTTGGCTATCTTATTTTTAACACTTTTCCATACCCACAAGTTATGAGTTACATTTTTGGGTATCTTTTAATAGATTTCTCCCATATGATTCCCAACTTCGACTAATAATGCATAACTCAACTTAAGATATCATCTATGTTGAATGAAAAGGAAAATTGTATTAGATGATGTGGAGTGAATGAAGAAATATGTGTCATATTTTGAGGAAGTAAAATCAAGTTCCTGAAATTTCTAACTCAAACAATAAAACCAAATATGAGAAGCTTGTTTGGGACCATAAAGAGCTTTTTTTAAATGACAAACATAATGAGAATGGTGGGTGTTGGGAACCAATACCGGAACCCAACCTCTTGCCAAATACGTGAAACGTGAGCGGGCGTAATACATGCATGTTGCCTTGAAGGGTTATAGTATTTTTTTATTACACCCATATTAGAAATTATCGATTCATCTTCGTTCTCATAACATTCCAAAAATTCACTCACAAAATGTTCAATGGCGTGCCCATACAAAACAGTCACTAAGCTTGAATTCAATTTGTCCTGTTTGCAAATAGAAATTGGAAACATTCAAACCTGAATTTCAATTTAACTTCTTCATAGAAATCATAGCTCTATATCTCTCGTTTAATTTGAATCAAGAACCAACTCAATCGGAGTTCTATAGCTTAATATATCATCAAAATACCAATATGTGCTCATACACCATTCATGCTCTCCCAACCGATCTCTCACTTGATTTAATGCAAACTTCCTCAAATCAACTCCAAATGATACAAATTTTTATGGAGAGATAGGTAAATATCTTAGAAATCCATTGGTCAAAGAATCAACTCAATTGAAGGTCGGATGAGGGAGTTATGCCTAAAAGAATAAACCATGTTTAAACCCTAACTTCAACCGAACATGTCTTGGCGTGAATGCCATAACGTTTTCTACAAATGTCCAATTGCTTTTGTTTTTGAACCTTTGGAAAGAAGACATCGAGATCAACAACTCGTATTAGAGGCCTTAAAGTGAAATTCGACCTCTAAATTGGTCAAAATCGCAAATTACTAAAGCTGACCCGAGGATGTCCGTTAAACGGACATACACACACTGGCCAAACTGCCCATTTTCGTCCGAGAAGGTCCGTTAAACGGACATGGGCAAGGGGTCCAAATTCACCCGAAAAGGTCCGTTAAACGGACTTGTATGTCCATTTAACGGACACACACTGGGCAAAATGCCCCAAACCTTCTTCCAAGCCTCTCCAATGCTTCCAACTTCCATCCTAACATCATATCCACTCCTAATCTCCCCAAATTCAATCCTTCAAGTGTAATAACACTTCATAAACATTCAAATGCCCATCTAAATACATCAAGCTCCCAAATTCTCAACTCAAAACTCATAAAACTCATAATTTCTCATCACTCACCAAGGCTATCAATTCCATACTCCCCATTCAACATCATCACTTGAAATTCTCATAACTCACAACTTCAATATCCAAATTACACACAAGATTCCCAACACTAACAAGCTACTCTAACACAAGCAACAATAGTCAAACTCAACTAATAGATTTGCACATCCAACAAATTCAAACTTTACAAAATCACATAATTATACAAAAGGGAACTTTTCAAGTTCTCAATTCATTTCCAAATCATCATACTCAACTGTCAAAAAGACAAAATCAAATACAAAAGGAAAAAACCTCGATTTCGCATTCTCATTACTAAAGAAAGTAAATAATTGAACAACTTCATTTACATATCAAGGTACATGTTACAACTTAAAACAAATACAAATGGATGCTCAATGTTCATCATTCTTAATAATCTATACAAAGGATTGCTTAAACAAAAACTAACTATCTCAAAGTTGTCCAATTGTCTTGCAAGGATCGCTAATTCTTCTTGTTTTGCACCTAAGGATGGAAATTATTAGGTTGAGCTATACAGCTGAGTGACTAAAATATTTATAGCCATTGGCATTGAGCCACACAAACAATCCATATATATATATATATATATATTCATAAGGCATACACATCACAATGAAAATTCAACATTTAGAATTCAATACACATTTCATAATTCTAAACATCATCACATATTGGATGTAATTCCAATCAAAGCATTTTCTGATCTCGTGGGCCACAAACGGGCAACCGGGAGAAGGCTTTTATGTCAACGTCGACGTGACTACGAAATGGTTCCTCTCTCGCCCAAACACAATCAAATGTCATAATTCAATTTAATCGTTCATATGCAAAATGTCATGATTCAATTCAATGGCATAACAATCATATCAAAATGTCAAGCATTCATCAATGCATAACATGACGTAAATACCATTCAATTGTTCATATTCTCATACTTTTCTTTATACAAAATGCCATGACAAAATTAATGGCATAACATGATCATAGTCAACTCAATTTCATCAAAATGTCATACATTTGTAATTGCAAAACATAATATGAACACAACTTAATGCAATTTCCACATCATAGCCATTCAAGAAATCCATTTAGCACATATTCCACACAAAATACAATTTTGCTCATGTTACACAATAACTATAAATAGATTACCCACCATATACTTGCAAATTCCAAAATCAATGGCTTCCTTCCTCTTGCCCTTAGATAGCCTCTTGATTGCCTAAACACAAACAAAATTCCTTATTAATACAAGTCAATTGGAAAATCCCCAATTTTCCATAATCACCATAAAAACCCTAATCAAGCTCCGATCTCACCTATTCATGGATCCTATAGGATAGAAAACCCTAGATTTAGCTTAGAAACCCAACAATCCCAAGGATTTCCATCATCTTCTTCTTCCTCACTGACCCCTTTCTCTCTCTAGGGTTTTCTCCAACACAACACCACAACCCATTTCTTCAACAAACAAGATAGAAAGAGGAAGAACTTACCTTAAAAGCCTTGATTCCTTCTCCTTTCCACGAAAATCTCCTCCTTTGCTTTAGCTTTTCGATTTTTCTTCTCTTCTTCTCTTCTCCCTCACGACTTCTCTTCTCCTTCTTTCTTATTCACGACAACTCTCCTCTTCTTCTTCTATTTTTGTCTTTTTGTTCTTCCTTAATTTCCCATTATACCCTTCATTAACAAGGCCTTTCCAATTATGCCTTCCTTTGTCTTTTAACTCACATCTTGTACTTCTAACTTCTTAACTAATTATCATGGAACAATTGAAGGAATTTGCTAACACTTCCTTCTAGAAAAATGTTCCTCATTGTCTTAATTTTCTAATGACACTAAAATCATTCAATTTGGTTTGATATTTTGAGAGTTATGTCCCAAATATTTCCGAACTATCCTTATACTGAAACAATATTTCATGATCAATTTCCATCCAAAAATTGAAACTCTTAAGGACTGAATTAGAACTTAAGTTCATCAGATAATTTGTAGACCGATTTCTCTAGTTTAATTCAAATCAAAAATCGTCTCATTTCGATAACTAGAGAAAAGTGTATGCCCAAAACACCGAAGCATATTCAATGTAACATTTTCCAACTTTTAACTTCCAACATTTCACATATAATAGTTCTAACTTCCAAGAACAATTTGGGATCCAACAATTCTCCCCCCTAAAGAATTTCATCCTCAAAATTCTTACCTGAGTGATCTAACAGATGGAGGTAATGCTATCATATGTTTTCCTCATTTTCTCAAGTAACTTATTCACTCGAATAATTTCTCCCAAATGATCATAGTCAAAAGACTCACTTTGTCTTTCAATCACTCATTTAGTCATTCACTTTCATAACTAATTCCTTAATATGCTTCAAATTATTCACAATTTTCCACTTATTGCGTCGATAATATCAATATCATATCATGTTGATATTTCTTAGCATTCTCACATAAAACACATTATGAATCGGAGGCATCTTGCATTCAATCTAAGCACACCTTGGGAATGTGATACTTTTAGAAACATTTCATCCTTTGCTTCAAAGTTCACAACTCTATAGTGTCCATACACTTAACTCTTATGTCTATCTCATTATATTCCATACCTTTGGTTTTAACCCTTCTAACCCATTCATCTTTTTCTTGAGTCACTTAAGTCCCCAATATAGGTCAATTTCACTTATCAATAATAGTTCCAATCAATTTTGGCCTTCAACCATCTTTGGCCATATTCATCCAAATAAAGAGGTGATTTTGTCGTATAATGGTCCATACAATATTCTAATGACATCACTGCGATACCGATTATTATGCTTAAAGTTAATCAAAGCTGTACATTGATCCCATATTCCTATAAACTCCAAAACTATAAGCTTTAAGTATCTCTACAACAGTCAAGACTGTTGACAACTCACAAATGCAATCATTAGTGTTTTCTCTAGAAATTTCTTTGCTCAATCATCTCTATCGAGTATACATACTCTCATTTTGATTACAAAGCATCATTTTCGAATTCGAACTCGGAATTCAAATCCATTTCCAATTCCTTAATAAGATTCTTAATTTCTGAATCCTCAATTTGAGCTTTATAAATCATTTCATATGAAACTGATCTTCAATTCCATAGCAATTAGTACTTTGATTTGCCTCAAAATTCAACTCCACATTTTACACTCTTTATTTTACTAAATTTAATAACCTCAATACCTGAATTCATATTTCACTGCTATTTGGATTTTCTATTTAATGCATTTGATTACAACACTAGCTGTACCAGTATAGTGCTCATTTGCACAATCATAATCCTTCAATTAACTCTATCTACTGTCTCATTCTCATACTCCATTCTTTCAACTCAATAATTATCTTAAACGTTAATAATTTGCATATGTATATATGTATCCCAAATGTTTATGTACAAATAATGTCTCCACTTTCAAAATGATCACTATTGTAGCAAATTTCCACTTCATACATCAAATGATCATCTCATAAGGTTTAATTGTCTCCATGTATCCGAAATCACTTTATCATGTTGCATTGGATTTTATCCTAATCTCTTATACTGCATCATTGTATACTATAAAATCTCCGAATTCAAACGATATAATTAATATCGGTGTTATGATTCCTCAAATTTCTCTTTACTTTTATTATTCATCTGACTTACACATTTTTCCTCAAGTATTCAAACTGCTCTTCTCAACTTTTCGAATACATTTTATAGATCATAAAATTTTGCTTGGATCACTTTAATCTCCAATACCATAGTACTGTTAGGGAATTGTTAACTCCAACAAATATAACCAAAAACCCCTTGTACCTGTGATTGGTTCTCGTAATTCTTTAAGTATCTTATTCCTCAATGAGGTTGTATTATCTCACGTCATGTTCAATTTCCCAATTGACTTACCTTTCTCAAATAATTTTCTCCATTATTAGATTTCCTCATATTGGTTCCGTCATTCTTAACACCTCAATACGATCGATTTCCATTACTCATAATATTTCAATAATTTCAATCTCGGTCGCACTTTAGATGATCAAAATATCTCACCAATTTACATCTCATGCTACTAATACATCAATCATAACTTATTCCTAACAATCTCTGAATATTACACTACTATTCAAAATTTCTGCTCCATCGTCCCTTTTTAACATAATCACCTACACCATACACTATCTCGGTGCTCTGATTCATCTCATAACTTAACTATAGGGTTCATAGATTACCTCATATGCCATATCCAAAAATAAATCTCATATGTACTAAATCATATTATTTACCAATGTAACCACATTATCGGATATGTTCTCATAATAACGGGTCGACTTAGCCTCGAGGACTTCCACATATATCACTATCATTCGTTTTTTTTTTCATACATACATTCTTAATCAATTTAGAATTATAAACACATAGCCCTTTGATCTCAATTTACTAGCACAATCTTATTCCACGTCATAAATTCCGAGTTAACTTGTCAATTTCACTTTGCTTGTATACTATAAATCTTGTCATTTCTACCTTTGTCTCTATTTCAAATTCAGTCAATTCATGCAAATATTCTCACATCCATATCAATTCAAATACATATCTTCAACAAAATTTCGTTACCAAATTCACTGACATATCCACAATTACTGAAGTCATGTCTAACATATTGGACCATGACATACCAACTTTCCTTATTTCTAAATAGCCACATTTTTCCTTGTCTTACACTCTGACAAAACATCATTCTTCTCATTGTTTCTAATAGTCCAAACACTTAACAAAAGTTCATACATATGA
>JAOQMR010000213.1:34138429-34153235 GCA_027563865.1 Erythroxylum pelleterianum
AGTTGGGTGATGACCAGTCGTCACGCTGGTCTGTCGTGCAGCTGGCCGTGCGGACGGCTGCTGCTGTGCTGGTTGAGGCTGCAAAAACTGGCGGACCAACAGATCTGCCGCTTCCTCAATCTGTTTTCGGGTGAGGGTGGTGTGCACAGGCGGAAGAGGATCTGCATCCGATTGATGTTGGAGATTCGGGCGCATGTTGGGTGCAGCGTTATCCTCCAAAGCCACGCTCTGTTCTTCTTGTTCCAAGGTTGGAGGTTGTGGTTGTTCATTCGGGTCTGAAGATTCCGTGCGGGAAACATGAGGCGCAGGCGGCAGAGTCGCAGGTAGCTGTAAACCCATGCGTTGCATTGCCAGAGCCGCGACAGCGGCTATATTGGGGTTTGTCGCCGCCGCCTGACTGATCTGTGTGTTTCTGGACGTGGTGCCCTGAAGTCGGGCCCCACGGTGGGTGCCAATTGGTTCTGCCGGATTCTGGCTAAACTGTACGGTGCCATTCGGATCCATGAATCGGTTGTCTCGCGTAAGACCTGCGACGTGGAGCTCCTGCAAAACAAAGAAGGCACGTCGGGGGTTGTGTACCGATTAGCCCCTCCGACGCTCAAGTAAGTCTTTTTGGTGAAGGTGAGATCGCTGTAAACAATAAGAAACTAGGGTTATGATTGTACGTACCTTCATCACGATGAAATCATACCTTATATATGAGATGGATGCTAGGGTTAGGTTTTCACGTAGACTCCAACTTCTGCATGGAAGGTCTTCTCTGGCCAATGAGCTATGGAGAGCATGGATCGGACTTGGGCTTGACATCTTTGATGAATGGATCGATCGGCCCACGGGTCGTTATGACCGAGTCCAGGCCCAACATGGCCGACCCGACCAGTATTTAATTTAACCTAAGGGTTGTGGTTGAGTGGAAGAGACTTATCCATCCTTAACCAAAGGTTAGGAGTTTGATCCTTGACTTTGGGTATGAAGTAGCCTTAAATTTTTCGGCCAGTTATCCCACCCTATGAGGTGTCCACAAATCAGCGAGAGGATTAGTCACTGGGTCCACCGGTAGATACCCTAGTCTAAGGCCTAAACAAAAAGAAAGTATTTAATTTTGATGTAGACATTATCAACATACAAATTAAAATAAAAACAATCATTATAACATGTAAAGTATAAGAATAATATCTTTATCACTAGAATATATAATACTATAATTAGAATTTTATGACAATTATGGCATCATTGTTTTGATTTATGGGGATGATGTGACTTTTAATGTATATGTATACTTGTGATTACAGAAAAGTATGTATAGTATACGTACGTGTATTTTACTTTAATAAATCCACGTTCTTCTGGTTGGCTTTTAAGTGTAGAAGAAGAAGGAAAGAAGCTGTCTCTCTTACTCTTCCTCTTCCACATCCTCTTCTTCTTAATCATGCATGCACAACATTAACATACAAATATAATTCTCCATCTCCTGATATGTATGTAAATCGATCCATCTTATCTTCTGTGTACCAAACAAGAGAAGAGTAACAAAAATGTCAGCTTCGCTAACCCTAGGCGGGCCTTCCCGGTGCGGCCGTGCCCTTGGACCGTCCCTCGACAAAATTGTGAAAAACGCGGCCTGGCGCAAGCATTCCCACCTCGTTTCAACCTGCAAATCCGTACTTGACAGATTAGAATCCCTCTCCGATTCTGATCCCAATTCCCATCCCACATCTCCTCTCTATGGCCTCTCCTCTTCCGACGCCGATTTCCTTCTCAACCCCTTGATTCTTGCTCTCGATTCTGCCTACGCCAAAGTTGCCGAGCCCGCCCTCGAGGGTGCCTTCAAATTGTTCTCTCTCGGCCTCATCCGCTGCGAGATCGATCCCGAATCCTCCTCTAACGTCGCCGTATTTAAACTCATTGACAGCATCTGCAAAGTCTGTGGCATTGGTGATGAATCCATCGAGCTCAACGTTCTTCGCGTTCTTCTCGCTGCCGTTCGCTCCCAATGCGTCTTGATCCGTGGCGACTGTTTGTTGCATATTATCCGTACTTGTTACAATGTTTATCTCGGTGGCGTCAACGGTACCAATCAGATCTGTGCCAAATCTGTGGTCGCCCAGATCATGCTCATTGTTTTTACCAGAGTCGAATACGATTCCCTTGATGTTCAAGTTAGGACAGTGTCTGTCAACGATTTGTTGGAATTTACTGATAAGAATTTGAATGAGGGCAGCTCCGTTCATTTTTCTCAGAATTTTGTCAATGAGGTTATGGCTGCTAGTGAAGGCACTCCTGATCCCAGGCTATTGTTACACTCTCCTTCTCCTGCAATTCCCAATCTGTCAAATGGTAGTAGCGACACGCATACCAATAATGATCGTCACAACAATAATGATTCCAAAGCGCATGGTTTGCCTGATGGAGAAGTCAATGACGGAGTTGAATCTGGTGACGCCGGTAGCAGTGCCGCTGCTGGAGAAAGTAAGATTAGAGAGGACGGATTTCTTGTTTTTAGAAATCTATGCAAATTGTCTATGAAGTTCTCTTCTCAGGAGAACCCAGATGATCAAATTCTGTTGAGAGGCAAGATATTGTCTTTTGAGTTGCTCAAAGTGATCCTCCACAATGGAGGTCCTATTTGGCGCACCAATGACAGGCACGTCTCGTCTTTGTGTATCGAATCACAATTATACTACTTCTTTCTGATGTTTACTGCTATTTTATTCTTTCCTTATACCATAAAAGGACACAATCTAATTGCATGTTTCCTTTGTCTCTAATGTCCTACTCCATAGTTGAACTGTGGTTGTGGAGAACATAAATTAAAGCAAAGAAGACGAATGAAGAAGATTTAGAGAAAAGAACATAACTTTGATAGATGTGATCTTGAAGTGAAATTTTTATTTATTCTTACGAGGTACTAAATTTGCAATGACATTGTATGCGATCATAGAAGGTAAAAGGAGAGGAAAAACATATGATTCTATGTGAAATTCTTAGTTGTATGACTCACAGCTGACTCAACAAATCCATAACTTGGGTCTTCTTGAATTCTTAAGAACCTCTTTTGTGGTTCTGTTAGAATTCTACGTATGCACCACCTGTGCATCTATTTCACCAAAATATAAAATTATGGTTCTATATTCTTCTTTTCTTCTTGCGTGAGGTTTGGGTTCTGCTGAAGAAGTCATATATATATATATATATATATATATATGTTAGTTTTAAACAGTTGAATTTTCTATGCTAATCCTGGAAGTATGGAAGTAGGAAATCATAAATGGAATGCTATCATTATTTTCTTAATATTTTAAATGTTTTTAGTATCTTATATAGCGTGCAGACATAACTTTGCAGGAGCAATTAACCAATTTAACTACTGTTTCTCTTTTTGTGTGTTTCTTTAAAGAACCTCCTCCCATCCCATTTCACACCCTTGGCCACCAACTTCCAACAAATCATTCTGGAAGAATGATATCTAATACATTACACTATTTGGCACAGGTTTCTTCATGCTGTCAAGCAATTTCTCTGCCTCTCATTACTAAAGAATAGTGCATTGTCAGTTATGGCCGTTTTCCAGCTTCAGTGTTCTATTTTCATGATCTTGTTATCAAAGTTCAGATCAGGTTTGAAGGCAGAAATTGGAATATTCTTTCCAATGCTTGTCCTCCGTGTGCTTGAGAATGTTAACCAGCCTAGTTTCTTGCAAAAGATGACTGTCCTAAATCTTTTGGAGAAGATTTTGCAGGACCCGCAAATTATTGTTGATGTGTTTGTGAACTATGACTGTGATGTGGATGCATCAAACATTTATGAAAGGTATAATATTTTCCATTGTATAGTTATTGTTTTGAGAGTTTTTTCTATAAGTTGTAAAAATTTATGTTCGATGATATTGAAGCTCTTGCATTGACTATGTGAACAACTTTAAATACAGTGTGCTTGACATTCAGTTCATCTTGAGCAACTCAAGAAAGCTGTTTCTGTTTTTCTTCTTTCAATATTAAACATGGGAAAGCCTTATTCTTTCTCACTGATTGATTTAGCTTTTACGTACTTTCTCACATCCTCATGAGGGCTTCGAAATACAGTTATGAGAGGCAAGAGCTGCTTAACTATTGTGATGTTAAAGTCAAAAGTATGATACTGCAAAATAAGGAGAATCGAAATGATGAAGAGTTTTTACGATTTTGAATTCTTGTTCTATCAATATTATCTGCTGGTCTAAGTTGAAAATAAAATTGAACTCATCCATTCCAGAGAACTAGGCTGGACTTGGGACGCATAAATGTTCTAGCATACTATTGAAGAAGCTGAAAATCTCACTGGAGGAAATTGGAAAAAAATAGAAAAGAAATGGTTTTTTAATTTGGTGGTGAAAATGATACTCTTTAAACTTGTTGGGAATTCTCATATGCTAATGAGAGCAAGTTAATTTCTGGTGAAAAATAATAAATGTTGATGAAATTTGGTTTAGGGCTTAGTTGCTTTGGTTATTTATAAAATAAAAAGGTTACTTGTTTTGAACTTGCGATGAATGATATTTCTGGTTGGAACTGGGAAAAAAAATGTCGTGGATTATTATTTGGACTTCAGGTATAAAAATATTTGATCACCTTGTATCTTGATAACTTAAAATCTTGAACTTGTAATGCCAAATTGAGGTCATGTTAGATCAATTCCTTTATGGGTTGACCTGTAGCACAAGAGGCAAAATGGTGGGGAGTTTATCTTTTTGTTAGCTTTTCATTGTTTTAAGTGCATTTGGAACGAAACGGACTTATAATTCCATCAGATATTTGCAGGATTGTCAATGGCCTTCTGAAAACTGCTCTTGGACCCACTCCTGGTTCAACCACGACTTTGTCTTTGGCTCAGGATGTAACTTTTCGACATGAATCTGTCAAATGCTTGGTTAGTATCATAAAGTCAATGGGTGCCTGGATGGACCAGCAGCTGAGAGTTGGTGAATCCGATTCGCCTAAGAACTCAGAGAATGATACCTTGATAGAGAATCAGTCATCACCCACTGGAGAAGACGGAATTGTCCCTGACTATGATTTACATGCAGAAGTGAATTCTGAAATATCAGATGCTGCTACTGTTGAGCAACGTCGGGCTTACAAAATTGAATTACAGGTTGAGTGTTACTTCATTTGTGTAACAAGCCTTCAATTGTGAGATACATGTTGTGAGTAACCTGTTATAGGTTTTGTTTCAGATTATATGACAATAGGTCATGTTATTTTGGCTGGAGATATCATATTTTGCTATTTGTGTCCATTCTATTCAATTTTTTCTCCTAGTTCATTCTTTTGCCCATGTTTTTCAGCTTTAGCTTCTTTTGTCTCATGCGAGAAGTTTACTGGTTTTTATGCAGAAAGGCATCTCCTTATTCAACAGGAAACCTTCCAAGGGCATTGAATTTCTGATAAGCACCAAAAAAGTTGGCCATTCCCCAGAAGAAGTTGCTATATTCCTTAAAAACACAGTTGGCTTGAATGAAACCATGATTGGTGACTACTTAGGTGAAAGAGATGATTTTTGTTTGAAGGTTATGCATGCTTATGTCGACTCATTTAATTTTAAAGGAATGGATTTTGGTGAAGCAATAAGGTTTTTCATACGTGGGTTTAGATTACCTGGAGAGGCACAGAAGATTGACCGAATCATGGAAAAGTTTGCTGAGCGCTATTGTAAATGCAATCCCAATTCATTTACTAGTGCGGACACTGCTTATGTTCTCGCTTACTCTGTGATAATGCTGAATACAGATGCTCACAACAGCATGGTGAAAGATAAGGTTTGTTTGCAAAAATTTCTCTGTGTTTCCTTGCCCTGCACCCCTCAAATGGAAGAAAGGAAAAAAGGAAAGAGAACCTGAAACATCACAGAAGGTTGAAATGAACAAGAAAGATTGTCTTAATCCAGGAACAACTCTTTGTTAATAATTTCAATGTTGAATCCATAATGTGGGGCGATATATCATAATTTCAACTTATGCACTAACTTCATGTTGTCCATGGATGTTGTCCAGATGTCTAAGGCTGATTTCATAAGGAACAACCGTGGAATAGATGATGGCAAGGATTTGCCTGAGGAGTATCTAGGTGCCCTTTATGATCAAATTGTCAAAAATGAAATTAAGATGAGTGCTGTTTCTTCTGTTCCTCAAAGCAAACAGGTAAACAGCTTGAACAGACTATTAGGTTTGGACGGGATACTGAATTTGGTCACTGGGAAGCAGACTGAAGAAAAGCCATTGGGTGCAAATGGACTCCTTATAAGGCATATCCAAGAGCAGTTTAAGGCTAAGTCGGGGAAATCTGAGTATGTATTTCCTTACAAAATCATTGATTTGCTTTAGATATTTTGGGAAGATCTATTGCATGGGTTATCTTAAAATAGAGCGTGCTTTATTATTTACCTTGTTTTAAAGAAACACTTATTGTTTTCCTTAGAATTCCCCCCTTCTGTCTTTAATAGTGAAGCTGAAGTAATTGCCAAATATTGGTATTGCAGGTCAACATATCATGTTGTTACCGATGCAGCAATCTTGAGGTTCATGCTTGAGGTCTGCTGGGGTCCTATATTAGCTGCCTTTAGTGTAACTCTTGACCAGAGTGATGACAAGCTTGCTACATCTCAATGCTTACATGGCTTTCGGTATGCAGTGCATCTAACCTCTGTAATGGGTATGCAGACCCAGAGAGATGCATTTGTGACATCTATCGCGAAGTTTACTAATCTTCACTGTGCTGCAGATATGAAGCAAAAAAATGTTGATGCCGTGAAGGTTAGTGTTCACTACGTACAGATTCATGGAAATAAATGTAGTTGGTTTCCTTCATCGTTATAGATTCCCCAAGGAGCAGGCCGTCTCATTTTTAAATTGAAAACTAGGTTTCCTCCCTTGTGCATGATTTGATCTCCTATACCCCATATAAATAGTTTGGAGGGGTGTAACTGCCACTAGAAGGCAAATATTCCTTAATATTTTAAGATAGTTGTTGCTTCAATATACAATAGTAATAAGGCATTGCTTCATTGCCAAAGTGTAAGCCTTTCTTTAGTATCATTATGCTTTATATTTAAGATTTGGCATTTTGCAGGCTATCATATCAATTGCCATTGAAGATGGTAACTATCTTCAGGAAGCTTGGGAGCATATTCTAACATGTCTTTCACGAATTGAGCATCTTCAGCTGTTGGGGGAGGGTGCACCACCTGATGCATCTTTTTTCACTGCATCTAATGTTGAGACAGATGAAAAAGGAATGAAGCCAACAGTTTATCCATCTCTAAAGAAAAAGGGAACACTCCAGAATCCAGCTGTAATGGCTGTTGTTAGAGGGGGCTCATATGATAGTGCCACAGTTGGAATTAATTCTCCAGGACTAGTGACTCCAGAGCAGATCAGTAACTTTTTATCAAATTTGAATCTGCTTGAGCAGATTGGGACCTTTGAGTTGAATCATGTGTTTGCTAATAGCCAGAGGTTGAATAGCGAGGCAATTGTAGCCTTTGTGAAAGCATTGTGCAAAGTTTCAATGTTTGAGTTGCAGTCCCCAACAGATCCTCGTGTATTTAGCCTGACTAAAATTGTTGAAATTGCGTATGATCTTCTCCCTTTCTCCAAAAACTATCTCATTTTGGTGGAACTTATATCCCACATGGATTTGTTACTATAAAGAATAATAACTTAATTATACAAGAGCACATCTGTAGTTAATTCAACTGTGAGGAACTCCATGAACATTTGTGTTTCAGCTGGTTGATTGATATACAAACTCTCTGTCTCTCTCTCGCTCTCTCTCTACACTGGAGTTTCCTGATTGATGCTGAGTAACTGTAGATTCTGATGCCACTTGATACATTATTTATACTAATACTTCATTGCTTCCTTATGCAGGCATTACAATATGAATCGCATCAGATTAGTTTGGTCTTGCATATGGAATGTTCTCTCTGAATTTTTTGTGTCGGTTGGTTTATCTGAAAATCTCTCGGTTGCAATTTTTGTTATGGATTCGCTTCGGCAGCTTGCAATGAAATTCTTAGAGCGCGAGGAGCTGGCAAATTACAACTTCCAGAATGAATTCTTGAGGCCGTTTGTGATTGTTATGCAGAAAAGCAGCTCCACAGAAATCAAGGAATTAATCGTCAGATGCATCTCACAGATGGTCCTTAGTCGTGTTAGTAATGTCAAATCTGGTTGGAAAAGTGTTTTCATGGTATGTTATGCATTTGCTATTGATGTTCATGAAATATGTGGTTTTAACTTTTAGAGACATGGAATTCAACAAATCTTGAAATTCAGATTTTTTGTTACCATTTCTAATCATCACATCTATCATTTCACTTCCAATAATGAAAATATGCTTCATATGGCCCGTGCTTGACTTCAAATTGTTTGAGAAACTGGCTTCCTTTTTCGAAAATTACCCCAATAATATATCTTATCCTTGCAGGTTTTTACAACAGCTGCTGCTGATGAGCGGAAGAATATAGTCCTGCTGGCATTTCAGACAATGGAAAAAATTGTACGAGAATATTTTCCTTACATAACTGAGACAGAGACGACAACTTTTACCGATTGTGTTAGATGCCTGACCACATTTACCAGCAGTAGATTCAATAGTGATGTAAGCCTCAATGCAATTGCATTTCTACGATTTTGTGCTTTGAAACTTGCGGAGGGAGGGCTTATTTGCAAGGAGAAGAGCAGGTCCACTGGTTCATCTAGTCCAGCAGTTAGTGAGGTTACTTCAGATCTGCAAATTTGTAATGACAGGGATGAGAACGCATCTTTCTGGATTCCTTTGCTCACAGGTAATCTGCTTTAGAGCCAGGATAGATTTTAGAAGCTACATCTCTAGTGCTTGACCAAACTATGATGCTTTTTGCATTGCTGAGGCCACCTGTTACTTACCTCTGCTTTATATTGGAAGTTGAATCATGGATAGCTCACTGCAACGCCTCTATTCCTGCTTCAAAAGAAACAAGAGGGCAAGGATTATTTCAGGAAAGGGGAGGTTGAGGAACCAACTTAGACATGACATGTTATGTTTTAACTACTTGCATACAATGCAAATTTCAAGACATCTGACCTCTAGTCATTTGCAATGATTAATTTTAAATTAGGCTGCTGGGTAGTGTTGGTATTTTGAACACTTAACTAGCAGTTACGTTTTGCATTCTGCCAAGTGATGAGGGGAAACTTATTTATTGCTTATGGTTTTTAGTATGTTATCCAAAGTGCATTATGGGAGATTTGAGTTTTACAACAGCAAACGAACTCTTTTCTCATGCATAGCATAGTGTATCAGTTTCTGAAAAAAATTAGGCCCCTCTTCTCTCTTGTAGTTGACAGCCCACTATTGTTTCAGGTTTGTCAAAACTAACATCTGATCCCCGATCAGCGATTCGAAAGAGCTCTTTGGAAGTCCTCTTCAATATTCTCAATGATCATGGTCATCTTTTCTCAAGTTCATTTTGGATCGCTGTGTTCAATTCAGTTATCTTGCCAATATTCAATAGCATATCTGACAAGAAGGATATCCCAATTCAAGATGAACATCAACTATCAAATTCAGAATCTCCACATACCGAGGGACATTTATTGGATGCAGAAACCTCTGCAACGGCAGCACAGTGTCTAGTTGACATATATATCAGATTTTTTGATGTGTTGAGACCTCAACTACCAGATATCATATCAATATTGGCAGGACTTATCAGAAGTCCTGTTCAGGGTCCTGCTAGTACCGGTGTTGCTGCATTGTTGCGGTTAGTTGGTGGCCTTGGTAGTAAGCTTTCAGAGGACGAGTGGAAAGAGATATTTCTAGCTTTGAAGGAAGCTGCTGCATCAACATTGCCTGGTTTCATAAAAGTTCTCAAAAGCATGGATGAGATTGAGATTCCTGACAGCTCTCTCTCTTGTTCTGATGAGGATGTTTCTTCTGATCATGGCTTCAGTAATGACGAGCTTGAGGATGACAATTTCCAGACTGCAGCCTATGTGGTATCAAGAATGAAGAGTCATATTGCTGTACAGCTGATCATTGTGCAGGTTCTCTACCCCCTCCCCTCTCTCTCAGACACAGCTAGCCCATGCATACACAAGTTCCTTTTTCTCTTGTACTTTTCATGACAATTCGATTTGATGCACGCATAAAGTTTTGCACACCCACACCAAGAGGGAAGCAAGGTTCCCACTTTACCCTATGCATTCATCAAGGTGCACCGAATACACATGTTTCAGGGCATTGGTTGCTTCATTATAGTTGTATACTTTTCTGGACATGACTGTTTTGGAGCCAGGGTAGATGCTCTTGAAAATGTTTTTGGAGAAAATAAACATGAAAAATTTGTGCATCACTTGCGCATTCTGACGAGGTCTCTACTGTATTCTTTTCAAATAGTTTTTAGCTTTGATATGGTTCGTTGCGATTGCATCATATGTATATTGCGAAATATGTTTTATTTCTTTGTGATATTGAGTATCCTTGACCTTCAGGTTGTATCTGGTCTGTACAAGGCACATCTCCAATTCTTATCAGCGGCCTCTATCAAAATTCTTCTTGATATCTTTTCCTGTGTCTCGTTGCATGCCCATCAACTGAATTCCGAGGTTACCCTACAAAAGAAGCTGAAGAAAGCATGTTCAGTCCTTCAGCTCTCCTATCCTCCAATGGTTCATTTTGAAAATGAGGCTTGTCAGAATTACCTCAACTTCCTCCAGAATTTACTTGTGGATAACCCATCTATGTCGGAGAGATTAAATGCAGAAACACTGCTGGTTGGTGTGTGTGAACAAATATTGAATATTTATCTGAAATGCACAGGCTGTAAATCTACACTGCAGAAACCTGACAATCAGCCACCGATTCACTGGATTCTTCCATTAGGTTCAGCCAAAAAGGAAGAATTAGCAGCGAGATCATCTTTACTAGTTTCCGCCTTGCGCGTCTTAAATTCTCTGCGAAGGGATACTTCAAGGAGGTATATTTCGCTGTTCTTTCCTCTGTTGGTAGATCTTGTGCAAAGTGAGCATAGCTCAGGAGAAGTGCAGTGTATTCTGAAAGAAATTTTCCAATCCTGTATAGGCCCTATAGTAATGGGATAATTCATTGTTTGACACCATATGCACATTAACGCCACTATCCTAACCACAGTTTTGTTCCTCATTAATCGATTGGAGTTTGAAATCATTGATATTGAATTTCTTTGTGCATATGCCAGCTGATACTATCCCTCTGCTAGATGTGCAACCATTCTTTCCTTTTTCTTAAAATAAATACAGGTATCTAATCTAAAGATCTTGTAGATTACACTTGAAAAATAAAATCTTTAAACTTAGGTCTGAAAATCGTGGTCCTCGGAAATTATAATATATTATTTGGTGTCAATCGGAAGTTGTGCTAGGTTAATATTAAAATGCAGTCCTGCACATAACACACCACTGCAGATCAACATCACCTGATGTGTCACAAAGGCAAGGTTAAGAGCCCACTTGTGTTGATTTTCATAACCCTTTTAAACAAGATCATACTACTTCGAGCATATATCATTGAAATTCAAGTTACCATTATTGCAGCCCTATAATAATATGTCAGATTCGTGTGTGGGACTGCATAGGACAGCATGTACAATAGTTACACTTTCTCAAGATACTGGTATTAAACAAGGCTCAAAGCAAACATTAAGCAACTTAAAAACTTGCTTGGTACTCACTTTACCAACAATTGACACAAACCTCGCGACTCAGTAACTTTGATTTGAGGTCAGGCAAAAGTCAGTTGAAATTCTACGGGACTATAATAGATGGCTCAGTATAGAAGTAAAAGTGAAACTGCCTGCATTAAACGCACATATAATCACAATTTGAACTTTATAAAGGAATGAGATATGGTGAACCTCCTCGGATAATGCAACTAGGGAGACGATTAACCAAAAATTATTATAAATTCTATGTGGACTATATTATGGAACTGAAGATTGCAAGATTCTCAATTGAATTATTAGTGAACTCTTACAATGGGAACATTTGAAATGATTTCTAAGAAGGGACGGAGACATCATCTTATTTAGACCTCTATCACATAGACAAGACCAGATTATGCTTAAACATAGGTTAAAGACTCAAAACCAGAGAAGAGGAGAAGGAAGAACCACATGGGTCAGTAATTTGATCATCGGTGGAGATAGTAGTTGTAATAGATTTTGGTTGAAGACTGAAGAGGTTTGCTTGGTACAAAGTAAACATTGTAGTAGATCTTGAGAACAAAAGACGGTGAATAGGGAGGCAGATTGTGTTTGATGAAAAGGAAAAGTCGAGCCAATGTAATCCCCATGAAGACATGATGGTCATCAAAGCAAAGATTGCAAACTTCAAAGTGAAATGAGTGCTGGAAGATAAAGACGATTTTGTGAACATTCTTTCTACGAGCCTTCAAAGCAATGACACTTGAATAATGAATGATAGCCCCAACTAATATCTTCTCCTTTGATCGGGTTTAGAGGAGTCCAGATCTTCCCGAAAGGAAAAATATATCTTCCTATTATAATTGATAAGTGACACAGACAAACAACAAAGATAATAGTCGTAGACTAAAATACGAAGATACTTAAATAAACGTGTTCGTGCTTGTTAAAAAACAAGTTTGTTGAACTAATCTTATATGAGAAATTCATTTAGAACATTGCTTGTACATTTACAAATTTTTTTTGTCATGATTATAGAAGTGATCTTTTGACTTGAGATCTCCAAAGTTATCTTGTATGTAATTGCTATATTTTGATACTTCCTATGACTTATTCTAATCATGAGTAGTTTAGTTGGTAGTCATTCGATGTAACATCAACTACTTAGAGGTAGTTAAGTGATAAATATATGATCCATCATCCTAAATTAATTAGGGAGAATAATTTTTGTTGTTTACAATTAGTATTGATTTAGGAAATCTTCGACCAAGATAGAATCATGTTTTGTAAATAGTTACAAATGTCATCAATTGAATCAATAACTAATGATAGAGAACTAATATAACTGGATTCAAAATAAAATAGACATTAAGTTTATTCTCTATGTCTAATTAGAATATTGTATGATGAAAGGATTGAATTATGCAAAAATATCATGCACAAAAAAGTTAGTAAAAACTAGTTTAACATTTCTAAATATTTGAATGGTCATGATGTGTTGTCAGACGCTAATCTTGATCTATAGATATAAATTATTTAATTAGAAAATTAAAGATAAATTAAAGAAGTTTAATTTATATAATCTTAAATATGATTTACAGTTATAATTTGTATCTATTGCCAATATATTTGGGAACCTAATGAGTCGCATATATAAAACGAATGAAGAAAGAAAATAAATTTTAATCAAGTTGGACTTGATTGTAAAGTTTGAGAAATTTTATAATTAAATAAGAGATATTTAATAAATAAGGATCAATGCGAGATATCGAATTTTATTTGGAAATAACTGATATTTAACTTGAATTATTTATAATTTTAATTAAAGTTTAATTGGAATTAGAATTTAACTTCTTGCTAAAATGTCTAAAATATATTATAAATAAGCTTAACTTCTAAAGGAGTTAGTACTCCTTGTCTAAACCTTTCTGCAACAGTTGCAGAGTTCTTTCAATTCGTTATGTGAATATTATTAGAGATCAGACACTTATGCGACTATAGTGATTTAGATGAATTAATTTTAAAAATAGTTTGAGGGATACAATAATAAAAGAATCAAGCTTCAAAATAAGGTATGAATTAAAATTCATACTTTATTATAATTTATATGTTAATCATTTTATAATATTTTAGCGATATTAACTTTCGAGAACTTAAACAAACAATTTTTGTAATTATTTTGCTACATACGAGATCAAATTTTGTCCCAATTATCCAACAAATAGAACATAGGTGGGACACTTGGTTCAACAACATATGCATCATTATTATCATCGTTCCATTGTTACTGCGTACAGAGGGTATCTTTTCTCGCTTTGTAACGATTAGGAAATTAAGCGATTGTTTTGTTATTTGTTTTAGGTACTACTTTAGTAATTGTTTGTGTTTGTTACAAAGTTGTTATTCTATTATGATGAGCTAGGTGAGAATTTGTGAATCCTTATATACACCACTCTTGCATGTGAGGACGACAAAGATTACAATTAACAAATTCCTTCAAATCTTCACTCTGTTATCTCTCCTCTCCCTCTTTCTCTCTTCTTCTTCTTCTTCTTCTTCTTCTTCTTCTTCTTCTCCTATGCTCTTTTCTAATTATCAATTATTCTCTTTTCACCTAATCGTTGGTCTATTACAAGCTTCTTCCTTGGCATCAATCGCCTTACAAGCACTACTGCTACTGCTACTGCTTCTGCTACTTATAACGGTGATGTACAATTGTTATCCCCATGACAACAAAATTGAATTCAAAATTAACCAACCGAACATTTTAATTTTCGTGCATGAAATTTGATAGAGTGAATGTGGAGGAGATTGGGAAGAAAATAAATGGAAATAATTTAAAAAATACAAATGAATTTTTTTAAAAAAGTAAAATATGAATCAAAATAATAACATGTTAAATTTTAATTCGAACCAATTGAAACTCAAGTTAGATTTAAAAATTTTCTATAATTTTTTTTAATTTAAATTTAAATTTTACCGTTAAATGGGTATAAAAATCTCTTTTGAATATAAAATGATTTTGCTTTTGAACATAAATGGACCTTTGCAACTTGCAAACCTTATGCTCATTACCTGGCTCAATGAATCCTTCTGGTTGGGCCATATA
>JAOQMR010000213.1:34160275-34180752 GCA_027563865.1 Erythroxylum pelleterianum
AAACTGTAACTGAAGAAGATAAAGTTACATGTAAATACACTTGCTTTCCAGGGCACTATATTTACATAACTCCAACAAAAGGATATTCACAACAAGGAGTGAATTATGATGATACTTTCTCTCCAATCGCACAATTCGAAACTGTAAGAACACTTATAGCTCTAGCTGCTCAGTTGAATTGGCCAATTTACCAAATTTGATGTTAAATCTACATTCTTAAATGAAGACTTAAAGGAAGAGGTGAATGTTTCATTACCAGAAGGATTTACGATTCCTGGAAAGATGTATGTATATAAATTGAAGATAGAACTATATGACTTGAAACAGGTCCCTCGAGCATGGTATGAAAGGATCGATTCTCACTTCCTTCATAATGGATTTGAAAGGAGTAAGAATGAAGCAACTCTTTATACCAAGAGGCAAGGTAAAGATCTCCTTCATGTCTGTTTATATGTTAATGACATGATATATATGGGTTCATCCTTATCTCTTTTAAAAGAATTTCAATTGATCATGAAAAAGAAGTTTAAGATGTCAAATTTGGGCAAGTTGCATCATTTTCTTAATATAAAAGTGAAACAGGTTGAAGATGGAGTCTTTATTTCCAAGAGAAAGTATGAAGTTGATCTCTTAGAAAGATTCAACATGCTGCATTGAAAAATTGCTTCTACACTTATGAACTTGAACAAAAAGCTACAAGCAAATGATGGTATTGAACCTATACATGAAAGGCAATTTAGAAGCATAGTGGGATAGTTTGCATATTATGTTAGAGTCATATCTAGGTTTATGCATAATCCAACCAAACATCATCTTGGAGCAACAAAGAGGATTATGCGATATGTAGCTGCAACAATCAACTTTGGTATATGGTATAGTAAGACCTCATATTTTAGGTTATATGTATTTAATAATAGTGACTGGGCATTTTGTGTGGAAGATAGAAAAAAACACTTTTGGATTCACTTTCAGCTTTGGATCAAGAGTCATGATATGGAACTCAAAAAAATAGGCAACCATAACCTTATCATCCTTTGAAGCAAAGTATATAGTTGTAACTTCATTATCATGCCAAGCAATTTGACTTAGAGGAATCCTTTCTGATTTGAAGCAAGAGCAAGATGGAGCAACAAATATCTTTTGCGATAACAAATCAACAATTACCATGGCAAAGAACCCAATCTACCATGGCAGAACAAAACATATTGTCGTTAGAGCTCATTTCATTAGAGAACTAGTGGCCAGTAATGTAATTGAACTAAAATTTTGTGATACATAAGAACAGATGAACGACATACTAACAAAGTCACTTCCTAGAAGTAAGCATGAAGAATTTAGAAGACAACTTGGAGTATTAAAGGGGGATGTTAGAAAGTGATCCAAAATTCATGTGAATTTAGTCAAAGTCGTACCTACCTACTGCTGCTAGCATTCCTATTTGTCTCTTTATTTGTTAAGTCACTGGACGTTTCTTTTATTGATTCTTTTTCAAGTTGAGTTGTTGAGTCACTAAAACATAAATGACATTTGGCTACGAAAAAAATTGTCGTGAAAAGTCCAAAATTTGTCTCTAAAAGTCACTAGGGACGGTTTACATTAGTCATCAAAAGCGTCGCCAAATCCTTATAGCTAAAAACTATAGACGACATTTTTTGCAAATCGTCACTACTAGTTATTTCCTATGCTTTGTTTTCGTAGCTAAAAACTATTAGTAACATTTTGAAAAATTGTCGCTAATATTTTTTGGTTATGCTTTGGTTTTGTAGCGAAAAATTATTAGCTATGTTTTTGAAAAATGTAGTCAAAAGTTTTTAGCTATGTTTTAAAAAACGTAGTTAAATATTTTAACTACATTTCCAGAAGCATAGCCAAAAGTTCTTAATTACATTTTTGAAAACGTAGCCAAAAAGTTTTACTTATGTTTTCGAAAATGTAGTAAAATGTTTTTAGCTACATTTTTTGTAAAATATAGTCAAAATGTTAATATATTTTAACTAAATATTATACCATGTTAATTCTAATTATTTGTGTTATTTTTGATCCATACTATTGTATATAGTATTTAGATTTTTCTATTGTTAATTTATTATACAAAAATAATTGACAATTTGAAGTATTGTATATAAAAAGTAAAATATCATTAAATCACACCAGCAAAAAGAATATTCTTTATATACAAGATATTAATTACAACTTTAACAATTCTTATAGAAAAAATAATTAATACAGAGACCAGTTTACAAATTATAAATGTTGAGATTACAAAAAAAAAATACAAAGCAATTGGGATGACTAGTTAGGTTTGTTCAAGTTAATAAGATCAACTTCATACTTCAGTCATCATATACTAAAAATAAGCCATGAGAATTATGAAACCAACTTCAAGATCAGTAGAGTGCATAAAATTATGCATAATTAAGCTAGTTTATTTTCAATTAGGAAAGAAAAAAGCCATCATATATTAAAGATAAGCAACCAATTAATATTCATGCGGATGCACATGCATAATATTCTTGCAAGTAGTAAGAGCACCACCATTTAAAAGTAAGTTGTCCTTTCCCATAAGTGTACATGGATTACCACCCTTCTTTCTTTGACCAATCAACTACTAAGCTCTAAGTACATTTGGTTGCAAAAAGTACATAATGATTCACAAGAATGCAAATGAAATTGAGTTCTCAAAATTGACCAAAAACAGATGTCCAATAAATAAATGGTGAAAATGTAGGATCAGTACATTTGGTTATAGAAAGTACATACTAAATAAATACCGAAATAAATGTATAAGGCATATGCAAGGGTATAGATACGCATAGCTTTGTAAGCATGCTGGTTGAGATGATAGATACATACTCATTTAAGTTTACGAGGTACATAATCATTTAAAATAATATGTATTGTCCAATAGAAAACCTTCTGTAACATCCCGTGTGTTATATATAATACTTTTTTTTCTTTTTCCCATTTTATCATTATTTCATTTTAACCTTCCCAAAAGTTACTATTCATGGATTCCCTCACTCTAACCATTCTTTACCGTTGGTGACTCAAATCGATTAGTGCTATATACCAATATCTTCCTCTTGACGAGCCCGTCACAACCATACCCATTTCAACTACCATCATCGCCGAAATCGTTGCAAAATTTGAGGAGAAAAATCAACAAAAATGTGAATCGTCAATTCGTTACTTCCAGTGGTTGTTGTCTTGACGTTAGCTACTGCCTGGATCACCCCCGATTGACGGAAAAAGAGGTTAAGGTTTCAACTAATTTTTCTTCAATTCGTTTAAATCTGTTAAGAATCTGAGTATATTGCTTTGGAGAAAGTTGCTCTACTCATCAAGAGCTTTAATATGGTATAAAATCGTTAAATTTTGAGACTGAAAATTTTTTAGTGATCGGAGGAAATATTCCGGTGACCAGAAGAATATTTCGGTCACTAGAGGTACTATTCTGGAAACCATTTTGGTCATTTTTTTGAAAAATTCTAAAAATTATACCTATCATTTTTCTTCAAAGAACCATAATGAGATTTTTAATGGTTTGCGAATTAAAAATCACATAACGTTTAGGCTATGAGAAATATTTTAATTTCATAAATGGACTATTTAGGCAATTCGGATGATACCTAAATTGTTATTTGAGTCCAATAACTCATATTTAGCATTGATTAAGATATTTTCTTTTGATTTACTAAGTATAACAGGAGCGGGACCCCATCAGAAGGTTCAAACAGATGAGTTCAATTACTAGGTAAGTTCATACCAGCTTATTGTTACTGTAATTATATCAGCAAATGAATATTGCTCAATGCTAGTATAAATGACAGCATGTAGCAATACATAACCATATTTTTGTGCATGTGTATAATATTATATATATATATATAATCGATACTTATATAGCGAACGCGTATATACAATAATCCGTATCCACTTTAGTATAAGCCTTTATATCGAATTAATTGAGTGGATACGTTGAATTGATTATTACATACATATATTGATCACTGCATAACTGAATGTTTACTTGATGAATCGCATGTTTAATAATTTAATATGTATTGCTATGTTCGATTATAGGGAAAAAAGATCTGTAAGACATGCCACTTGATAAGTATGAATCAGGACCAGATGGGCACTGGTTCTAATTATGAGAGTTGTTTTGTTTATGATATTAAGATATGTTATGGGCCGATCCTAGTTGATGCTTAGCTTCCAATCGGGCCCTTATTTATGATGCTTATGACTTTGGATGTTTAGAGTAAGGGCTGTTCTATTGGTGATGCTTGACTCCTCGCAACCCTTTTAGATTAAAGAACCTTACAACTATATGAGTATAGGAGCATGACTGGGTCATTGGTGACGTATAGCTCCCCACCGCCATTTGAGGTTTAGAGTTGTGAGGACTTATCCTTAGAGATTAGAGTCTTACAACTATTCTCCCCACCAATTTATTTGTGTTGATGTGATTAGATGTATTTTGATATTCATGCATTACTGTGCGCATAGTATTAAGTATTGTAGGAGGTGTGAGCTTACTTAGTGAGCTCTGACTCTCATCAACTTTATTTTTTTTTCAAGTTAGCTACCACCAGCTTCGCAACAGTAACTCTTGTGATGTGTCCGCTGCGGCTTACCTATGTTTTGAGTATGTTCTTTCTTTATTTTCATTATTTTGTATTGTAGCATCTGTAGTGACATGATTTCATAAGTTGTAAAACTTCTTTCTAATGCGCACTATTGTTATTGTATTGTATAAACTTGTTGTATTCTTAGGGTTTAAATTTATTTTGTCGATAGGCTTACGTGTGATCTAGGTTTTCGAAACCTCGGTCCCATGTGTCGGTCACGTGTCCGTTTCGGGTCGCGACACCTTCCTCCTATGAAGATGTCAAATGAATATTACATAATTAAGTCCATCAAGATCTCCATAGGAAATATGGTAGAACAATTAAGAACCACAAGAGTAAAAAGAAATTCACTTGGAAAAGATTTGTTAGGAATGTCACGTATTGGATGGGAACATAAAAACAGTGATAGCAGATAACTGTGAAAATGTACAACCTACAGCCAAAAAAAGACCAGAATTTGGAAAGGCTCTTTGAAAGGATGAAAGTTTACGTAGAGTTTTCTTTTCAAAATAAACATTTTTTCACAAGTAACAAATGCCGATGCTGGCGCCAATTCTAACAAGCCCACAAGCAAACAATGTCACAACATTTATGATGAACATAATTGTAAAATGTTGGCCTAACTGTAAAAAGGGGAAGATGTCAAATTCAATCTGATAAAGAAGATGTAACAACATAGTTCTTCTACTCACGAGGTAAATTCTCTCTCCATTTTGAGAAATACACAAATAATATTTATCCATAAACAACAGCCAACAATAATTTGTGTATGATCCAAAAGCCCCACTTCATTCTTTGTGTTGTATCAACACCATCAATAAAAAGTGGCACCCTAAACCCAACAAATTCTTATATCGAATATAAAATAATGCTAAATTCATTTCTCCAATATCTTCAACAAAAGAATACTCCAGAAAGACTATTATAGAGCTCCTACTTATAACCCCTCAGTTTTTCCGGATCAAGCTTAACATATTAGAGACATGCCTAAAGACTTGCTAACATAAAAATTCTTCTTAATGGTACAACCCCCATAAGTATCCTACTTGCTTTCGAGAATATGAGTTCTTGATGTAACAAAAAATTCATCAAAAGAGACAAATAAAACCATAATGTTCACACGCCCTTATACTTTTGATCCAGTAAAATAGAGTTCAGATTTTCATTCATCAATTATTACGCATTTCCATTAATGCCTTCTCTTTTTCTTGTTGAAAATTTAAAGAAAAGAAGATAAACAAGATGGGATAAGATAAAGATTAAACAATACGTAACACTCTCATACTTGGTTGCCTTATATAGACAAAATACAAACAACTAAAATAGATTTTTTAGCCATCAAATCTAGCTTATAAGATAAGATTAAAGATAATCTAAGACTTATTCTAAGATATTCTAAGACCTATTCTAAAGGAATTTTAACAACTATAACATTTTGAATTTATTCTCAACATTCCCTCTTAATTCAAAATTTCAAGGATTAAGCACTTTTCTCCTAATCTTCATAATATTATGTGAAGCACTTCTCTTCACTAATTCTCGTTGATGCCCTTCTCATCAACCTGTAATTATCACATCTCTCCAAACACATGTTGATGCACTTATCACCACAAAGCAAAAAAAAAGATTTTTTTCTACCTCTTCAACCAAATTTGCATGTTCTTTTTTTTAGATCTGTAATTTTTTTTGCAGATGACTAAATCTTTTGCAGTTATAGCATTAAGGCTTTCTTTTGTGCCAACAATCTTTATCTTCATGACCAAACTTCTCACAATGGTCACATTGAGGAATATTTCCTTTCTTTTTTGACGACGGAACCTTTGCTACTCCCTCTACCATCTTTTCACTTTCTTGGTCTCTCATTGCCCTTCTTTGCTCCTGAGCTTGTAAATAATTAATCATTCATAGGTCCCTCAAGGATCTAAAGCTCTAATACTATGTTGAAAATTTGAAGAAAAAAAGATGAATAAGATGGGATATGATAAAGATTAAACAATACGTAACACTCTCATACTTTTATTATTAAACTTGGTTGCCTTATATAGACAAAATACAAATAACTAAAATAGATGTTTCAGCTATCAAATCTAGCTTATAAGATAAGATTAAAGATAATCTAAGACTTATTCTAAGATAATCTAAGACTTATTCTAAAGGAATTTTAACAACTATAATATTTTGAATTAATTCTCAACATTTCTCTATGTGAATCCATATTTATTTAATCTTACCACCAATTAACTAACAAATTCAAGTATAAATGTCTGCGCTCTAACTAATCTAGCCTTTACTGTTAAATGCAAAAGACAATCACTAACCCTGCACAAGCATGCATTACAAATTCACCTTCAAGAATATGGTAGAAACTTGAATGTCAATCTGTAGTATCATTATCACTCTTTTCAAATTGAAGAAACACATCCAAAAACAGGAAATTCTAATCACTATTTCCACTCTACTGCTATTCTTGGTATATAAAACTATAAATTCATCATCATGGAAAAGTCTCAATGATTTCAGGTTGATATATGAGCAAAATCCCAGTTGGGAGACAGTTTAAGCTCATATTCAAGACTGACGTCTTCCATCAAAATATCACAAGTTTCCATGAACCAATTCAAAAAATTGTACTAGTAAATCCTTTTTTTTCCTAAGTGAGTTATGAATTTGCAGGCTTAAAGTGGTGTTTGTAATCACAAAAAGAAAGAAAAAAATAAGATAAGGGAGATCCACAAGATCTTCGTCAAAGTTTGTAATAAAAATCCTAGTATTTTTAGCGTTAAGCGCACATTTGCATACGAAACCTAACAATTGGAATGTAGTCTTTGAAATTTAAGAGAAAATAAAATCCTTGGGCGAGTTAGAAACAGGAGGATTCCTAAGTCCAGCCCTATCATCATCTAAATCTAATAGAATTGCATGTCCCGATAAACAGTCAACTAACTCTACTTGATTTGCATGTTATCTACTCATATATGGAAAGGTTGACCGAAAAAGAGAGAGGAGAAGAGAATTACAAGGATGAAGTAGTCTAAGCGGATGAGAGAGTAAGCAGTCCAAGCAACATCATTTCCAAGGGCAGCAAGTGAGAGAAAAAATGGCATGTACTCCACACTCTTTGCTGCAATCACCAATTTCTGCATCTTAAAGCAACCAAGTGTGGCACCAAAAAGAAAATTAAAAGCCCCTCAAGGGTAACCTAGCGATAGAAATCGGAGAGGATTGTGTGAATGTTGTGGGTTCAAGCTTTGAAAGGAGCAGTCTTTATTTAAAGTGACGTAATTTTTTGATAGTAACCCATCTTTTAGGAGTAGGTACCTCTTATACTATCTAGGATTAGACTTGAATTTATCTATCTATGAGTCTGAGTGGATGACTAATAGTCCCAGAATAATCTTAGAACCTGAGTTATCAAAAAAAAAAACAAAAACAAAATGCATGTCCATTGTCCACCATGCGTAAGCAGAAACAGACATCGAACTCTTTGCAATAGAAAGAAGGAGACCTGACCATGATAGATAATGGAGAAGCATACATCATGATGTTAAAGATTATGCCCATGATTCGTCCTGGTTTTGGTGTCGTGGGCCACCGCGAGGACCAGAGAGGAGAGGACAATCACGAATATGAGCTCAACGATTATAACGAACACCACTTTAAGAAATAGTTTATTTACAATAAGAAGTCGTCAAAGTTGAAGATCCATGAGGTGGAAGCTGGGCCTGTTGCTGGAAGCTCTCATGGAAGCCATTAGCGGTTTCATCAACTACACTCTTCTTCTTGGAAGAGCGAGCGAGAGAGTGAGTATTAGAACCGAAACCACAGAGGAACAAAAATGTGACCACGGACTGAGAGACGAGTGTTTTTGCGCCCTTTCTTCGTTCCCTCCTAATTTTGGTGTCAACATTTGGAGACAATGTTCAAAATTAATACTATTGATGAACATTGTCTTCTTGAAACCCGTTAATTCAGACAGACCAGTCAATATTAATACTATTGGACTTGGTCTCTCACCGTACGAATAATCTTCACTCTTCTCTTCCACAAAAAACTCTCGCTCTTGCTCTCTCTCTCTCATATTTTCTGATGAAAAGAAATTAATTAACGTTTCTTCGATGATATTACCCCATTGTCCTAGCCCTCCTTCAACCTCTGGTTGGATAACACCTAACCTTACTTGTTTTTCCTCCTCCTCCTAACATTTGTATCTTGCCAAGTTACAGGGATGGGCGTGCATGCATGCATGGTAGCTAACTTATTTTCTTCTTCCAACCCCAATCTGGAGCAAGGGATCAATCAGACACTTTCCTTGCGTAACTAGATTCATGCATAAATGGTTAGGAACCTGCAGCTAGGGCTAAGATTCCATCATCAAAAAGTGCAGAATTGTAGCGCAGTATCTGTATTCCATTGCCAAGTAAATGTTGATCGTAGGTTGCTCGAGAGGAGTGCACGGCATGCTATGATCAGTTTAGTTAACTAGGAACCAAATCAAACAAGAAATTATAGATTATTAGCAACAATGGCATCATTATCAGGCCAAACATCAAAGAAAGGGATGCGAACGCCAGGGGGGTCTGCAGGCTCTCAGGGTAATCGTACATCAAGTGGGCAAACGGTGAAATTTGCTAGACGAACCTCCAGCGGTAGGTACGTTAGTCTTTCAAGGGATGACATTGACATGTCTGGATCTGGAGAATTATCAGGTGACTACATGAACTACACTGTCCACATACCTCCCACTCCCGACAATCAGCCAATGGATCAAACTTCTGTAGCTGTCAAGGCCGAAGAACAGTATGTTTCCAATTCTCTATTTACAGGAGGATTCAATAGCGTTACCCGTGCCCATCTCATGGACAAGGTAATAGAATCTGAGGTCACTCATCCTCAGATGGCTGGTGCCAAAGGCTCCACCTGTTCCATGGCTGCTTGTGACGGTAAAGTCATGAAGGACGAGAGAGGAAATGACGTCATTCCTTGCGAATGCAGGTATCGTATATATTTTTGCAGGCTTGCACGCGTATTCTTACTCGTAACTGCATCAATGCCGAATTCAAATGGACATATGTATCGATTATCATAGGCTTAACGAGTTATAATATATACATTAGTTATCAGGCAGCATTTAATTTTGTGTAAATCAATAACAGGCTTAACGAGTAAACATATCTTACTTCCTGAGAACAGCACGACATTAATTAATGGTGTCCTATACAGATTCAAAATTTGTAGAGATTGCTACATGGAAGCACAGAAGGAGACTGGATTATGTCCAGGCTGCAAAGAGCCGTACAAATTGGGAGATTATGAAGATGAAATACCAAATTTTTCAAGCGGAGCATTGCCGTTGCCCGCTCCAAGCAAGGGTAATCGTAATAACATGACGATGATGAAGATGAATCAATCAGGAGACTTCGATCACAATAAATGGTTGTTTGAAACAAGAGGTACTTATGGATATGGAAATGCCTATTGGCCCCAAGAGGACATGTATGGTGATGATGGGGATGAAGGAATTCCAGGTGGGATGCTCGAAAACATGGATAAACCATGGAAGCCTCTGAGCCGCAAATCCCCAATCCCGTCATCCATCCTCAGCCCTTACAGGTTCTGTAATTCGATCAGTTAGTAGTTTATTGATAATTCTAAGTATATGTGTGTGTGTACGCATAGTTTTTGACATCATACAATTTGTTACTGATGTTCCAATGCAATCTCCAGACTGTAATTTTACAATTTATTAGTACTATTCTGACATCAAATACTCCAGCAGGTTGCTAATTGTCGTCCGATTCGTAGTACTGGCGTTTTTCTTACACTGGAGGCTGACAAATCCAAATGAGGATGCAATATGGTTGTGGGGACTGTCTGTGGTTTGCGAGTTGTGGTTTGCCTTCTCGTGGATACTAGATCAGATTCCAAAGATTAGCCCTGTGAACCGTTCCACTGACCTCGAGGTGCTGCGTGACAAGTTTGAGATGCCATCACCCTCCAATCCTACAGGGCGGTCTGATCTCCCAGGTTGTGACCTGTTTGTGTCCACAGCCGATCCAGATAAAGAGCCACCCCTTGTGACCGCCAACACTATCCTCTCAATCTTAGCAGTTGATTACCCTGTAGAGAAGGTGGCTTGCTACATATCAGATGATGGCGGTGCCCTCCTCACTTTCGAGGCAATGGCAGAGGCTGCTAGCTTCGCTGACTTGTGGGTTCCCTTCTGTCGAAAGCATAATATTGAGCCAAGAAATCCTGATTCTTACTTCAACCTAAAAGTTGATCCAACCAAGAACAAGAACAGGCCTGATTTTGTGAAGGACAGGAGAAGAATGAAGAGGGAGTATGACGAGTTCAAGGTGAGGATCAACGGGCTTCCAGATTCTATTAGGAGAAGATCTGATGCTTTCAATGCAAGGGAGGAAATGAAGATGATAAGGCATTTGAGAGAGAGCGGAGCTGATCCTATGGAGCCTGTCAAGGTACAGAAGGCCACATGGATGGCTGATGGCACCCACTGGCCCGGAACTTGGGCTAGTCCTGCAGCTGAACATTCCAAAGGCGATCATGCTGGAATTCTTCAGGTCCTTTATTAGCTCCTACTACTGCATTCTGTCTCTAATTATACATATATGTATATAATTAAATTTGATTCATGGTCATGCTTTAATATGTTGCAAGTATATATGCAGGTGATGCTGAAGCCTCCAAGCCCTGATCCTTTGCTGGGAGAGGCTGACGACAAGCTGATAGACTTCACAGATGTGGACATTCGATTGCCAATGTTTGTGTACATTTCGCGAGAAAAGAGGCCAGGATATGACCATAACAAGAAAGCAGGTGCCATGAACGCCTTAGTCAGAGCTTCCGCAATCCTCTCCAATGGTCCATTCATTCTCAATCTCGACTGTGATCACTACATCTACAACTGTAAAGCTGTAAGAGAAGGAATGTGCTTCATGATGGACAGAGGGGGAGAGGATATCTGTTACATTCAGTTCCCTCAGAGATTTGAAGGCATTGATCCTTCTGATCGATATGCTAATCGCAATAATGTGTTTTTTGATGGCAACATGCGAGCGCTTGATGGTATTCAGGTAATTAATTACTCCAGCCATCAATGTATATTTGTCAGTATGAACTTTACATCGATCATCAATACAATTAGTATCATATACACTCATCTTATTTACAGGGCCCGTTTTATGTGGGAACTGGCTGCATGTTCAGAAGATTTGCACTGTACGGATTTGACCCACCAAATCCTGATAAAACTCAGCATAATAATAAAGACGAATCTGCTGAGACCCGGCCCTTGACGGCCACAGACTTCGATCCTGATCTTGATGTAAACCTACTGCCTAAAAGGTTTGGGAATTCCACAATGCTGTCAGAGTCTATACCTATTGCTGAGTACCAAGGCCGACCTCTCGCCGATCATCCTGCTATTAAGTATGGGCGTCCTCCGGGTGCCCTCAGGGAACCTCGAGACCCACTCGATGCCACCACCGTCGCGGAAGCTGTCTCCGTCATTTCTTGCTGGTATACAATATATATGTATATATGCATCGTCACATTAATTATATGTTTACCCTTCTGCATGAAATTCTATATAGTGTATATAGATAATGTTCTATTACTAAGTACGTACGAGTTGGATGCTTGATTCACGCAGGTACGAGGACAAAACCGAGTGGGGTGACAGGGTGGGTTGGATATACGGTTCTGTGACTGAAGATGTTGTGACGGGGTATCGCATGCACAACCGCGGTTGGAACTCAGTCTACTGCATAACTAAGCGAGATGCTTTTCGTGGGTCAGCACCAATTAACCTCACCGATCGTCTCCACCAGGTGCTCCGCTGGGCCACTGGCTCTGTTGAAATTTTCTTCTCCAGAAACAATGCATTTCTTGGCTCTAGACGTCTCAAGTTCCTCCAGCGACTTAGTTACCTCAACGTTGGCATCTACCCTTTCACCTCCATCTTTCTTATTGTCTACTGCTTCCTACCGGCTCTTTCCCTTTTCTCAGGATACTTCATTGTCCAGACTCTAAGTATTGCATTTCTTAGCTACCTCCTGTGTATAACTGTTTGCCTTATTGGTCTTGCCATCCTGGAAGTGAAATGGTCAGGCATAGAGTTGGAGGAGTGGTGGAGGAATGAACAGTTCTGGCTAATTTCTGGGACCAGTGCTCATTTGGCTGCCGTGGTGCAAGGGCTCCTGAAGGTGATGGCGGGAATTGAAATCTCTTTCACTTTGACTTCAAAGTCCGCTGGGGACGAAAACGAAGACATTTACGCGGAGCTACACCTTGTAAAGTGGACGTCTCTGATGATCCCACCTATTGTCATCGCCATGACCAACGTAATCGCCATTGCCTTTTCTTTTATAAGAACCATTTACAGCACATTTCCTCAGTGGAATAAGCTCATTGGTGGAGCCTTCTTTAGCTTTTGGGTGTTGGCTCATTTGTATCCTTTCGCTAAAGGTTTGATGGGTCGAAGAGGAAAGACACCTACTATTGTGTTTGTTTGGTCCGGTCTCATCGCAATCACCATCTCATTGCTCTGGATTGCCATAAATCCACCTTCCACAACCTCACCGGATGGAGGTGGGGCAGGATTTGAGTTCCCATAAACCAAAACCAGTCTCCACCTTAAAGTCGACGAAGCAAGCCAATGACAACAACAATAACAAAAATACCGATCCTAGTCTTATCGTAGCTGGAATTTTGGGGATACATAACGCTTTATAGCTGAGAATTCTCCAGGTGAATAGCGGCAAGTGAGAAGAAAATTAGAAGATACTGCAATTTGTTTCTCTTATTTTTACTGTAAATTTCTTTGTAAGACATGCTGTACAGTAGGTAGTCAACAATTGATGCCTTCAAAAGCTGCCTGTAATCTACAAAGTACAATTCAAAAGGTGCGTACAAGAATCAACTGATACCTAACATCTTTATCATACAGAATCCTAAATGTTCCAACATATTACACACAAAAAACAGGAAAAAAAAAACCTAAAAGTTGTTTTGCAGTCTAGGTGCAGATTCATTTATGGTTCACCCAACATAAAAGTCAAAACGGAGGACGAATAAGTTGTCCTGAAACAACCGTTGGCCTTTTTAAGTAGAAAGCAACTCCGATTATGAATTTTTGCCAGTATGTTCATCTTCCTTCAGTGTCAGCGTGAAGACAAAAGAGGCTTCCAATTGCCTCGATTCGTGTTTCCAACTTATGACGAAACAAATAAATACGACATCCATTCTAAGTACATAAAACAAAATGTGAATTCTTTCTCTGCAAGTTACCCCAACGTGCTAACAATTCAAAGTGACTGTGATGTCCTGAGCTAATTACTTACAGCACTAAAAGGAATGGGTATCCAATAAAAAGGTCTGCAGTGGCAAATTTAAACGACTAGACAACCTATCCTAGAAAATCAAACTTCAAATGCCTTAAACCAGTTTCTTGAGACTTCGTCATCACAGTCCAGAACAATATCTAGAGGAGTTTACGCAACGTCATTCTGCACTTCCTATAGACCTGATTGCTCAAATGGCACACGTACAAACAGTTGGCCATGCAGGGTCACCACAGCCGACGTTTGATGTGGATCAATTCTAGCAGGTAAGCTGACCACCTGAAACCAAAATTCAAAATTCCCCTTATTTTTGCAGGATATACAGACAATGTCCACGTGATATGCTCATTTAACAAATTAAAAAAACCACCTTTTCCTCCAAGTATCTTCCTTGGAATAAATATGCATTCCCAGTTAGCAAATATTTTCAAGAATGGGTCAACAGGGACCTCAATATAAAATCTATTCCAATGCTAAAAAATCCAAACCCTTACTTGAAATCTGAAAAGAAAAATTACAAGTCGATTGAAGTAGCTTCCTTTGCATACCTTCTTAAATGGTGTAACACCCCAGGGATTATCCAATTGTTCTGGTTCACCAGATATAATTAGGCGTCCTGCTGGATCAGACTGAACATGTACCTGATAAACAAAAAAAGTGCAGCAGTGTGCAAAACAATAACTTGTGGTAGATAGGATTGAACTAGGCAAATAATCATGCTCAACAAATGTTTAATTTCAAAAAAAGCATTCTCTACTTGGCATCAAATTCAGGACCATTCATTAAGACTAGACAAAGAGTCCTGGAAACAACTGCATAAATGTGATGGTTGATGCTATTGTTATTACAATTTAAAAAAAGGTTATGCATTTGAACTTCCAGCCGGACATGCTCTATGTATATCTGCATTAAGACTTCCTAATTTCTTATATGAGAAGGAAGTTTGTCTGACTCAACTAATGCATTAAAACTGGGACTCATTTGCTCGTGTAATCATTCATACTACAAAGTGAAAACACTGGAACAATATACTGCAGATGTTAAACTTATTCTGCAGCAGTAACAACTTACCTCTCAGATCAATCTTAGTTTCAAAGAACAAGGCAATCTTCTAGCAGGGTGACGTACTAATGAATTAACAAATAAAGAAATTCAAAAAATATGTTTACCTCCTCACGCAGTAGCCCTGGAACTAATGCATATACCTCAAAGCACTCATTCTGTAAACAGTCAAGAACTTAGACATAGCAGTGAATTCAGTAGGCAAAAGTTTTGAAAGCATTTTGGAAAGATAGAGACGAAATTAGAGAGGATCTTACAGTTCTTTGCACGTTAATCTTCACCCAGTCTGCTGGAGTTCCAATATCAATAACCATTGTGTCCCCCCTGACAAGAAAACAAATGGTGAGATTTTTCAAGAATAAAGGGAGCCTCTTTAACATCTTCAGGATTAATACAAGATCAAGAAGCAAGTGATCCTAACTGTTGCTTCAATGTTTTAATGTGAGAAACATGGCCATCACGCTCAGTTGTTGCCCTTTTCCGCTTCAACAAACCTGAGCCAGTGAACCAAGCAACGACTTCAGAACATGCTGATACTATAAAAACTTCTTAAGATGTTGATCCAGCGAACAGGGCATACCATTTGTCTTCAACTGCTTGTCAATTTTTGGTGTAGGATTCAAGTTCTTATCCTGGCATGAAACAAACGTAAAGCCATAGTAAATGAAAGCGTCCTTTTTCACCAAGATGACAAATGGTCTAATGCGAAAAGAAAATAACTAAATGATGAAAGAAACCTTCTTTTTCATATATATATATATATATATATATAGCATCCTCCATATACCTTAATGATAGGATGACAAACCTGACCATTGCCAAGAAGACGCTGGGAATGCCAACCCTGCATGGCACGAGTTGCAGCATCTCTCCGTTGCCTACCTGATCCAAGAGCTTCACTTCCAGCAGCCTGCAATCAAATTCATAAAAGTAATCATAAAATACAATCTACAAAATCCCAAGCATTTTCAATATCCATAAATCAATTCTATAAACTTTGCTATAAATCAGAAAAAAAGCAGCAAGCAAGGATATTGAGCTTCAAATTCTGAAACAGAAGTGCAAAAGAGATTGAATTTGGAACACAGTCACAGAATCCCAGACATCAAAGACAAAGAAAAAGATATATGGAAGATCTGGTAAACAACTGTTGAATAGAATGCAAAAATTTACTGCCTTATCAACAAGACAGCTTTAAAGAAACAACGTCCTTAGGACTATCAATCTAACACAGCCATATTTTTGTGTCAACCAGCAGTTATACAAAATCATATATCTGCTACAAGGAAATAAAAGAACCCCATCCACTACATCCACTGATGCCTAATATTTTCCTTGTATACAAAATCATATATCTGCTACAAGGAAATAAAAGAACCCCATCCACTAAATCCACTGATGCCTAATCTTTTCCTTGTATACAAAATCATATATCCGCTACAAGGAAATAAAACAACTCCATCCACTGATGCCTAATCTTTTCATTGTCCATTTTTATTCTGCTCAATGATCAATAAATGCCTTTTCACATGTACATTGACAATAAGTCATATATTCAATCGGAAAACCAAAGGATGTCTTAAGAAGCAGTAGCGGAAAGTATGTTAGCATTAGGAATTGGCTGAGCATTAACAATAGGATAAAACTTTGAAGTTGCTAGCTAGATGATAAATCTGGAGGGTGTAACATTGATTTGCACCTTAGGTATTGTGCTTCGAGGCACAACTCAAGAAGGGCTCCAGCATTTATTAAGAAATTGGATTTAAGGTTTACAGAAGAACTTTTTGAGGTTTTCCCCCTGGTTAGCTAAATGAACTTACCTGATTTTCAAATCTAATAGCAGATTCTGTCAAGCTATCAGAAACAGAGAGTTCACCAGTACGTATTTTATGCTTTTCATACTCCAGTAGTGCCTGCATACAAATCACTATAGACTCTAAGAGGCATATATTCATGAGAGAAAAAGAGTGAGAGATGTAAATAACTGAAGAACTAGGATTTCATTATGCTAAAAACCTTTTCATAAAAAATTCGGAATGTCCAAGAGACAGTAGTGCAGGTCCTGTGCAAATGGAAATGGTGCAAAACTTTAGAGAATAGAATCAAAATGGGAACAACAGCTTATCCACTGAGTAATGAACTTTTGAACATCACATTTAGATTCAAATTAAGATCAGGTAATATTATTAGTGCCATGCCAAAAAGCAAGAACAATCTTTATCAAGGAAAATCATTCCCTAATATCTTCAATGAATCAACCCACTAATCAAGATAGATATCAACTAAGCAAATAATCCTTACTTTGGTGGTCTAAATGATTCTCCCACTTGCCGCCATAACTTACACGAAGTAACCTGAGAACAACCAAATGCGAAAACAACCAACGAAAATTTTTCTTCAATATGCAGAAGGCAATCAAAAGCTACCTTCCTGGCAGCAAAAGAGCATGAATCAAGTCTAGAAAATCCATCAGATCGGTTAATAGCAAAGAATGTTTTAAAGCAAGAAGCTTCCGGTACATGGATAATCACACCCCACAGTCAAGCCTCCAAGAACTAGAATTCTTATACTCTACAAGTTAACTATTAAAGGAAAAAGTATAACAATTAGAATTCTAAAACTCTATAGTATAACAACTGTAGTATAACTCTGATTTAAAAGTTAACCTATTACCATATATTTCAATAAGTACAGAATTTCAAATGGAGTATAATCAGCCGACAGATGGTAAGGAAGTACAGGTCTATCTGCTGCCTTAATCAACAAATAAGGTAAAGAACACACTTACTCAATATATGAATGAAGTAAAAATGTGAAGTATATACACTCGTATTTTGCATGCAAGCTTCCAAACTTTGTTGCCCAAACAAAGGGGACATGTATTCCCATTGTCAAGACATTAACTGATTTTTTAATCATACTGGAGAAAAAAGTTTGTAAACACTCAAAAGTACAACCAAAATACCAATTGAAGCATGCAACTAAAAGCTTATCATTCTGAAATTTACACAGTACATAAGTAGATAACACAGCTAAATTAGCAAATAGATGGTGGCAGGAAAGAGTTATTAAATATACTTCAGGGACAAAGAACCCAGGGAAAACCTGTTCATAGCCTCCTAGTTTGATCACTGCTCTCCACAACCTAGCAATACAGGAATCAGGACTCGCCACATTATTAGGAGAAAACCTATAATAGGATTTGATGATTCAAGAAAAGTGCCAAACTTACTTGAGTAAATTCAGTTCTTCTTTGTAAAACTTTGGGGCTTTGAATTCCAAGTGATTCTCTCTATAAAATGTTTCGACATCCATCATAAATGCTGCTTGCTCCTGCTCTGTTCCAGACTCATAGCCATCAGTTGAAGAAGGTTCGAAAGGAAATGAGTTGTTTGGAGTCTTCATAGTTACTTTGTGTTCCTCTTCCAACTTGGATTTTGGATGTTCCTGTTTTATTGTGGCAAGCATAGATAAGTTGTTCTTCGTCATGTCATCTTTGAGTACCTTTGTATCACTCTCTTCAGCATTGGCAGCTGAGAGAAGCTCCATTGATTCCTGTCCTTCTTCATCATCTTTGTCTTTAGACTCCAAGGGTTTATCATAGGTAGGAAGAAGATCCTTAGGTGTCTCCTTTTCCCGATCATTATCATCACCAACATTAGCTTTGGTGTTCATAAATTTTTCATTGAAAGAACATGCATCTTTTGATTGCTCTCCTTTCAGTTCAACTTCAGGTTTGGCCTCAGAAGAAGTTTGGTTCAATTCCAATTTGGGGCTGATGTCTGAAGAAAGACCAGACTCATTGGCAGCAATTTGAACATTGTCCGTGGACTTGAATTCAAGCGCATCGTTGTCGCAATGAGCTGCATTTGGAGTAGGCTGGATTTGAATATGCTGAGTTGCATTAGGATTAGCAGTAAGCTCAACAGAAGGAGGAACTTCAAGATTTTTGGGATCAGGTAACTGAACAAACTTTTCACCCAAGGACTGTGAGTGTGATTGATCATCCTTCTTAGTTTGATCATCAAGTTTAGGTGGCACAGAAGAGTTAAGAGAAGGATCCAGAGTATGACGGACATCTACCAAATAAGCATTCTTTTCATCATCAGCACCCAACTTTGGAGGTTGATGCTCATGAGAATGGGGCAACGGTGGGGCATTTGGTTCAACAACAACATCAGCATCATTATTATCATCGTTGGGTTGTTGTTGCATAGGGAGGGTATCTTTTCCCGCTTCTTCCTTGGCATCAATCGCCTCACAAACACTACTGCTACTGCTACTCATGATGAAGATGTGCAACTGTTGTCCCCCATAACAATAAGATTAAAATCAAAATTAACCAACCTACTTTAATTCGTGCAAGTGAATTTTGAGTGTGTGAATGTGGAGGAGACGGGGAAGAAAACAACAGGAAATCTTTAAGGAAAAAAAATACAAAAGAAATTTCCATAAAAGAAAAAAGACATACATTGTCAATTGAGAGTGAATAACTGAAATGATAAGCGGAGGGAACGCGAACGGAATGGAAGCATTACCTATCTCTTCTTTTCTGAGCAACCGCCAACAGCAGAAGATTCCCACCCCCACCAGTCCTTTGTAGTTCAAATAGAACTCTTTGATGCCTAGTACCCTAACTATAATAATAGGAAAACCTACCGATATTTGGTTTGAAAGAGAATGAACAGAAAGAAAGAGGGGAAGAGAAACATGAAAGAAAAAGGGTGTCTGTTTCTGGAAACTGGACAAGGAATCGATGGTGGTCGTATTTGACCCGATCAGAACCCAACATGATTCGGGCCCATTCTTGTGACTGTTATATCTTCCATGAAAATTAAACCAAAGCTGTCTCGGGAATCTCAACTATCACAAAAGGAAATCCACAAACAGTAAAATACAGCTCAATCCGATCCAACTTAAAGCGATCTGGATTGACCCAATCTGTTTTGAATGGATCTAATTGGACTTGAGATTTAACCACCAAATTCGATTTTATCCGACCATAATTTCAAATTAATTTTTTCTTTAAAATAATTCAGAAACAAATTTATGTTTATAACCAATGTTATGAATATCGTACCCGGCTCGATACCGGACTGAGTTCTGCAACAGAACTGTACCAGTACCGGTTGGTACCAGGTACCGTTTCGAAAAAAATTTTAAATTTATAAAATAGTACCTAAAATTTTTAAAAATTACAAAATAGTCCATATTAGTATATTATACAGTTGTACTGTATACTTTACTAGTTTACTGTTTACATCAACTATGCTTTAAAAAATCTTAATAATAAATAATAATGACAATTAATATGAAATAACAATAATTTTAACATATTTTACATATAAATAATAACCACAATTAATATAAATAAAGACAATTATCATAATACAATTATAAAATTAAGAATAATACAAAG
>JAOQMR010000213.1:34180852-34206066 GCA_027563865.1 Erythroxylum pelleterianum
TGAATTTTTAATAATTATTAATAAATATAATTAATTTTAAAATATAATTTTAAAATATATAAATTTTGATTTAATAAATGAAAATATATAAAATAAATATTTGTTTATAAATAATAATTTTAAAATTATTTATTTTAAATAAAAATAATTTATTATTAATAAAAATAAAAATAATGTATTTTAAGTTTTATTTAATTGTTAATTATTATTAGTAATAAAATATTTATTATTATTTTAAAAACCTTGAAAAAAAAGGGGGAAAGGAGAGGTAGGAGGAAATTTTGAAAATTTTTTAAAATTTTGCAAAAAAGTCTCTCAATTTTTAAAATTTTCGGTACCGGCCAGTATTTGACCGGTATTTGTTACCGGTACCATTTATACCGGTACCGGTACCGATTTTCGGCCGGTACGGTAACCAAAACACTGCTTGTAACAGAAGTTTTGATCTTGACTTCTCGATTTTTATAATTTCTCTTCAATTATTATTTGTTCAACTTTCATTATATATATATGTCCTTAGGGACAATTTTGTCTTTTTCCTATTAAGTGGACAACTATTAATTGTAATTTTGGCTTTTAATAAATTATCGGTTGAGTTACGTAATTTGATCCAATTAAAAGCAATAAAGTGACCTAATAAATTATCTAGATTAATGGATCACAATCCGGGTGAAAAATAAATCCCTTTTAGTGTGGACCTACCCCATATCGACCTTGTGATAGGGATGCCCAATATAGAAGTTATATAAAGGCTTCCATAAAGATTAAAGTCTCCTACAGTTACTCATATCAATCGTAAGCATACGGTTCTCTGACTCGTTAAGAGAGCTTGCTTATTGAGAAAACTGTAGAAAGGCAGTGTCGGTGAATAACTTCCTCAACTGTTCCGAGAGGATCGGAGCTCATTTTGGCATCAAAAACTACTTCAGAACTTGGAATGAAATCGAAATCAAATATTCTGCATTTCTTTCGTTTTTACCCTTTCATGTATGATCCGGAGTACGTAATAAGGTTTGTGCTACGTATTACACGTGTATAAAGTATAAATAGCAATGGAATAAATATATATTTATATTCTCACCCTATTTCATAATTCATATTCCCATTTACGTTAAATTCTTTTGTTAGCCCATTTTTCACAATCAACCTATATGCAATTTTCACCTTTGATATGATATCACTTTTGTTGAATGACACCCACTTGATTAAATCTTGTGCATAGTATCTGTGTTTTATAATGTTCTTCTTCTACTCAGGGTCATTCGGCAAATCACATAAAAGAGCCTCTGTGATATACTTGATTATTTATCTTAGCCCTTGTATTTTTAATTCGTTCACTTTAGCCTCTGTATTTTTTATTCTCATTCAAGATATCCCAATTGGATATTTTCAGACAAATTTGCCCTTGGAATCAATAGATAAAAAAATGTATTTCAATAATCTAAGGACAAATTCGTCCGAAAATACCCAATTGGGGTATCTTGAATGAGAATGAAAAACATAGGGGCTAGGGTGAACGAATTAAAAACACAGGGGCTAAGATGAATAATCAAACATATCACATGAGCTGTTTTACGTGATTTGCCGGGTCATTCCTAACAATATGTAAATGTGTATTGTCTAAAATAATGTAAGATTCAATTTTTTTACAAACCATTTTTTAACTAAAATTTTTCTTATTTTATTGTCAAAATCATACTAATTTTTAAGGTCACAAATATTTAATAGAGAGATTAATTATTCATCTACCTTAAAATTTCTAAATTAGATGCATTTGTGTTAGTCATGTTATAAAACTTAAGTAATCATAGATTTTGGGAAATTAAACAAAAAAGTTTTATTTTTATTTCGTTACGCGCAAAATTAGATCCCCCTACTTTCTTAAATCTTAACATGCTAACCACTTGAACATCTAAAGATAGTAATCTTGTTGATTCAATTCCTTTAGTTTGCAATATTATGAAAGAATCTTGAGTTATACTAGCCTTGTTAAAGCCACCTTGCTCTTGATATTTGTTAACATAGCTCTTCCTAACATGTAGCTCTAAAACCTTTCTCTTCCTGTCTTGTCAAAGGCCTTGAACTAACTCTTTTTATTACTTCTTGTGTATCCTTGAAAATGTTTTCTTTCAATTCCAATAAAAATGCCCTTAGACGAACATAACTTTACTAATAAGATTAATCATTAGAAAAGTTTGGATGTTTTAGTTATAATGTTTCAAATTGATATTTATCTATTTAAGAAAAATAATTTGGTGATCATTATTTAGTAATTATTAGGGATCATCACAATTATAGATAATAAAAATATTATTTAATTTCGTTAAAATATAACAAATATCAAGAGACCAATAAAAGAGATAAAGTGTTTTACAATACTTTAATCAAATCTACATAACCATTTAAGATTTCTTTAAAAATGATTAAGTTTAAGCTTATTCTGATCTCCTTTATCATAATTATAATTCAGTCATGTAAATGGATAGTTCAATTACCCTAAATCATGTAAAGAATATCCTTAAAAAGTCACCATAAGTTGATTCATATGAGACATATTCCTAGTGACACTTCCTTTCTTTATAGCATGACCTAAGATTTTGTTAAAGTTACTGTAAGTAATAGTTTCAAAGAAATACTGCTCAAAATTCTTAATAGATATTAGCTCCTTACCCTACCAGAACTTAAGGAGTTCTCACAAAAACCTTGTTAATCTCTATCCTTCCTAATTGTCCGAAGATTTAATCAAGCAATCAATATAAACTTCAGAGAATAATAAGATCTCAACATTCTTGTAATCCTTTCATAACAAGACCAGTTCACCTCTTCCACAATAAAGACACCCGAATGTTTAAGTTAGTAAAAGTTAAGAGTCGTGGTTAAAATCAATTCACCTCTGAAGCCTTGTCTCTCTATGCATAAGCCATTTTGAGAACTAATTTCAATTACATTTGGAGAATGCCTATCAAAATCTTAGGTTTATAAGAATATAAAAATAACTATGATAAAGACACTCAAAACTCTTAAGTTAGTGAGAGTTAAAAGTAATAAGTATATGATAAACACACTCAAAACTCTTAAGTTGGTGAGAGTTAAAAGTACTAAGTATATGATAAAGACATGGAGTTAAAAGTACCAAGTATACAAAAATATATATCTAGAAATTAACAAGGCTAAAGGTATGGTTTAGACTATAAGATTTTTACCAAAATTTATGTTAGACCTTAAAGTTTTAACCAAAAATTTAGACCTTAAAGTTGTCAGTGTTTAAGAAAGACCTTGATGCTTTACAAACTGTATGAGTTAACCCTCAGAATGGCATAATTCTAAATTTTCATTAGAGTTCTAACAATTATGCTTAAACATCAATTTTTTTAAGTAAGGGCCTATATTAACCATGTAAGCGGCTTATATGGACCTAACTTATCTTAATTCTAAAATTATGTTACGAGAATTTAAGGTTTTTGAAACCCTAAATCCCTAAAACATAATTTAGGTCTCCCTTATTACTTTTTTACATCTTTGGTGTCCTCTCCATCTCTTAAATTTACCAACTTAAGTAGCTTGTAAAGATTAAAGAATGAAAAAAAGGGTTAATTCTTAAAAATGTATAAACTACACAGAAGGAAGAACCTACATTCAATAATTGCAATATGTCCATAAAGAATATTATAATTATCCACTTAAATAATCGCTACACCGTCACAACACTCTTATCAATACGGACATATATATATATATATATATATATATATAATTCTACTTATAATAAAGATAGATAAGAATCACAAGAGGACAACTCTTCAAACATAATAATATTATTCATGACCACACCTCTCTAGTCCACATTAAAAATTAATATTGTTTTCCTACAGAAAAATTAACCTTATAAAAACAATGAAGAATAATCATAAAACAAAAATATTAACAATTAATTAAGAAAATCCAAAGGCTACCATAAACTTCCTCCTCCTTCTTTTTATCTCCAATTCTTTGTTGCTCTAGTGCTCAGGCACCATTTATCCTTTCCTTACTTAAACATTTGAAAATTCAACACATTGTTTACACGATAAACAAATTCAAGAGCAAACCATTCTACTTTGTCTCTTGTGCTTAGACTGGTAAAATTGAGAGACAAAGAGAGCACCAGAGACGTAGAGCAACAATGAGAGAGACCTAGTTTATGTTTTGGGGATTTAAGGACTAGAGAAATGTAACAATTGTAAGAAAGACCCAATTTGTGTTTAGGAATTTTGGGTTTCTATATGGTAATGTGGGTTTCTTAACTTAAAAAAATTGTCACCTAAGCATAACTGACTAAATTCTATAAAAAAAATTGGAGTTTCATTAGTTTGAGGGCTAAATCATATGATTTTTAAAATGTTAGGATCTTTTTTTAATACTAACAAACATTAAGGTTTAACTTAAATTTATGAAAACCTTAAGAGTTAAATCATAACTTAAACCAAATTAATACTAATGATTATGAAAATTTACTTTTTCCTTTTTATAATAAATCCTTTAAAAAAAAGTTGGACCTCAATTATCCTTATAAATTTTGGATCTAACTCAACTCATAAGTTTACTGGGTCTTAGGCTAGGAATCTACCTATATAAATGGAAACCTATCTTGGTTGATATTATCATTCTTGGATAATTAGGGATTGCATATAGACCTATACTCCACATGCCTAAATAAAGAAGATGGTTAGTGTTGAACAACTCAAATTCGCCCCATACACTCATTATGAGTGCTTATTTTCCCCAATTTATTTTTGAGACTTAGATCAAGAATGAAAATTTAAGTACATAGACATCTTAAAGTATAATCCTCTATAAGGTAAATATTTTTAGGATAATCAAAGGTACCTTTAAATATTACAAATTTCTCTTAATGCATATCTTAACATTCAATATATATAATCCAATATATATGTATTTGACATGTTTAAAAATTGGATGGAAATCAACTCTCGAAAGATTCTTTAAAGGATCAAGTTACCCTCCATTATACAATGATGTTTTTGCTACCAATAAGTAGGTGAATCATCACTTAATCTTGATTATTGATCTTGATCAATATTGACCATTCATCTCTTTATATAAGGCACAAGATGTGAAAAATAACTTAATCTCATCATCTTCCAAAACTTGATCCTACATTTTTTATTGTGAAATCACCCTTACAAAAAAAAATCTACTTACTTTTTTTTTATAAGGTTCAGCATTAAGGGGCTTTAATAAGCTTGGCACATTTTATAAATGTAACACCACATCCTTTTCATTTTGTGCTTTCAATATGGAGAGTAGCAAGGAGGCTAAGAGTACTTCAGGGAGTGATGCTAGTAGCTCTAATGGATATCCAATATAAGATTAGTGGTATCCAATCATAAGAATAACAACCCTACATCTAGTAAGTCTATCAAGACCTTAGCTGGATTTGTTATTACTTGTCATATGCAAAGTGCCCCAACCATATTAAATTCATATACCAGTACAAGCTTATAAGAATCTATAATATACGGTACAACTTGAGCATAAGGTGTGGGTCTTAGCTATTGATGATTCCTAAAAGGTTGCATGATTGAAAGGACAAATTCGTATTATTATCAAATGAGACATGCTTATCAAATTTGAAGATCCTATAAAGAGGGTTAGATGAGACATTTTCATAACAGGATATGACCAATGTATCATTGAAGTTCCTAACCTAAAAACTTGTTAGTTCAACCTATCACTTGCCACCTTAAAAGACTTTCTTTTATAAGGATAGCCTAATCTAGTCAAGATTGTCTTTTAGACAAGAACATCTATGTGAGTTCCTTTCTTTTGTCTTTATTTCATTTGAATTTTTAAATATATTATTGGGTAAAATATATAAGCTCCTTTATGGTTTAAGCAATTAAAAAAAAACTCCCTAATATTTAAAATTCTAAAAAAATCTCCTTGTAATTTTCAAATTTTTAGAAAAGCCCCTTCTTTAAGACTTTTGTTAAAAATATTAATATGAAATATGCGGCATGAAGATCACATGTGGAATAATCACATATTATTGATATAATGATTCAACCCGACTCGAAAACATGACTTGCACTAATTAAACTCAACCTAGAATAATAATTTATTATAATTATCTTAAATTATTAGTTTAGGTCCGATTTAATTAGCTTGGGTTGAGTTTAATAGGTTGAGTCATCATGTTAGTAACATTTGATTAGTTCAAATTTAATATTCATGTCACATATGTTTTGTTATTATTTTTAATGAGAGTCTAAGAGAAGAGTTTTCTTTTTAGAAAATTAAAAAGTGTAAGGAGTTTTTTTTTAGAATTTTAAATATTTGAGAATTTTTAAAGGTTACTTAAACTATAAGGGAGGCCTATTCCTTTCATCCTATATTATTGATAAACTTGTTCTTTCCGATAAATGGTTGCTTCCCGTCTTCTTTTTCCAACGTATTCTTTATTCCGTCAATAATTACCAATAGAATTACTTCCGTCCCTATTTACATCATTTTCTTGTAGTGTAAGTTTACTTACACGTTTTAGGTAAAAGATACCAACCTTTTTTGTGGCTTCATCATTTCCACCAAAACCCCTTATGATTTATAAATCTCGTGAGAAACCTTTATATTTTGTGAAAAATTTTAGATCAATTATTTGTTAAGTTTTGTTGCTAACTTAATTTACATTTTTAGGATACGTGGAACTCAACATAAACAACCACTTTACAGGGGGTTGGTAGGGATTAATAAATCATAAGAGTGTTATATGTTAAATATATTAATTTATCTTATTTATATATCATTACCTACATTAAAAATATAATAATATTTAATATTTAACACTGATTAATTTTATTAAAATGAAAATTGTATTATGTTTATTATTTGTTAGTAACATATATATTATTTTAATATGATAATAAACTAAGTATTTTATTAGTTTTTATTTAATAAGTAATGATAATTTACTGATCATCTTATTTATTAATATTATTATATAATAAATAAATTTTTAATAAACCACATAATTTACTATCATTAAAAATATAATTATTCAACTAAAATAAATCAATATTATACATTAAATATAATTAAGGTGGCTGACCACTACACTCCCAGCAGCAAGTGACAGCCCCTAAGGCTCAAATTTTCTATACATTTTTGCAGGATAACATGGACAAGATGATCAAAGAACTTACCGGTGAGCTGGGAAAGTGTAACGTTTATCGGACTAACTTGTTTTCAGTTTTAAAAGACATTTGAGAATCATAAACTAAAGATGTCAATCAAAGTACAAAGCAACAAGATTAGTGTGAAAGAGAGTTGCTGCAATGAAGTTGCAATGTCATCTGCTATCTAAATTATTGTTTTCTACTCTTCAAGGGAGTTGGTTTGATGTAAAATGATTTCTGTGCAACGTATCATCAGTTTCCTGATTTTGTTGCATGACAGGAGTTTTGCCCTCATCATTTTTAATGGTGCAACATTAATAGCTCGGGTCAATGTGATTCATCTCCAGTATAAGAATTCTGGCACGTCCTAAACAATAACGCAAATTAATTGCCCTGGAAAACAGAAACACATTAGGTCTACCAGCTATCTCAAAGAGAGCATATATTAGTTCTATATGCAATTTGTGCCTGCAGTAGCAGCAACAGCTCTCATTCTTTCAGAGTAAGCCTCGCATTTTCAACCTTCACCGACAGCTTCATTTTCTGCTCTTCCATATCTCTCAAAACAGCTAGTAAGTTTGCCCGATATACTTCACATCGCTGATTTGTACTCTCTATTTCTTCAGTCAATTCACCAATTTTCTTCGCCTTCTCATCCTGCCAAGGTAAATAATAAAATAACAATTATGAAGACTATATGCATTATTCATGTTCATTAAACAAATGCAGCATCAAGTCAAAAACATTCTGATGGCCAGTCCTAGCAGAGATTCAAAAGGATCGACTATCAGAAACTGCAACAGAGAGTACAGGGCATTTATCAAATAAAATGGAACAAACTATACACAATTGAAAGATTTGCAAAGCACTGAAGGATGCTGTCATCTTTTGAGAAACGAATGTAACTATATCTGAATTGACAAGTTTTGAATTGCAAATTCTTAACACCAGAATCTTTAACGATAGATGTCAATCACAGAAAACTAGAAGTTGAAATTCACTTAATGAACTGATCAAGGAAAAAGCTTGACATCACATAATAATGAAACTGTAAGCAAACTGAACTCCGTGCTTCATAAGTTCTAATGCGTTTCCCAAGTAAGACGCTGAACATAGTGAGGCATAAAGCATAAGTAGCATCAGTACCCTTTCCACTAAAGCATAAATAGTCCTCAACACTTATAGAACCACATGTTGTTTACTCTCGATCCCTCAATATTTTTCCAATGTTCTCATGGATTTATGAGATTTAGATTCAGTATTTCTCAGAGCCTTCCTTTTCTTTATGAGGTGTTGCAAACTCCTTGTCTAAGAAATTATACATATTTTAGGGGGAGTTACTGACTTTATTTAACCTAAGCATGAATAGACAAATAAATCTTCGGGCCATGAGCAACGTGCACTGATTAATTGACTACATTTATATTTTGTTTAGGTCTACTAAAGGAATACAAATAAGAAAGAAATGCAACTATCATAAAGAAGAAAATTCAGAAGACAGTGTAAAGGAATGAGATTCTGTTTTCTTATTTCTAGCAGAAATATAAAACAATGGCAGTGTAAAGTTTCTCTGGTTTAAAGTCACTACAATGAGAAAGCAAAGGAAATCAATTAACCTTGCTAAAGATATACAGCAACTTGATGCAACATTTTTTAGACTTAAAAGTTGTAGCTCCCTAATTTTGAGTAGTACAAAATCAGATTAGCAAGAATTAAATGAGTCTTGGTTAGTTTAGATGACATATGAAAATAAGGTCACGTAGGAAACACTAACCACTAACTGAGATGCACTTAATCCATTTTCTCCAGTAGCATGCAGCTTTGGGCCACTTCCATTGGTTATGTCTCTACTATTTGAAGCCCTAGAACCTTGATTCTTTGCAGCAGCAATCTTCTTAGCAGCCTCTTGTAAAGCATTCATTGCTACATTATAAATGTAGATAGATTTGGCACCTTCTTCAACAAACTTGTTGGCCTCCTGGCGTAAACTATTATAACAAGCAGTCAAAGATTCTCTGGAATTGTTTTGCATTTGGGATGCATGCGCATCTAAAACAGCACCACTCTTAGCATTTCTTGTCCACCTTTTCAGTATATACTGAGAAGGAAGTGTAAGAACATTTTTAGCTCTAAAAGCAGCTAATACATGGCGACATATTATTCCAGAGAACTCAAACATTTGGCAGCTGCAACTAGCTTTCATGTCAATTGAATTGAAACTAACAGCATGTTCCTTGTGGTCTTCCCCAAACTTGGCGACTCTATATGTAGTGATGGTTCCTGAGTCATCAACTTTAGTCGCAGAATATGCAAGGGTCTCAACCAATTCATCCTGAAATTTCATGAATATCCTTCGAGTGTAGAGGTTGGCTGCTTGTTTTTCCATAGGAGATGGTGTCTTCAGAATAGGTGTAGTGTTACCTGTTTCATAGTCTGCTTTAAATTCCCTTTCATGCCAATTTGCTAATGCTTTTTCATACTGTTTGATCAACATCTGTGGGGTGGTTGACACGGTCACATAACCATCAAAGAACGAGCTTAAACCTCCAACTTCCTCAGTCATGGACAACTCTCCAAAAAAGGTATTTCGCAAGTAAACTGGGACCCATTGCTCTCGAGCATTAAACATAGACTGGAGCCACTCACTATCACTGACAAAATATCTTTGGATGAGTGATTGCCAAGCTGATAAAAACTCATCAACCGTGTCAGTCTCATTGACGCATCTTTTAAATTCAGTTTCAAAGGTGGGATGCGACTGATATATATGAGCTAATTTTTCTCGGCTTTCACAAAATATGTCATACTTGCAGTATCTATGGCGAGTTCCAGGAAATACTTGTGTTACAGCTGCCTGTACAAAGCCATCCAGATTAGTTGTGATTGAAACTGGGTGGCGGTCAGACATGGCATGCAGCCAAGTCTGAAACAGCCAGATGAATGTGGACTCAATCTCATTGATAATGAGTGCACAGCCAAACAAAACAGGTTGCCCGTGATGATTTAGACCACTAAATGAGGCAAATGGTACCCTGGAGTGGTTTGTCCTGTTGAACTTTACTGCATCTCCAAAATAAGTATAATTAACCTTGCAAGTTGGATCTGCCCAGAAAATACTCCCAGTCGAGTGATCGTTGTAACTCTGAATTGCATAAAAGAAAGCAGGATTCTCTGCCTGCATACGTTTCAAATACTCCAGTACATGTTGGACCCCACTGTTAAGAGTCCTTTGTCTGGTAGCACTCATCTAAAGGGAGAAAACATAACATCACATATGTGGTAAACTGGTAATTCTATCAAATTTCTTTACCCAGAAACATTCCACGATAACTACCTAAGTTAGCTAAAGACGAAGCTCAAGCATAACCCTGATGCATCATGCTCAACTGACTGGGTAAGAATTGGACTTGGAACCTAATCCGATTAAACCCAAAATCAGGGCAGGGATGCGTGATTTGTTTATATGCTTATGCATAAAAAGGGGCACGGACTGGGATTTAGATTTCATTTTATATTGTGCGACAAAAAACAGAGAAGGAATGTTGCAAATTGTATAAAATATAGCCCAGAACGGAAAGTTGAGTTTGAATTACATACAGAAGACAGTAAACATAAATGAGCAAGAAGAGATGAAGTGAGAGTACCAAAACGGCAGAGGATATGGAATTCAACTTTTGCAGTCTAGGATTTTATCCAGTTTTTAGCTTTAGAATTTCGTTCTACCCATCTTCACAACAACAAAAGCCTTAGCTCTTCACCACAACCATATAGAATTCTGAGGAGAGGGAGAAGGAAGGACAAACAACCAACAGCTCCTTTAAAACTTGAATAGAACTATTTGATTGATGATTTTTACCTAGTAGAAGAGTCTCATATTAAATGGGCTATGTCAGCCCAATGGTAAGAGTTTCGGTCTAGGTTTTATGATTTGGTCTTCCCTTTTGTGGGTCACCTTCTTTTTCTTTCAGCGCAAATTTCACAAGACAAAGGCATCATAATGCGGACCCTGGCTACGTGAGTCATTCATTGCACTGCATCTTGTGTTTTCACTAACTGAAAAGAGTTCAAGATTGAAGGAACGGGAGGACTAGAAATGTCATTTTGGTTAGTCCGCTTGGTATCAAATTCAGGCTTAATCCATGCGACACAAGCCCACTCAAGCTTTAAGGAAAGCTTTTGGGCCATTGCTATGCTTGTTCATATCATAGTAATAACGTGCCTTTTTTATGTTGGACTTAGGCATACTTATGCCCTGTTTTTACAATCAGCTGGTAGTTAATAGTTGATTCTATCAGCTGATTTAACCAGCGGATTATATCAGCTGTTTATTATTTAATATTAGGTAATATTAGCTGTTTATGTGAAAAATGAATTATAAGGACGCGACTTTAAAAAAAATTATAAGAGTATGAATATTATATATTTTAGTATTTTTTTGAATATTCTTACAAAAATTTAGATTTTAGATATTTAATTAATTTTACAAAAATTAAGTTTATAACTCTAATAAAAAGCATAGAACATATAATAATAATAATAATAATAATAATAATAATAATAACAACAACAACAATAATACTAATACTAATAATAATAATAACAATCCAACGTTAAATTTTTTATTAATATGAATGATGTAACGAGCTATATCATATTAGTATTTTCATATAATATGTATGAATTTTATTATTTAATAAATTAAAAATAACTTATAATGACCTAACTTAAAAAAATTATACGGTCACGATTAAATATTTAATTTTACAAAAATTAAAATTTTGAAAATAATAAAAATAGAACAAATATTAAATTTTTAAAAAAATTAAAAGTGTAATTAATTAATTGTAATTAGGCATAAATTGACTTGCAAAAATTAATTAATATATAGCTTGATTTATTGAGGAAGGTATAATTGACCTTTTTATTTTAATTGATTCAATTGGTATGTGAAAACGCTACTATTGTGTAGCTTTTCACATTTCAGCTGTTTGAGCTCCAACAACTACTTTTACAACGTTCTTACCAAATATAAGATTCAGCTGTTTGACATGCTTGAATCAGCTATAAGGTTCACCAAACGCAATCTTTATATTGCATAAATTAAAAATTTATTAATTAAAATTTATTAATTAATTTAAGCATCCTCTCATTAGATAAATAATAACTATTGTACTTATAATAAAAAAGAAAATAAAGACTAAAAGAAAAAGAAAAATTAAACAGGTCAACCTTAAACATTTAATTCAAAAATTTCAATCTTTTAAGGCTTTCAATATCAAAAGATATTATAAACTTATATCATATATATTATTTTTTATACTCTATTTTCTTATTCATAATGGAAAGATTATTAGCTATGCGTGATTATATTATATTTGTATTATATATGACATATTTCTAATACTTTTTGGTAGTGGAAGTCTTTAAACCAAATGATAAACTTTAATTATCTTTAAATCAAATGTTTTAGAAAGGTCTATAATACAATATTATTTTCATTCTCTTAACTTTTATTATTTCTCTTTATTATAAATATAGTAAGCAATATTTGTCTAAGAGGAAGAATGTTGGATTGTTATATTTATTGCATGTTTATTAATTGCTTTTTAAAATTTAGGTTAACAAAACCAAATTTTGATTTGGTATAAAGATAATAAAGTAGCCTAATAAATGATCTTATTTTAGTGATTGATTTCCAAAACTTTTCCTATTTTTTGTCGCTTCTTTCTTATGTTTGTTACAGGTTTGTCCTCATTTACAATTTAATCCCTTGCTGCTTTATCATTTTGACTCCAAATTTTATTTATTTACTAAATAGTAATAAATATTTTTAATCCCACGTTTTAACATGAAATTAATTGCAAGGAATATTAAACAAATCCATAACAAAAATTTTAAAGATCAAAACCAAAGTAAATCAATTATGATATAAATGTAACTAAAAGTAATGATCTAAAATAAAAATAAAAATAAATTGAAACAAGATTAATTAGTAATTTATATTGTCAAATTTAACAAAAATATTTTAAAATAAAAATATAATTAATAACAAGCAAATAGAATCCAGTGAAAAAGTCACGAAAACAAAAATTAGATTAAAATGAATAAAAAATTTTGAAACATGTTTTTTTATTTTTCTTAAAATTTTCAAATAAACAAATAAAAATAGACAAAATGTAATTGAGAGAATGAAGTGTTAACAACTGCTCCCCTTTACTCATCCTATTTTATAAGAATATATAGACCATAGGTGCATACATTTGTAATTGTAGGTGCACAAAGATTACTTACCTTAATTTTGTCTCTTAAAGAATTGAAATGAAGTAAATTAATTAAAAGATCAAAACAACTTTGAATTGTAGTTAGGACACAAAATTAGAATGAAAGAAGAACATATAAGATTTGAAATTAATATTGACATGGGGGACTTAGAGAGATTTCTAAGTATAAAATCATGAACTTAGAAAGGTACGTAGGATTTGAACTAAAAAATTAAGATAACAAATATAAAATGACATCTATGTATTTAATTTACAAACCTAGGAGGGATGTCTAAGATTTAAACTAAAAATATTAAACAGTTATAGAGGTGTCTAGGTATTTAAATTCTAAAAATTATAGACATTAGATTGCATTCAGTAAGCCAAAATATATAACATGCAAATACTTAAAAAATGAATGATGTTGAGACCGTTATGGTTTTGAGATGTAGTTAATATTGGGAGTAACAAGTAAATTTTTAGAAAATGATATTTTATACTAAGACCATCATAAAAATTTTGAAAGAATATATTGACACTTGAAACGATATGCCCCACATTAATCTCAACATGCCCGTAAACTTTGGTGTTAAGCCAATATGAGAATTTTAGTTTACTCTTCTTCAAAATGATAAAATGAAAGTGCATAATTTAACTAAATTGTTAATTTAAAGTACTTGATGAGGCATAAATGAGAAATAACCGACTTAAATGCTGGATAAATAATAGAAATTTATATAAAATATATTGCGAGAGTAATGAATCAATACTTATTACGAGAGCAACAAAATGGGCTAAATGTATCACAAGATTAACAATACCATATGTTATGCCAAGGGTGATGAGACCAGATATATTGCAAAAACAGCATGATTAAATATATTGCAAGAGTAACAAATAAATTAAACATTCGTAAGAACAATATGTTGTAAAAGAAACAAGGTTAGATACGTTGCAAGTGCAATATATAAATTAAATATATTGTAAGAGCAACCAGATTAAGCATATTGGAAGAGTGATAAATAAACTAAATATATTATAAGAGCAACAGAATTGAGTATGTGTACGAGAGCAATTATAAACTAAAGATATAGCAAAAGCAATAACATTGAATATGTTGCAAGAGCAATAAGAATAGACATGTAGCAAGAGAAAGAGATAAACTAAACATATTTTCAGAGTGATGAGAATAAATGTGTTGCAACAGAAATGGGATTAAAAATGTTGCCAGAGAAATAGATAAACTAAATATATTATAAGAGTGACAAGATTAGGCATGTTGCAAAGGAAACTAATAAACAAAAGATATCACAAAAGCAACATAATTGAACATAACATATAAGAGTAAAGAAATTAGACATAATGCTAAAGCAACAAGATAGAATAAATATATCATGAGAACGATAAGAAATGTCATATTATAAGAGCAATTAAGATAAACATATAATAAGAAAGAATGAGAAGACATTTGAGATTGAGTGCCTGTTTGGATGAGCTTATATTAGTAAAGCGTTTGTCAGTAGAACTTTGTCAATAGAGTTTTTCTAATAAGTAAGTTGACTGTTTGACAGTCATTTAAAAAAGAGTTTTTTTGAAAGAGTTTCATAAAATAGACTGTTTGACAATATAAAAATAAAAAGCACTTTTAATTTTAACTATATTTTATTTTATAATAAAATTATTTATGCATATAAATATTATTTAAAATATATTAAACAGTATGCTATATAATTTTAAATCATATGAAACATAAATGAAAATATATCTAATCAAATCTTTTATATGTATTATAACATAAATAAAACTAATATAAAAAATAAATGTTAAAATATATAAAAAAGTTAAACAATATTATATAAATCTCAAAATAAACGTGACGATGTGTTTGTGGGTATTGTGAGAATTACGTGTAAAACATAAGGATAAAAGGGACTAAAAAATAGGCTTATTAATTAATTCGACAAATCTATCTAAAAAAGTACTTTTTTTAGAAGCTTCAAATTTGGGCTTCTGAAAAAGCTGTATTTTAGCTGTCAAAAAAGCTATATCTACTAAAAAAGTGTTTTTTCATTTTACAGTCAAACACTCATTTTTCTTAAAAAAAGCTTTTTACGGTGAAAAAAAGTATTTATTCACCCTCCAAAAGCTCAACCAAATAGGCACCGACTATGATATAGACTAAACTAACAATAAATAAACCTATGCTTTTAGTAAAAAATGTTGATAATAAAGTGCAATGGTTGTAAATGACATAAATATGACTATTGAATATATAAAACTGGTGTTGGAGAATCCCGCTATCTTCGGAAAGGATTTGATCTAATTGTATTTTCCTTATACTTAGCTGATTTATAGACGTGTAATTAGGATTTGTATGCTATATATCCTGTACTCTCTGTATGCTTTATACATAGAAGAAAAACATGAATACACAAAATCTTTCCTCCCAAATTACGCCTATTAATTCTAACATGGTATCAAAACAGGTTTCGATTCAATAACGATTCGCATACCTTGCTCATCATCTACCCATGGTGTCACCCACAAAATCCAACCCAATGCCGGCTAAGTTTCTCGCCCAAATGGCGGAACTTCTCAAGCACAAACAACCCGAACAAACAAACTAAACCACCATCAACATCAAACTCAACGACACTAACTACACAATATGGTCAAGAACCGTCCAATTGGTGTTACTTGGCCGAGGAAGAACGGGATACATCACCGAAAAAACTGTATCCCCTGACCCTGATGATGCCGGATATGAGGCTTGGGAACAGACGGACGGATCTGTTCGAAGCCTCATACTCAATTCAATAAAACCCGAGATCGCCGTACAATTCATTCTCTGCCCAAACGCGAAGGATTTGTGGGACGAAATCAAAGCCACCTACCATGACGGAGAAGACAAATTGAAACTGTATGAACTCAAGCAACAAGCCTACCAAACCAACCAATCTGATATGTCCGTAGATCAGTACTACCGGACAATCCAAGGGATTTCGAGAGAGATTGATTTCCGGCAACCTCAGTCAATGAAGTGTCCGGAGGACCGAAAAACCTACAACTCAGAGAAACAAGAGGATAGGGTATTCGCGTTCTTGTGGGGTTTGAACAGAAAATTCGATCCCATCAAGCGTGATTTACTCAAATCCCAGAAACCACCTACTTTGGAGGAGGCATACAATGCCGTACGACGCGAAGATCACCGCCTCTCGGCAATGAACGACCATAATTCCGGCGGAGTTGGGATGGTGGCCAAAGTGCGGTCAGAAATGAATTCATCATCCCGTCAAAACAGAGGAAGGAAACCGGGTACTGCAGGTACCGGACCCCCCCAAAAGTGCACCGTGTGTGGAGGCACCAAACACACGAAGGAGACATGTTTTGAGGTGATAGGATACCCGGAATGGTGGGCCGACTACCAGGCGAGGAAGAGGGCAGCGGCTTCCACCGGCGGCGGCACACCGCGGCCACCAACCGGCAAGGTAAACCTAAGTGGTGTGAACCCCGAAAATGATGGTGCCCACAGTGGAGGTCAGGGACAAGCAGCGGTTATGCAAGGCACCCAGACCGCCGGCGGCGCCACCAGCGGAGGAGAAGGGTATGGTGGCGACGACACCAACTTGGGTAAGAATGGGGGCACAACAACCCCAACTGATACGGGTAAGACAAATAAACCCCCAACCCTAATTTCTGATTGTGGGCTAGCTAATTTTGGGCCTAAGGTGGAAATTCATGGAGATATGCTAACTGATCCAAACGGGCCTGATTATATGAGCCAAAGACAAAGCGGCCCAAGTGGGCCTGAATGTGTTGAACAGGGACAAACCTTTATGCAGGGTGGCTATCCAAGCCCAGAGACGGAATGGCTAATTGATGGTGGAGCCACTGATCATATGACCAGTACGGCATATGATATCCGGGTTTCTACCAACCCTCGGAAAGATTCAGTGATAAATGCAAATGGTCTTTCCTACCCGGTGATTGGGGCGGAGAACATTACTTTATCTGAAAAATTGAACTTATCTCACTATCTTGTAGTGCCCTCTCTCACTACTAAGCTGCTCTCTGTTAGTCAACTTACTAAAGAGCTCAATTGTAAAGTGCTAATATTTCCTTGCTTTTGCCTCTTACAGGATATTCGTACGGGGGCGATCGTTGGGCGTGGTATTGAGAGAGATGGATTATACTACATCAGAGATATCTCACAAACGGGCTCAAGTTTTTTTGCTCAGGGCAGTAGTCACAGACAACTTTGGTTATGGCATCGCCGATTGGGACACCCCTTATTTTAATATATGAAACAGTTATTTCCAAAGTTAGTTTCAGAGTCTAGTTCTTTACATTGTGATACTTGTGTACTTGCCAAAAGTCACCGGAACACTTATCCAAACTCAATAAATAAAATGACTCAGCCTTTTGAATTGATACACTCTGATGTTTGGGGGCCAGTTCCAAGTCATGTTAATTGCAAATTTCGATGGTTTATCCTATTTATTGATGACTGTACCAGGTTTACTTGGGTGTACTTTCTAAAGCAAAAATCTGATGTTCCACAGACGATTAAGGACTTCTTTAAAATGATTCAAACTCAGTTCTCTGTCCTGAACAAAGTCCTCCGTACCGACAATGGGGGAGAGTTCATCAATCAGAATCTCCAAAGCTTCTTCACTCAGAATGGGGTGATCCACGAGACCACCTGCCCTCACACCCCACAGCAGAATGGTATGGATGAACGAAAAAACAGGTACATACTAGAAAGTGCTCGGGCTTTCCTGTTTGAGGCCCATGTTCCCAACTCCTACTGGGTCGAGGCTGTCTCAACGGCAGTATATGTTATGAACCGGCTACCCACACAAGCCTTGCAGTATGAGACTCCCTTGGACACTCTCAGAAGATTCCACTCCTTCTCATCTGTCCTCCTACTAATTCCTCGGGTATTTGGGTGTGTGGCCTTTGTACACACTCCGAAGCAGCTTTGGACGAAGCTCGACCCCTGTGCAATCCGATGTGTATTTCTTGGGTTTAGCCCTACTCAGAAGGGTTACCACTGCTATGATCCGACCGATAAATGCCATTATATCACCATGGACGTTGACTTCCTAGAAACAGAATACTACGTTAGGACACCCACCAACTCACACCCTCAGGGGGAGAATGGCACCAATGAGGGAATGAATTGGATGTGTGAATGGTTGGAACCTCTACACGAGTATAGCCAGACCCAGACCACTGCACTACCCGATGTTCCACCTCCATCTCCAGCAAACGATCCATCTCCATCTCTCAACCACCTAAGAGGAGCCCCCGGCATCAAATATTCCTGAGGTAAGTAATCCTGACCCCCCTGTTTCCATTCAAAACACATATATTCTACCTCCTCGACAGAACAGGGGCATTCCACCAAACAGGTACAGCCCAGAAAGAACAAGTAAGTCTAAGTACCCGGTCACTCATCATGTGGCGTCCAAATACTCACCACAACTGCAGGCCTTCATTCACAGAGTCTATTCTCACGAGATTCCCCGAACCACTAAAGAAGCACAGGAAAACCCTCTGTGGAGACAAGCAATGGAGGAAGAGATTAATGCTTTGATAAAGAACCAAACATGGGAGGTGTGTCCACTTCCAGCAGGGAAGCGTTCCGTCAGATGCAAATGGGTTTACAGTATCAAATATAAGATGGACGGCACGATTGAACGATATAAAGCCAGACTGGTGGCCAAGGGTTATTCCCAGACCAATGGGATCGACTACATGGAAACCTTTTCTCCAGTGGCAAAGCTAGACATTGTTCGAATACTCCTATCCATTGCCGCCAATCACGACTGGCCGCTACACCAATTTGACGTAAAGAAAGCATTCCTGCACGGTGACCTGGAAGAGGAGGTATACATGGACTTGCTGCCAGGGTTTGAAGATCACCGGGACAAACCCATGGTATGCAGATTGAAGCGGTCCCTCTATGGACTCAAGCAGTCACCTAAAGCCTGGTTCGGGAAGTTTGCTCTCGCCATGAAGAAATACGGATACAACCAGAGCAACTCAGATCACTCTCTGTTTATAAAAAGGGAGGACCACCTCGTCACCCTATTGGTCCTTTATGTTGATGATATGGGGATAACTGGGAATAATGTCGAGGAAATAATCAACCTCCAAAGGAGTCTGTCACTGGAATTTGAAATGAAGGATTTGGGAGGACTAAGATACTTCCTTGGCATCTAATGAGATCGAACGAAGGCATCTTCATTTCACAGAAAAAATATATACTCGATCTTCTGGCAGAGGTTGGACTACTTGACTGTAAACCGGCCGAGACTCCGATGATCCAAAATCATCAGTTGGGAATCTTCCCGGACCAGACTCCAGCTGACAAACAAAGGTACTAAAAATTGGTAGACAAACTAATCTACTTGGCCCATACTCGACCAGACATTGCCTATGCGGTCGGAATTGTGAGCCAATTCATGCATAACCCGAGCAAAGAACACATGGAGGCAGTCACAAGGATTCTGAGATATCTTAAATCCTCCCCAGGAAAGGGACATATGTTTGTCAGGAATGGGCACACTCGAATCAATGCCTACACCGATGCTAACTGGGCCGGTAGCATCACAGACAGAAGGTCTACCTCTGGATACTTTACCTTCGTGGGAGGAAATTTGGTCACTTGGCGGAGCAAGAAACAGAAGGTTGTCGCACTCTCTAGTGCTGAGGCAGAATTCAGGGGAATAGCTCGAGAAATCACGGAAGTCCTATAGATTCAAAAACTCCTAACCGAGATTGGCTTTCCTCCAGAAGGAAGCATTGATCTGTACTGCAATAACAAGGCAGCAATAAGTATCTCCTATAACCCGGTGCAACATGATCAAACAAAACACGTAGAGATAGACCGGCATTTCATCAAGGAAAAGATCGAATCAGGGATAGTTAAACTGCCATTTGTAAAATCAGAAGACCAACTTGCAGACATTCTAACTAAGGCAGTGAGCGGCCAGAACTTCCACAAAGTGTTGTCCAAGTTGAACATGTTCGACCCCCCATGATTCAACTTGAGGGGGAGTGTTGGAGAATCCCGCTATCTTCGGAAAGGATTTGATCTAATTGTATTTTCCTTATACTTAGCTGATTTATAGACGTGTAATTAGGATCTGTATGCTATATATCCTGTACTCTCTGTATGCTTTATACATAGAAGAAAAACATGAATACACAAAATCTTCCCTCCCAAATTACGCCTATTAATTCTAACATGGTATCAGAGCAGGTTGCTCTTATATTAATCGTTAACACCTCCGAATGATAAATTATGTCACGTGTTAGACCCACACGTGATGGGGTTGTGTTGAAATATAAGAGTGGGAGTTTATCCCACATTGAAAAAAGAGAGGAAAGAAGACCAACATATAAGTCTAGTGGGCTACTTCACCTATTACCAATTGGTTTTAGGATGGAACCTCACTTGGGCTTATATGTGGTCTAGCCTTCTCGTGTGGGCCCGTAGGCCCATTGTAAATTCTAACAACTGGAAGGTGTCGCCTCTTTTGCAATTAACCATCCAGTCATTATTTTTTGAGATATCAACTGTTTAGGATGAAAGAACCACTTGAAAATTTAAAAAAGAAGAAAAATTATTAGATAGAATGCCTAAATAAAATGATTAAATGTACAATCAATTTCAAGATCATAGATAATTCCACTGTATTTGATTTGCTTGATTTTTGGCTTTGCCAAACTTAAGGTCATAATTCCCTCACAATAATTTATTTCATTTTTGCAGTCTTTAGTAAGGATTATTCTTAACTTATATATCCTATTACCTTAATGTTGAGTGTGGAGTTTCTAATTTTCTTTATCATTTATCTCTAAATATCCTTTAATTATAAAACTTTTCATATTATTATTTTGATAAAAGGATCCCTTTATTGATTATTTATATATGCTTTTAATGAATTTTATTATGCTTACTTAAATATGTCACTTTAATTCAAAAATTGCAACTTTAATAAAGAACTTAGTCTTAAGAAAATAATGATGAAATTTGGATGCTTAGAGAAAAATAGGTAATATTTAAATTGAAACATTTAGGGTCAAAGTGATGACAAAATTGAATGATTACCTTGTACGGAAGAGGAAAAGGTGACAAGAAATATAATTATCAATTACATTGATAAAAAACACATGTTTTCATCTTCGCTTAGATTGATCAAACTCTTAAAAAATGTCTTGCTAATGATAATGATTCTTGAATTGATTATGACATAAGATGGTAAAACCTTTCTAAGGAAAGATCCTCTTTTATTTACAAACCTATAATGCAAGGATTATTTTTATATAACTTTCAATTTGTATCATCTGCCCTTTTTAATTAGGCGACCTTTTGTCTTTCGTTATCTAGGTTGTATTAACCAGTTTTTAACCTATAATTTTTCATGATCTAATTGTTTTCTAGGTTATTGTTAATTGATTTTTAATGGAACAACCCAGACCACCCACTGCTTTGGGTCAAAGCCTTAATGCTCCCAACCCGTACGGTTTTGCTTTTCCAGCGTCTAAGCCTCTTTTGGACGCTACCCCTGCAGAACTTCTCAGGAGGTCACTCATCCTAGTATTACTTTTTCCGCGGCACATTTAACTACGAAGTTCTAATAGAACCCGGTGCGTTAAGGCATGGAAAACGTGTCTTCAAGAGAAAGGTATCCACACCTTTATAAGGAGTGCTTCGTTCTCCTTCCCAATCGATGTGGGATAGAGCCCATAGCCTTAGTGCTACCGGGATATCCACCCCCATCACAACGGCCCAGCATCCTCGCTGGCTACAACGGCCCGGATACTTGCTCTGATACCAATTGTAACAGCCCAGATGGTACAATTGGTATCAGAGCAAGTATCTGGGCCGTTGTGGCCAGCGAGGACGCTGGGTCTCCTGAGGGGGGTGGATATCCCGGTAGCACTAAGGCTATGGGCTTTATCCCACATCGGTTGGGAAGGAGAACGAAGCACTCCTTATAAGAGTGTGGATACCTTACCTTTGTAGACATGTTTTCCATGCCTTAATGCACCGAATCCCATCAGAACTCCAAATTTAAATGTGCTTGGGCAAGAGTAGTACTAGGATAGGTGACCTCCTGGGAGTCCTGCGGGTGTAGTGTCCAAAAGAGGCCTACATGCTGGAAAAACAAAACCGTGCGAGTCGGGAGTACTAAGGCTTTGGCCCAAAGCAGACAATACCTACAAACGGGTGGTCTGGGCTGTTACAATTAATTAGTGAGCTTCTTAATTATTTTTTATACTCTAACTTTTGCTTTGTTTTTTTTGTTACTACCTTTGCACATAACAAACTTTTCATTTTTTTAATCTTCTCAATCTTACCTATGGGCCAAGTTTTGATAAGAAACTAGGAGATAAATGATACACTACTGATGAGTGTATAGATTGGGTCTGAATTGACCCATTGGGCTCATTAATATTGTACAAGCATGCATATTTAGAGCATATATTATAGGTTTGATTACCTAATAAGGTTATGTTCAATTAAAGTAATATTCATCCATGTAAGGAGGTAGAATTCTAATTAAATATTAACTTAGATATCTAATAATAATTGGATTTTGCTCTACTAAGGATAGTTAAAATACAAGTATACTTCAAAGAAGAATTGCTTATACAAGGGAGACATCTCAAGGTAGGCCCTCGTAACTATTTTCATTAAGCATAATTAGTGATTCCTTTGCATCCATAACACTCTTCAACTTGCTAGCTTGAGTGCAAGAGTATCTCTGTCAAGAAGACCAACGCACTAGGACTATCACAAATTCAAACTACATTTATAGTGTCCTTATTAAGGTTTTGTAAGCTTGTTGTCTCCGCTTTAAATGATATGAACTCCCTATTTTCCCTTTTAATCATTAAGTGGTCTATAATATTCGCAATGCTAAGCAGACAAGGACTTGTAAATTTTATATGTGCTCATCTTCAAATCTCCTCTTATGAATCTGGTTCAGGCGGATTTTGCTGGGGTTGGATGTTGCTATTCAGATCCATGATTCTGTGCGATTCTCGGTTGCTGACTACCTGCAAAACAAGTAAGGCACGTCGGGGGTTGTTTCCCGGGAGGCCCCTCCGACGCTCAAGTTAGTCTTTTTGAGGAGTTTTGATCGTTGGGAGAGTAGAGAAAACTAGGGTTGTAGAGTCGTACCGTATTATGGCGAAACAATACCTTATATATGGGATACATGCTAGGTTTAGGTCTTTACGTAGATCTTTACGTTTGCACGAGAGGCTGATACCTGTAGATGGGTTTCGGATGAGTGGACTTGGGCCTGGACCCGGTGCAACCGACCCAACCAGAATCAATCACAACTATCTTAGGTGAGTTTAGTAGTTGTCATGTCATAAGTCTATGAACTTTTTAATGTCATGCTCACTGTATTTGTCCCTACGAAACATGTAGTATTTACCCATATTTCACCTTACCGATGTTCATAAAAGGACTCTGAAGGTCTAACATGTATTTTTTGCAGATATAATTTAGAATATGACTAATAGGTACGTTCAAGAGTGGTAGTTCTATTTATATATCTATCTTTTACTTATGGGTCCCATGCCTTCTAGTATCTCCTCCTTTCTTCTCACAAGTATGTAAGATTTATAATTATGTGATCTAGTAGGTATGTCAAGCCATTATATACTTTAACAGTTAGGAGTTTAAATTTTGGCAGTGTGGGTTATAGGATGGCTACAATAGAGGGGCTACTGTAAGTTAAATCTCCTTGGTCTTCTTGACATGTTTAAAAGGATAGCAGACGATGTATTGACCACATGTCCGGGTGTTTCTCCCCTATCCTGATTATACCAGGATTTAAGTTTGTTCTTGCAAAATTATTAGTACCTCTAAAGTAGGTTGTAAGTGATCAAAATTGCCCTCACCTTGGGACATTCTTGTGGCTGCTGGATCCTTAATGTTATTTTGTGTATCTGCATCTTTCAAACTCAATCAAGTATCTAACTTTTAATTCTCACAAATAGCTTCAATTAATTATCTACTAACCAACTCTCCGAGGTTTATTGAATTCTTACCTTGGTAATAATAACGAACATCAAGTATAACTGATGTCAGGAGATTCAAGATCAACTTATTCTTCATTAGACCCAAAACTACTTGAAGTTTAATTGAGCCCAAACCGTTTGACCTGAACTCGAGTCCAATTGAATTTTACAGACTGAAAATAATTCATCAAATACAAAATAATATAGTTTTGAACAATGTTATGAATACCGTACCGGACTTGGTACCGGATTAAATTCTAGAGCGGAACTGTACCGGTACCGGTTGGTATCGGGTACCGTTTCGATTTTTTTTTAAAAATTTATGAAATAGTCCCTAAAATTTTTAAAAATTGCAAAATAGTCCATTGTCATATTGTAAAGTTGTAGATTATTTAATTTAGTTTTTTTGTTGATATCTTATTCATTTTAGTTTATATATATCTTTATTATATTTTTATTATTTCTATATATAATAATTATCTATATATAATAATTATCTAAATATAATAATTAATTTTAAAATAATGAAAGTAATTCAAAATTTTGAATTATTAATTATTGTCTATTTTATCAAAATTTTGAATTATTTTTTTAGAATTGTTGTTTTTTTACATTCCATTTCATTTTACATTTAATTAGACATAATCACAAATTTTATTAATAAATATTATATAAAATATTAAAATAAATTTAAATAAAAATAATTTATTAGTAATAAAAATAAAAATAA
>JAOQMR010000213.1:34218721-34232605 GCA_027563865.1 Erythroxylum pelleterianum
CGGGAAAGTCCCGGGAACAAAAATTTTTGTTTTCCGCTGCCTGTACATGTGATGTACGTCCCGGGATTTTCCTACAAAATTTACCTCGTATGGAGATATAGGAACCTACAATTGAGCAAACTCAATGCTTCCCACCAACATATTTTTGTAGAAGTTGTAGTTTCTCACAATAATGTCAAACTGATTATTGAGATCTATGTTAGTCCTTTTTTAAATTTAAGGAAGTAGTTGTGGAACTTCTTTACACCCACGTCTAGTTATGTTTTTGGTCTATGGCTCATCATCTAAAATTTCAATTAAATATTGCACTCTTATGAAAAAATAGATGACTCTTCAAGAATAAGGGAAAATAGTCACTTGGAATTAATGATTAATCATTGCAATCTAATTAACTTGGATTTTATTGGCAATCCCTTCACCTTATGTAATGGTAGAGAAGGAAGGGTAAAGTTTCTGAACACTTTGCACAACATGTTCAAAAATTCTCATTAGCAACTATTTTTTCGAATATTAGAATCCTTCGTATGGTTAATAACTACTAAGATCATTTCCCCATTTTATTAGATTTAAGAGAATAGAGCTTCATTCTATATAATAAGATATTTAAATTCGAAGTAACTTAGATGACTCTTCTAAGTTACAATGATATTATTAGGGATGTTTAGTCATATAGTTCTTTAAGTTTTACTTTTATAATCCATAAAATAGGCTCATATTTGATGATTTAGTGTAAAGAGATCCTTGTTTCTATTTCAAGAAAGAAGAAGAGATTTATAGTGAGATTGAACAATATCCAAAAATACATGATGAAGAAACTAAATAATTGTGTCATCAACTTAAAAGAAAAATTAAAGAATGAATATGATCAATTAATAGGAATGAGTTGTGGTTCTTTCTTACTTTGTATATTTTTTGCATAGTTTCCCTTAATTTACGACAACTATATGGTTGAGTCCTTATATCTTGTATGTATATATATTAGTGAAATATATATAAAAACTATCATACATATTCATAACATGGTATTAGAACTTTGGGCATTAATTCTTTCTTCTTTCAAATCCCAACCACCTTTTCTCTTAAAACCATAGCCTTTTTTTTTCTTTTCTAAAAATCCCAGTCAGCTTCTTCCTTGAAATCACTAATCGCACCATAATATGTCTACCAAAAGTGAGGGTAAAATTTTTAACAACTAGAAAAATACCCAGCATGGCCATTTAAGATGCTCCCTCATCCATCCACATTAAATTGGATGACACTAACTATCAAATTTGGACTACGATTTTGGAGATGTATGTTATTGGAAGAAACATGAGCTAATATCAACAGGAAGAAATTTTCACCCTTAAAAGATAATCTATGCTAAGATGAACAGAATATTGAAGATGCACTAGTTAAATCTTGGCTTATAAATTCATTAGGCGATAATCCAAAGTCATACTTTGTTTAATATGGAATAACAAAGGAAGTTTATAAAGTTGTAAAAAGAAGTTAACTTTATGTATTTGACTCTTTTCAAGTCCTTGAATATTAAAATCATTTTTATAGACTTGATTATTGATGTCCAAATGATATAATATGAGCTAATGATATTAAAGATATGGTCAATATCTTTCTTACTAGTCTTAATCATAATCTAGATCAATTTAGTAGTCATATTCTAGATACTTATCCCTTACCAAGAATTAAAAAAAAAAGCATATTCCTTGGTTTATAGAGAAGTACAATGATAGGTGACTATAAGGGAAGATATCCAGTCGGAGGCTTTAGCTCTAGATATCCATGGTATTCTTAATTCAGATCTTAGAGATTCTATAACTCACCAATCTCAATTTTGCACCCAATTCCATGATAATACACATACAATTAGTATAATCTAGAAGAAACATGATTATCCGTAATGGTATAATCTCAAGCAAGTTAAGAAAAAATTTAGAAATGCTCATAATGTTAATATAATCTTATATTTCTTATGTATCTCGGGTATCTTCTCAAGAATGTAATTTGGGTTTAATTCTTCTTATCATGATGCTTGGGTTATTAATTTAGGGGACACTAATCATATAACTAGTAACACTTCTATCATTAATTCTCTAACATCTACATTAGTTAAGTATGTATATGTTGATGACTGGAAATTTATGCCAATTTTAAGGGCTAGAGATATGTCTCTTTTTTCAACATTTTTGATGTCTTGTATTTTTCTCACACGTGCATTTTCAAATAACCTCCTCTCCATCAAAGAAATAGTAAAGGATCATAATTGTTATGTAATTTTTTTTACTTTAGTTATTGTGTTTTTTTAGGACAACCTTACGAAGATGATTGGAATTTGTAAGAAAAAGGATAATATGTATTATTTTGAATATAACTAAGGCATAAAAGCTCTTACTAATGGCTTCCAAACAAAGAGAGAGACAATCAATACACAAAGGATTATGCTTTGACATTGTTAGTTGAAACATATATCTTTCTCTTATTTAGAATATTTGTTTCTAAATTTATTTCACAATATTTTTTTCTATTTTAAGATGTGACCAATGCATTTATTCCAAAAATCATCATGTTTCTTTTCAAGTTAGTTTTAATAAAATTATTGTTCTTTTTTCTATTTATACTAACGTATACCCTTCTATATCAGAATATAAATATTTTTTATCCTTTTATTGATGACTATATTAGAGATTTGATAAAATTTAAGATTGATGTTTGATGTACATCATGTTTTTCACTCAATTTAACATTAAAATAAAATTTTTTATTATGACAATAGTCAAGAGTTTGTAAAATATTCTCTTGTTGATTTTATGGCACAAAAGGGCATTGTTCACTAAACATCTTGTGTTTATACACCCAAACATAATGTTATAGCAAAAGATAAGAATCATCCCATCCGTAAAGTAGCCCAAGCCTTATGTTTTACTATTCTAGTTCCAAAAAGTATTTGGGTTGAAGTTATGAATAATTTTTTTTCTTATTAATCGAATGCCTACTAGGATTCTTGATTTTTAAACTCTCTTAAAGATGCTATTTAGATTTCACTCCATTCTTATGCGCTAAATATTTACTCTAAGGTTTTTAGTTGTGTGTGTTTTGTTTATGTTCACTCTCTTTATAGAGACAAACTTGATCATCTTACTATCAAAAGTGTTTTTCTTAGCTACTACAATTTATAGAAGTGATTCAAATATTTTCATCCTCTTATGGAAACCTATTATGTCTTAATGGATGTTCAGTTTTGTGAAAATGAGTTTTATTTTTCAAAGAGATATCCATAGTTCCTTTCCAAAGGTAGATTGATATTAAAGAATAGGAATAATTCTGGATAAGAGAAAAGAAGATTTAGATCTTAGGTACAAGAACTAAGAAAAATGAAAAATATGTAGTTTTAAATGACCCATCTACTGAGGAAAATAAAATTAAACCTGATGGTAGACCACCTTGTTTCTTTAACACGATATTTTAAAGAAAAGAAAAGTATTAAGATTATGCCTCTTAAATCTAGTACCTACCTTGATGAAATGACTATACTATTAGATGAATCTTTCAGGATTGGCACTAAGGTATGTACTTATTCTCCTAAATCCCTTGAAATTCTTAATCCTAATTGCAATATTGATCATAATAGGAAATAGCCTCTTTGTGAAGAAAAAACACTTGATAGATTTAATTTTTTAAAGGCCTCCAATGTTGTTTATATAATCTCAAACTTCATATCTTATAATTGTTTGTCTAAAGCTAACTTAAAATTTGCTCTTTAGTTGTCCATTATATCTGTTCTTAGTCATTTTTAAGAAACTCTTAAAGATCCTAAGTGGAAGGATACAATGGTAGATGAAATGATTGCTCTCTAAAGAATTTTACTTAGGAAATCATTGAGTTACCGATGGGAAAGAAAGTCGTGGCATATAAATGGTTATTGCTGGACCCCGACCCCGCTTCCAGAGCCCAGCATTTGGAGACATTTAACAGAAACAAAAAGTAGAAGAAGCAGAAAATAGAAGAAGCAAAAGGTAGAAGAAGCAGAAAATAGAAGCAGCAGAAACTTGAAGAAGCAGAAAATAGAAGAAGCAGAAAATAGAAAGTAGAAGAAGCAGAAAATAGAAGAAGTAGAAAGTAGAAGATACATCTTCACCAGACTATATGACGTTATCACAGATGATGTGACGTCATCACAGACGATACGACTATACTCATAAACATCTTCCCTTATAAGGACCATAAATTTCAACTCAGACGTCCAAAAATTTCATACTATATACCTTGGATATGAAATTGGAAAGATAAAAGAAAAACCTATAACTTTCTAGAAGATAACTTTGACTAATTCCACCTAGATTAGTCCAGATTTTCTCCTGAAGTCTAAATACAATTCCTACACCTATGAAAGACTTAAAATTTTGAATTTGTACAAGTACAAGAGACATATGCACGTACACGTAGGGAACTTTTCAGTTCTAAACCCATCGCTAAATCAAAAGAAGTTCATACATAACTTTAATTACATCATAACATTATAATTAGAGGATTAACACAAAATGCGGAATACATTGGATGCTCAATGTTTAACATGCTTTTAAAGCTATCCAAAAGTGATCGACAAACTTAGTTACAAAAGTTTCTAATGTCTTAGAGTTTCCGATGCCTTGCAAGGATTGCTTACTTTCTCGTTCTGCACCTAAGGAGGGAATAGTGGGGTGAGCTACACAGCTCAGTAGTTAATATATTTATAGCTATTGGCAATTGACCAAAGTCAAGCATATGTACATGTATATATGTAGACGTATAAAATCCAACTATTTAACATTTATCAATTTAGCTCAAAACTCATAACACCTAACACTCAAATGCTTCATACTTGGCAGTTCAATTATGCAATGCACAACAATTGGCTCGAGGGTTTCATAAAAACAGAATAAAGAAACCAAAGTTTACCCCATGAACAGAATGAGTTCATTTTTCGGAACTCATATACCACAAGCGGGTAGCCGGGAGAAGGCCCTTGTCGACGTGCACATGACGAACAGAATGGTTCCACTATCGCCCAAACAGAAGCACATAATCATGCTCAACAATTATTTTATCAAATGCTCATACTTTTATGCTTTTACTTCTTTTTGTTTATACAAAACGTTATAACCTTTTCCAAGGTATAACAAATCAAGATCATCATACTTTATCAAATTCTCACAACATCAATTTAGATTTATGCATCTAACACATACACACACATAGGCAAGAATTTGCCCAATCACACAAAACTGTAAATACATTACCCACCTAAGTAGCTTATGAAAATCCAAGTCAAGCTTACCCTTCTTCTTGCTCTTGGGTAGGATTCTCTTGGTTTCCTAAAACAACCAAGGTTCTATTCAAACAACATTCCAATAAAATTTATAAACATTGAAAAATCACAAAAAATTAGCAATAAACACAAATTAAGCCCAAATCTAATATACCTATAGTTCATCTGAGTTAGAAAACCTAAAACCTAGTTTAGAAACCCTACAATCAAATGGGGTTCTCTTAATTCATCTTCTTCCAACACAAACCTTTCATTCTCTACACAAACCTCTTCTCTCTCTAGCACCTTCATCCTCAACACAACCCATTTCTTTAATAAAGCAAGGAGAAAAGATGGTCAACTTACCTTAACAAGCTTGATTTCTCCTCTTTTCTTCTTTCACCGAAACCTCTCTTTTTCTCTTGTATTTTCTTATTTTTTCACCCTTCTCTCCCTTCAATTCACGTTTTTCTCTTCTTAACAAGCAAGAAAACATATTCTTCTTCCATTTCTACCCTTAATGAGTCCAAAAAGTCCATTTTACCCTTCCTTATAAGCTTATCTTCTTTTAACCTTAAGTGTCTTTCCAAAAATATCCTTGAATATCTTTATTACATTAGCACTTTAATTCCACTTACCCATTCAATAAATCATACTAACTTTGACATAACAATTAGCTCCAAAAATAATTAATCCAATAAACCTCAAAAATTATTTTAAATTATGCTTAACTTAAAGAAAAATTTGGGATCCAACAGTTATGCATTATCAAATACAATTTATATGGAATAGTTGAAAGATACAAGGCTAGGTTGGTTAGAAAAGACTATACCCAAACCTTTGATATTTATTTTCATAAGAATTTGACACCAATTGCTAAGATAAATATTGTTGACATTATCCAATCACACATACTTAATCTAAACTAGCCTTTATACAGTTTGAAGTGAATAATGTTTTTCTTTATGGTGACCTAATGGAGGAAGCATTTATAGATCCACCCTATAGGTTTGTACTAGAAGAATGAAAGTATTCAAAATAAAAAAGGAATTGTATAGATTAAAGCAATCATTAAGAGCATAGTTTAGGAGCTTGAGTTCATGTAATGAAGAGCATAGATTTAAGCAAGCTTTTATACATTATACCTTGTTTTATAAACATGATTGTTAAATATCTGCTTTGTTTACTGCACGTGACTAGCTTACGTTTACTTTACAGTTGTCAGTTAAAGTATGACCTATTCTTTTGCTATGTGTGTTGTATCGTGACCTTATATGCAGCACACAATTTGTTTTATGTTTCTTGTTTTAGCTATATAAGCGTAAGAAAAAGTTCAATAAAATCATCTTCTTTTGAGAAATCTTTCTAGTGCATTTCAATAGTTTCTCTTTTTGTTTTCCTTTGTTTTCTCATTAAATTTCCATAGATTCTGCTTTTAAACCTTCAGTTCGGCATCAGAGCTTATTCTTAAGGGATCTGTGAATATTACTATGGAGGATGAGAAAATTTTTTCATCAATTGCTCCGCCAGAATTTGACGGAACCAACTATCAGATATGGCAGTTCGTATAGAAGCATACTTGGAAGCTTTGGACATTTGGGAAGCAGTGGAAGAGGATTATGATGTTCCTGCACTTCTGGACAATCCAACCTTGGCACAAATCAAAACACACAAGGAGAAGAAGATGAAGAAGTCGAAGGCCAAAGCATTCTTGTTTGCCGCAGTGTCATCAATGATCTTCATCAGAATAATGTCACTCAAAATGGCAAAAGCTATATGGGATTATCTTAAGGAAGAATATGCTGGCAATGAAAGAATCAAAGGAATGCAAGTTTTGAATTTAATCAGAGAATTCGAACTACAAAAAATGAATGACTCAGAAACAATCAAAGAATACTCAGACAAGCTTCTAAGCATTGCTAACAAGGTACGACTTCTTGGTTCAAAATTTACTGACTCGAGAATTGTTGAAAAAATTCTTGTTACAGTTCCTGAAAAATACGAAGCAACCATTACAACCTTGGAGAATACCAAGGATCTTTCAGAAATTTCCTTGGCAGAATTGCTCAATGCTTTACAAGCTCAAGAGCAATGGAGGCTTATGAGACAAGATCGTTCAATTGAAGAAGCTCTTCAAGCTAAGCATCAGTAAGCTGGAAAGCACAAAAGGAAATCTGACAAGAAAAATCAAACATCAAGCAACAAAAATACAACAAACCACCAGAATCAAAGCAAAGGTGAAAATTTGAAGAAAAACAACTATCCACCTTGTCAACATTGCAAAAGAACAGGACATCCACCTTTTAAATGTTGGTGGAGGCCTGATGCAAAATGCACCAAGTGCCAACAACATGGTCATGAAGCAGTAGTTTGCAAGAGTCAAGTTCAAAAATAAGCAGTTGATGCCCACATCGCAGATCAAGATGAAGATCATATTTTTATGGCAACTTGTTTTTCAGTCAAGAGTACTTCAGAATCTTGGTTGATTGACAACGGTTGTACAAATCATATGACATATGACAAGACTCTCTTCAAAGAGTTGAAGCCCACTGAAGTTAAGAAGGTTAGGATAGGGAATGGTGGTTATATTTCTGCAGAAGGGAAAGGAACTGTGACAATCATAACAAGGTCAGGTACAAAAACAATTCATGATGTTCTTTATGTACCAGATATTGACCAAAATCTGCTGAGTGTAGGTCAGCTAATTGAAAAAGGATTTAAAGTATCATTTGAAGACCAATATTGTTTTATCCATGATTCTGGGTATCTTTGTGGGTTATAGTTCAATTTCTAAACCCTACAAAGTGTATCATCCCCAAACAGAAAAAATGACAATTAGTAGAGATGTACACTTTAATGAGGATCAACAATAGGACTGGAAAAATTTGCAGCAGAATGTTTTATCAGAAGAATCAAAAGGTGCTGGTAGTGAACAGAAACAGGCATATCTATGGCAAGAAGAGTTGGAAGATGACTCACCAATTAGAGGTACAAGACCACTTTCTGAAATTTATGCAAGTAGTAATATAGTCGTTTGTGAACCTGCAGGTTTTGAAGAAGCATTAAATGATCCAAAATGGAAGAAAGCAATGGAGTAAGAAATGTCAATGATAGAAAAAAATAAAACTTAAAAGTTGGTTGAAAGACTTGAAGATAGAAAGGTCATTGGTGTCAAATGGGTGTTCAGAACAAAGTTGAATGCAGATAGCTCCATCAACAAATATAAGGCCAAACTCGTCGTCAAAGGGTATGCTCAAATTTATAGTGTTGATTACTCTGACATTTTTGCCCCTATTGCAAGATTGGATACAATCAGATTGCTGCTTGCATTATCAGTACAAATGGGATGGAAGGTGTTTCAACTGGACGTCAAATTAGCCTTTTTAAATGGCATCTTGCAGGAGCAGATATATGTTAAGCAACTCGAAGGATTTGTGAAGGACGGTAAAGAAGACAATGTGTACCTGCTCAAAAAGGCTCTTTATGGATTGAAGCAAGCCCCAAAGGCTTGGTATAGCAGAATAGATGCTCACTTGTTAAGCCTTGATTTTGTTAAAAGGCTGTCAAAAGCCACTCTTTACGTGAAACATAAAGATAATGACATTCTCATTGTGTCTCTTTATATTGATGATCTTTTGATAACATGAAATAATATAAAGTCCGTTGAGGAGTTCAAACAAGAAATGATGCAGTTTTTTGAAATGACAGATCTTGGTCTCATGAATTATTTTCTTGGTATGGAGATCAAGCAAGACAAAAATGAAGTATTTATTTGTCAGAGAAAATATGCGAAAGAAATTATGAGAAAATTTCAAATGGAGGACTGTCTGTAAGACAGTGAGTACACCAATGGCTTAAAAAGAGAAGCTAAGTAAGGAAGATGGCAATGACAAAATTGATGAAGGTTACTATAAGAGCTTGATTGAATGCTTAATGTATCTCACAGCAACAAGCCCGACATTCTATTTGCAGTAAGTCTCTTATCTCGATTCATACATGATCTAAGTGAATTGCATTTAAGGGCAACAAAAAGAATATTGAGGTATGTCAAAGGTACTGTTGATTACGGAGTTAAGTTTAAAAGCTGTGAAAATTTCAAGTAGTGTGGTTTCTCGGATAGTGATTGAGCTGGATCGGTTGAAGATATGAAAAGTACATAGGATATTGTTTCAATTTAGGATTGTGAATCTTCTTATAGTTCTCCAAAAAGCAAGAGATTGTAGCACAATCTACTGTTGAAGCTAAATTTATAACAGCAACAGTAGCTGCAAATCAAGTTTTATGGCTCAAAAAAATTATGTGTGATTTACACATAAAGCAGAAAGAAAGCATAAAGGTTTTTGTTGACAATCAAGCTACTATTGCAATTTCTTGAGGGAAGTGCAACAAGATGGAGAACTCATGTTGGTTTATTGCAAGTCTGGAGATTAGCTAGCAGATCTTTTTACAAAGCCACTTTCAGTCTGCTTTTAAGGAAAAGAATTGGTGTTTGCAGTGCTCAAAGCAATGAGGAGTGTTAAATATCTGCTTTGTTTAATGTACGTGACTAGTTTACTTTTACTTTACAGTTGTCAGTTACAATATGACCTATTCTTTTGCTATGTTTGTTGTATCGTGGCCTTATATGCAGCACACGATTTGTTTTCTGTTTCTTGTTTTAGCTATATAAGCGTAAGAAAAAGTTCAATAAAATCATCTTCTTTTGAGAAATCTTTCTGGTGCATTTCAATAGTTTCTCTTTCTGTTTTCCTCTGTTTTCTCATTAAATTCCATAGATTCTGTTTTTAAACCTTCAATGATCAAAATGATATTACCTTTTTTATCTATTTTGATGATGTCATAGGTAAGAACGTAGATGAAATCAAGAACTTCGAAGTTATCTAGCAAAGAATTTAAGATCAAAGATTTGAGGTTTCTTAAATAATTGTTAAACGTTGAATTTTATTGATATAAACAAAGATTGTTTCTCTCTCAAAGGGATTATTATTTAGATCTCCTATTATAGTTGGTAACTTTGCCTGTGAGCATATAATAACCCCTATTAGGTGAATCATGACCTATCTATTTCTCCTATTAAAATTCAACAAATAATGAGAGATACCAAAGATCAGTTAGGAAGTTGATTAATTTAACTCATACTAGGATAGATAACATATGCAATCAATGTTTTGAGTAAGTTTATGCACAACCAAATGATCAACGTATGAATGATGTTAATTGGATCCTAGCATATTTAAGATAAACTCCAAGTAAAGGTGTTTTATTCTCCAAACATGGATGTCTTAATGTTGTGGGATATACTAACTATGATTTTGTTAGTAGTAGATTGGATATAAAATCCACTTTTGGATATTTGTCATTTTCTGAAGGCGACTTGGTGACCTGGAAAAGTAAAAAAATAAAATATGGTTGTTATTTAATGTAGAAGCAAATATTATATTATGCATCAACCAATCACATAACGTATGTTTGGGAAGGAGATCTCCTTAAGAAAAAGTACAAAACATTTAAAACATCCCTATAAATGAGCAGTGCACCTTAATGCCAAGATTCTCACAACTCTCCTCTATGATTATATTAGGATTGTCCACTTGAGTTACAGATAAAGAAGTACTCACGCAGTTAAGATAATGAGCTCATTATAGTTTTCAAGTATATACGGTTTGAACCTGCCTCCTAAATAATACTCTGATTGCTTTAATCCTCAATGTTCCCTAATTGCAATTGATCAAAGACCTAAAACATATTGCCCTGTGGTTGTCAAAATCACATCTAAAGTTATGGCCACCAGAATTAACCCGTATTTAGGTTAGTTGATGAGTCCTTACCAAAGCAACTTCATTCTTAGAATGACAATATAACAATCACTCAAGAAATTATTCACTTTTTGAGCAAGAAGAAAGGATTTTATGATTTAAAAAAGGGGTTTATGATATGGGTAGATGGAATTTCATAAGTTGTATTCTTGATGAATTAAAAATCCTTACACAATTAAAACCTTAGTTGGTTTCATTTCTTTTTTTCTATGGGAAGGAGAAAAACATGAGAAGTTCAACCTTCTAGAGGACTTTGATAAGAGAAACTCTTCTCACTCTATTTATTTGTGCTTTGCATAAAAAAATTACATTATTTAATCATAAGCGAATCGGAAAGGAGAGAGTAGAAATCTCTCATAATTTCTAAAAAAAGGATGCCTATTTATCACTTATTTTATACATATGACAATGTTCTTTTCAATGAGACTTCCATGTATTAATTGAGTTATGTGTTAAATTGTCTATAAAATTTCTGTATAATGTTGAGACTCGAGGTTAATTTTGATAAACCAAAATTTTGTTAAGCTCCAAGCTAGGTATTAAACCTACTGAAGACCTTGATCGATAGGTTGGGGTACCACTACTATATACCAGCGTTACTATAGTTTTCTCTAGAGGCCTGTTCAAGCTAGAGAGCAAAGAACACGTCCATTACTGAGAAAAAATCTCGTTAAGTCAACTCTGTCATCCATCCTTTATATACTATGCAAAGTATCAAACTCGTAAAATGAATCGCTTTCTACGGGGAAGTAGTGATGCAAATATGAAACTACACCTTGTCTCTTGGCAGACATTATGCAAATCTAATAGGAAAGGAGGGTTAGGAGTCAAGAATACAACAAATATAAACCAAACATTTATTATGAAGTTAGTCTGGAAATTGTTGGATGCATTTTTATCATTAGAATTAATGGCATTTTTCCTTAATTTCTGGATTAATTATAGGGTTATATATATATTTTCTTGCTGAATTGCTTGGTTCGTCTGAATTCGCATTTATAATTCTTCATGTTTAATTTGTAGGAAATGTGCTTGATTTTAATTGAAAAGAACTACAACAATCCAAGGCAAAAATCAAAATACAAAAGAAAAGGAGAAAATTAAAAGACAGAAATTGAAAGACAAAGAAGAGTTGCATTTTAATTGGGAAATCAGCAGAGAAGGCGGCGCACAACATCAGCAAGCAACAAATACGCAGGAGACAAATTAAATGGTCCAAGGATGACTGCACAGAAAACGCACGCGTGAGGAAAACAAAGGCACACGAGACTCTAAATAAAATCAGGCAACAAATGAATTAAAGAGAGCAAGCCAGAGTGGTGCAGTGTTGGAGCTACAGGACACTTCACATGGGCAGCGTTGGAAACCAAGATAGAGGCTGGACGCAGAGAAGAGCCAAAAAGGAAAACGAGGGAGTCGGCGAAAAGACTGGGTCACACCGCAAACAAAGAAAAAAATCAACGCACAAGCAGGAGCCAGGAAGCAAATGGGAGGTAACGCATGAAATAAAATAGTTGTCGGCGCAGCTGAAGAACGTAAATGATGGAGCAGCAATTAAAAATCAACACAATTAAATCAATTGAAACACGTAGTAGAGGAGCACACAAGTAGGCGTTGAATGAAGACAGGTGACGTCGCTGGGCAGAGAATAACAGCCAGGAATAAAACGCACAACAGACAAGAAAACAGCCAAGAGATGCAAGACATGCGTGAGATAAATAAATCATGCATGAGAATTAACAGTGAGGGAGAGACATGAGGATAGTAGAGAAAACAGCTACAAGGATTGAATTTAAATGAGACCAAATTAAAATCAAAGCAACAAGGGAGCTGAGTGGCGGCTGGCATGACTAAGGAGTTGTGCAGCACAATAAATCAATTAAATTTCACGCAAGCCAGGGAGAGTTATAGAGGACAGCTGGCGTGGAATCAGAAGGACAACTCCAAAACAAATGAAGACAACTGACGCATGAAGAAAAGGAGACGTTGGCGGCTGGTGGGTTCTCAACTTTACACAAGAAAATAAGCTCTTAACGTGATAGCTAAGAAAATTTGCTAGGAGGCTGATCAAGGGACCACGAGGCTGACGCATGGGAGGCTCCATCAACGAAAAATAAAAGCAAGAGAAGCATCTGTTGGCTACCAAAGGGGTTTGAAGAGTCGGTGGAGTCTGGAGAATTGAGGCAAGGTGGGAGCCACCAAGCACTATTCACGCATCAGGGGGGACCAGCTAGAAAGGACACCAACACTCACTTGGACATGGACGTTACTCAGCAGCAAAAGAAGCAAGATACTCTTCATGTTTTTAATCTCCATTCACGCTAACATTCTTGGGGGATACACACATAATCCCTTGGCCATTGACGCACATTAAAGGAGGCTCCACTCTCCACTTACTCAAGAATCAAGCATCAACGTTACACACTCAAATTTTCTAAAGGCCACTCAACGTTGTTCCAGGAGCTGATATTCACGTTACACATTAGGGGGCTGTCAAGTTCAAGCATTGAGGAGGACTCCAAGATCAAGCAATCACCATTTGTTCTTCCATTCTTTCTACTCATTTTATATTCATAATGCTTGCTTTTATTATTTTCATTGCTGCTACTGTTATTATGAGTAACTAATCTTTTCAGTCTAGGATTTTAACGAAACCCTTGATGTAATCTCGGTTAATTGGTATTTTCTACGTTTAATCTCTTATGTCTGTTTTTACTTAAAGGTTTGATTATTGCAATTTGTTCTTAATGCTTTTCATAATTTGATCACCTATGAAATTGATTT
>JAOQMR010000213.1:34260967-34279590 GCA_027563865.1 Erythroxylum pelleterianum
TGGCTCATCCCACAATCCCACATTGAGAAATTATAGATTTATGGGAGGTTGTTTTACTTATAAAACAACCCTCCTCTGAGTAGTCAAATATTGTGGCTCATCCCACAATCCCACATTGAGAAATTATAGATTTATGGGAGGTTGTTTTACTTATAAAACAACCCTCCTCTTTTTAGTTTTTTATCATCCCAAAATTGTTTTTCCTTAAGACAAAAATTCCTTCTCTCCTTTTGTAATATTTCACTTGTATTATTTTCTAAAAATAGTGAAATATTAATTTAGTAGTGTTCGAAGAAGTAGGCATAATTGGTTGAACCTCGTTAAATTCTTATATTCTTTATTTATCTATTCAGTAGCTATTGTCGGGTATAGTTGCAGTAAATTATTGTGCTATTAAATTACTTGTCCAAGAAAATTCTGTCTAGGAGGTTGGGTTTTAAGTGGAAAGTTGGTGACCCCTCCAGTTTTTCCTGGGAATTTACCTTGTGTGACTTTTTAGTAAAATCGTTCACACTCTATTCACTTAAGTAATAGTGCTCAAGGTAAAATTGCTATTATTAGTGGAAACTAACCCAAGTTCCACAACGACTTCATCATTATTTATCTACTGTCTGCTGACTTGGGATTCTAGGCCTAAAAGACAATATTGAAAGGTGTCTCCGGTATAGAGTTTTTGTATCAAAGTTAGTAGTTTGAGAGTGTGAAGCCGTGTCTGGTGTATAGTCTCAAACCAAAATTTGTAGTTTGGGAGTGTGTCTGGTATATTGAAAAATGACATACTTCTATTCAAGTTGGACAAATCCCTTTTATACTAAGGATGATACAAGGAGATGTATTCACATAGATGAACTACAAATTTGAAATACAAGGAGGGTGACTTCTAATGGGACTGAGCATGGCCTCTCAAAGTAATGTTTTCTTGGTGGAGGATAAACATGGATCTTTTAAAAGAGACAAAACATACGTTTAATTTTTAAAAAAATAAAGAGAAGGTTTGTATTATCTATTAAGTGTTTACTTAATAGAGATGAATTTTTCAGTTTTCTGTCCAATATTCGGTCATCTCCCATAAGTTTCCTATACAAATTTAGAGCAAACAACAATAAATAGAACTAGTAAATATAAAGTTGGTGTGTGTCATCTTTAATAGTTCAAAAAGATTTGGTTTTTTTTAATTATTATTATTATTATTCTAACATTTATGTCTCGTGTTTCAGTTTTCTTGCGGTAGCTAGTTACTAATAATGGTCTATTTGTGGATCTTTTAATTTTAGTGTCGTGCGTTTAGGGTTACTTGCAAACCCTCACACTCCTGTAGTGTAACTTTTGGTTACTACATATCATTCTTGCTTTTCTTTGCTGATTGCCATTAGAGTCATTTAGCTTGTTTTGGGTATTAAGATAGGCTGGCGGCCTTGAGCTCTAATTTGAGTACAAGGGTAAGTCCTTTAGTAAGGTTCGGGTTTAGAAGAAGATGCTGATAGATTACGAATAGGTTATTAGAATATCGGGTCCCTTACGAGGAAGCCTTTAGAATTAGTGGAGACTTTAGATAAGTATAAGATTCATATAACATGTGTGCAAGAGACAATGTGGACGGGGGATAAAGCAAAAGAAATCAATGGATTTAAACTTTGGTATTCAGGGGATTCAAGAAGACATAATGAGGTAGGTATCTTCGTTGCTAATGAACTCATACAACATGTTGTAGGAGTCAAGAGGACTAACGATAGGATAGTTTCCTTAAAGATTATGGAAAAGGGAGCTATTATAAATGTGGTGTGTGCATATGCACCTCAAGTAGGGTTAGATGAACAAATTAAGCGTCATTTTTGGGAAGAGCTAGATGAAGTGGTTCAATAAAAACCCTCCAACGAGGGAGTTATTCTCATAGGAGACCTTAATAGTCATATAGGATCATCCTCGTATGGTTACTCAAGAGCATATGGAGGCTTAGGGTCTAGTGAAAGGAATGATAGCGAGACAACTTTGTTGGATTTCGCAGTAGCATTCGAGTTAGTGATAACCAATTCTTTTTTCAATAAAAGAAAGGAGCATCTGGTGACTTACAGGAATATAACCATAAGGACTCAGATTGACTACTTCCTAATAAGATAGAGTGATCGGTCTAGCTGCAAAGATTGTAAAGTGATACCTAGTGCTTACGTGTTAACTCAACATAGATTGTTATTTCTGGATCTTTTTATAAGAATTGAAGGAAGAAGAGAAGTCCTAAGAGGTTCACTAGAATCAAATGGTGGAATTTGAAAGGGGATATGGTGAAACAATTTAAAGATAGAGTCATTTATGAAGAAGATTGGAGTTTGGTCAAAGATGCTAACCAGATACAGGAGAAGGTTGCAACTCTTTTAAGGAACACATCTGTAGAGACCTTGGGTACTTTTAAAGGGTTGAGGAGTAGTAAGAGGGAGTCGTGGTGGTGGAATGAGGACGTTCAAGAAAAAGTTAGCGTCAAGAAGACAACATATCAATATATATGGGATAGCCCTATAGAGGTGGAGAGGGTTAGAAATAGAGAAAAGTACAAACTAGCAGAGAAAGAGGTGAAGTGAATAATTTCAGTTAACAAAAGTAGAGCTTACGAGAACCTGTATCAAAGATTGAATACTAAAGATGGAGAAAAGGATATTTTTAAATTGGAAAGAGCTAGGGAATGCAAAGAAAGGGATTTAAATCAAGTTTATTGCGTAAAAGATGAAGCAGGACGAGTACTTGTAGCTGAAAATGACATCAAGAGAAGATGAAATAGGTATTTCTATAGCCTTTTTAATGAATGCATAGAGGATAACATCTGTTTAGGTGACCCTAGCTTGTCTGAGAGATTTCGTAACTTTACTTGCTACTAACAAATTATGAGGGATTAAATTAAGAATACGTTAAGGGTGATGAAGGGTGGTAGGGCAGTAGGCCCTGATGAGATACCCATAGAGGTATGGAAGAGCCTAGGTGAAGAGGGTATTATTTGGCTAGCCAAGCTTTTAAATGTGATCCTTAAATCTGCCAGAATGTCAGACGAGTGGAGATGTAGTATGATAATTCCTTTATTCAAGAACAAAGGGGACATCCAAAGCTGTAACAACTACAAACGCATTAAAAATACTTACTCACACTATGAAGTTATGGGAGAAAGTGATCGAGAAGAGAGTAAGAAAGGATGCTTATATATTGGAAAACCAATTTGGTTTCATGCTAGGAAGGTTAAAGACAGAAGCTTTACACATCCTCAGAAGGTTAATGGAATACTACAGAGAAAGACAACGTAAACTTCATATGGTTTTTATTGATTTAGAGAAGGCATATGATAGGGTTCCAAGGTAAATCATATGGAAGTGTTTAGAAGTCAAGGGGGTTCTAATGAATTACATACAGATTATTAGAGATATGTATGATAGTGTAAAAACTAAAGTAAGGACGATAGGAGGAGATGTTGAGCCTTTTTCTATTACACTAAAGTTCTGCTTTGAGTCCCTTTCTATTTGCAGTAGTAATTGATGAGCTCACTAAGAACATCCAATGGGATGTACCTTGGTTTATGTTATTTGCTGATCACATGTTTTAGTAGATGAGACAAAAGAGGGGGTCAATGACAAGCTCAAACTGTAGAGGGATACGTTAGAATCAAAGGGTTTTAAATTGAGTAGAACTAAGACTGAGTATGTGAAGTGTAATCTTTTGGAACAAACGGTGGCTATAGATGTGGCAGAAAAGATTGGTTCAGAAGCTATATCACGAAAGGAGTGTTTTAAATATTTAGGATCTATCATCCAGAACAACGGAAAAATTGATGAAGACATAGTTCATCGGATCATATCAAGGTGACTAAAATGGAGAGGTGTTTTAGGAGTTTTGTATGACAAGAAGATACTACTCAAGCTTAAAGGTAAATTCTATCGTTTAGTGATTGGGCCAGCCAAGCTTTATGGGGTGGAGTGTTGGCCATAAAAAAAGTTCATATTCTTAAGCTAATGGTAATGGAGATGAGGATGTTCTGTTGGATGTGCAAGCTTACTAAAAGGGATAAGGTAAGGAATATAATGGTAAGGGACAAATTAAAGATAGCAAATATTATAGACAAATTAAAAGAGACAAGGCTGAAGTGGTTTGGATATGTTAAGAGGAGACACTCGAACACTCCAGTGAGAAGATGCAAGAGGATCGTATTTAGAAATAGTAAGAGAAAAGTAAGGAGGCCTAAGAAGAATTGAGAGGAGGTGATAAAAAAGGATATGATAATGTTGAAACTTACCGAAGACACAACCTACAATAGAAGAATTTAGCGTGATAGGATTCAAGTTAAGGATCCTTTGTAAAGAGATCCTGGTAGTTCTCCTATATCTTTTAACTCTTGCCTATTGTAGTTAGCCTATGTGGTAAGTACGTATTATTATTATTACTACTACTATTACTAGTAGTTTTATTATAATTATTATTACTAGGATCTTTAGTATTGTCATTAATATTATTATAATTATTTTGTTTATAATTATTAATGTTAGTATGCTTCTTCTTCTTCTTATTATTATTATGATTACTATTTTCTATTATTATTAGTATTATTTTTATTTTATTATTATTTGCATCTATCATTTTTTTTCCTATTAGTAATATTATTTTATTTATTTATATTTTAATTTATTTTATTCTTAAATTTTTTATTTTTTATTTTAAAATTTATCTTTTTCATTTTGTTTCTTCTACTTCATTCATACGAGTCATTTGGAAACAACCTTTCTAATAGTTAGAGATAAGGCTATGTACTACTAAATCTCTCCAAATCCCGCATCTTAGCGAGATTTTTACTAGGTGTTGTTGTTATTATTGTTTAATAAAGATGAACTCTTATTTATATACAAGAATGTATATTCGGATGAAGAAATAAAATCAAGAAGAACAAACAATGTACATAATTGAAGAAATAAATACAAGGTGAAATAATTATAGAAACAATTAATTTAGAATATTCCTAATTAATCTAACAATTTAGAATATTTTCAAAATCCTCCTTTAAACTTAAAATAGATGAAAATCAGGTAGCTAGAATTTGGAGATGAGAGTATGAAACTCACTCACTGGATGAGTTTGAGTGACAATATCATTAGATCGATCTTTAAAGCATATAAAAATAAGTTGTGTTGTAACTTGAATAATATGAATAAAACAACAACCATGCTCAATGTATTTAGTATACTCATGAAAGACATTACTATGGGCAATTTACATAGCCATATGGTTATCACAATATATAGTGATCATATTTTGGAGTAACCAATGTAATCAAATAAGTTCAAAGGTAGTATCAATTATGGTTTGATATTCAACTTCTGTACTAACTTAAGGTTAATTTTTTGTTTCTTACTTTTTTTAGAGATTAATAAATATCTAATAAAATGTAGAAACTAGTGGTAAGGTTGATTGGTACACTACAACAGAAGGCATATTTAGTGACGAACAATTTCATCGCTAAATGTCACAAAATCGTTGCTAATATTCATTCGCGACAATTTATATTTGTCTTCAAAATCATTGCAAAATTCCTATAACAAAAAACTATATGTGATGTTCTCACTAAATCGTCGCTAATATGTGTTTGTTACAAATAGTTTTCGTAGCGAAAAACTATAGGTAACGTTTTTATAAATCGTCGTTAATAAGTTCTGGCTATGGTTCATTTTCATCTCTAAAACTTATTAGCTACGTCTCTAAAATTGTAGCTAATATCTTTTAGCTACGAAAAGGAAGCGTAGCGAAAACTTATTGGCAACGTTTTGAAAAATGTAGCCAAATATTTTTAGTGATGTTTTGAAAATTTAAATATATATTATAACTAAATGTTATATCATGTAGATTATAATTATTGGTGATATTTTTAATAGATATTATTGTATGTAATATTTAGAATTTTTGTTGTTTGATTTATTATGCAAAAATATAATAAAAATAATTGAAAATTAGAAGTATTGTATATAGAAATTAAAATATCATTAAATATGATCATGTGCAAGATGTTGATTACAATTTCAAAAAACTTAAATACAAAATAAAAATAAAAATATTAGTTTAATGACTAAGAATTGTTTTCATCTTCAACACTTACATAATTCAGGCTAAGTAAAATTTGAACAACTTTTCAAGCTTTACCAACTTTTTTTCATTAGGTTCTAATTTAACATGAAGCGATTGGTTGTCCTTTTTAAGACGTTGAACATATTGTGGTCTTAATGAGGATGAAACAGTTGGCTTTGGCCCAAACCCAAGATCTTTGATACAGCCAAATCGTATTCCAAGCACCTTGTTACCAATTTCATCTACATTTGACTCATTTCTGTCAGATATTGATGTTTGTAATAACTCTTGCATCTTATTCTAAGATTTAAAAAACAAAATCAATATTCAATTCAAATATTATTAGTTAGTACTACATAAATAAATAAAATAAAAAATCAAACAAATTTTTATACTTACATAATTATTGTGTGCTTCTTCAGGCATCCAGCCTTCACCTTCTTTATAATGTATCAGATTATAGAGTGTGATCCTATCACATTATTCTCTATGTAGTTCCTTTTGACTCTATTTTATGAAAAAAAAATACAAAAAACAATACATAATATTGTATTTACTAATGTAATTATAACTTGTAAACAAAGAACTTATATATTCATTTCGCAAGACAACAAATGCTTCAGAGTCTTGGTTATGCAGAGTTTTCATTTTTCCTCTGTTAACCTTGACTTTCTCACACTTTTCTTAAATAAAGAAAAAAAGTCATTAAATTGTGCAACAAGATTAATGGAAGCAAATGTGATGAGAAAGAAAACAAACCTTAACATTAGCCAAGGCTCAATAGTCATACATATTGCTCCAATTTTTTGGAGACATAAGTTCAGGAACATGCTTACTTGCCTCCTCATCCAAAGGAAAAGATTTGTAATATTGATATAGTCGATAACGATGATCCCTAGTCCTTTGTTTCAATAGTGAAGTCACACAGTTTGAAACATTTGGGTTATTAATATCGACGACATTGTGCTTCTTCTGTGAACAAGTGAAAGTGAAACTAATCTTTAAATAAGTAAAACAATATTGCATATAATTAAATAAATTAATTTACTGAAACTTTATCCAAAGCATTCTGTAACAAGTTGTCTTCCTTCAGTTGCTTCGTATGCTTAAGGCAAGACAATTCAGTTCTGGCAGTTACCCCTAACTCATTTGACAATTTAGCTAATTGAATCCTGTCTTCATAACATCCTTACTAGGTATCAATATTTACAGGCAACTTACTATTCATTGCAACTCACAACCTTTAGTTATACCTCTACCTCTTTTTCTGACATTGATATTGGAACCTAACAACAAATGAATAATGATAAGAAAATATACATTAAACATGTAAATATATATTTGAGCATAAGTCTTTGTATGTGTTAAAGATTAGCAAATATGCAGATCCCTCTGTACTATTTGAGATAAATGGAGATTGTTGCTGACAGTATTTATTGGTGGATGAAGTTGATTGTTGTTGTTATCTAAGATTTGTTTGATTTGGTTGTTGTGGGGGAGGAACAACCTCGATACTTGCCACCTTCTTCCTTTTGTTTCTACTAGGTGTAGTTGTATTGGATATCCATAACTCAAATATCAAAAAATCCGCAATAATATAACTCAAACATAAATAATCTGCATTAACATAAAGAAAACATCAATAATACGTATAAACATCCACATAGTCAAACATCATGGATGACACATAAACATAACTCAAACATCAACAATCCGTATAAATATAACTTAAACATCAACAATAGCAATAACATAACTTAAACATAAAAAATTCGCATAAACATAACCCAAACATCAACAATATGCATCAACATAACTCAAACATCAACCATACATTTCAAACAATATAAACAACATTTTTATTACCTTCAATTATCATGATTAAGATCTTGAAAATTATCATCATTAATTACATTAAATGTAATATCTCATATCACCCACTTACAGATATTGTCCGCTTTGAGCCTTGGCCCAGCTACGCCCTCACAGTTTTTCTTTTCTCGAGGCCTTCTCAGGAGGTTACCCATCTTAGAACTACTCTCACCAAAGCACATTTAACCTCGGAGTTCTGATGGGATCTGGTGCATTAGACCATGGAAAATGCTTCTGTAAGGGAGAGGTATCCGTACCCTTATAAGGCGTACTTCATTCCCCTCTCTAACCGATGTGGGATCTCATACCAATTGTCCCAAAGTTATGGACACATCCTTTGACAAATACCCACGTATTCCAACAATAATTAATCGTTGCAGAAGTACATAACAATCATGGCTTTTCAATCCCAACATGTTTCCCTCTTTAACATTGACACAATGAGCTATATTAGATGCATACTCATTAGGAAATTTGATTGATTTGAGAGCTTGACAAAAAGTTTGCTTCTCTTTTTATGACATATTGTAAGAAGCAAGTGGAATGACGTATTACATGTCATCTCTTATTTTCAAATGCAAATCTTTTCCTATATTCATGTCTTCTAATTCTAATCTTGCTTTAATTGTGTCTTTTTTTCCATCAATTCCCATCAAAGTTCCTAAAATATTATTAAAAATATTTTTTTCAATATGCATCAAATCAAGATTATGCCTCAATAGCAATTCCCTTCAATAACAAATTAAAAATTGTACTTTTTTTAATTCCAGTTAAGCTTAATAATACTTTTCTTTTGCTTTTTATTACTTGGGTGTTTTCCAGGTGTAATGTCACCCAAAATTGATAGTTGGTAAACCACATCACTACCAAACAAATGCAAAGGAGCTTAACCCAATTCTACTTTGTCATTAAACAATTTGCTTTTTCGTCATTTTTGCCCATGTTCTAAGTAGCGACAATGCCCCTATAACATATTTTACTTCATAGCCTCATTGAATGAGTTTGATGGTTACACACAAGACAGTCCGTATACCCTTTAGTACTCCATCCAGACAAATTGCCATAAGTTGGAAAATCATTTATAGTCTAGAAAATAACCTTATGCATTATAAATGTGTCACTTTCAACAACCTCATAAGTTTCTAATCCAACCTCCCAGAGATGGTTTAAGTCATCAATTAGTGGTTGCATGTATACATCATTATCCTCACCAAGACTAATAGGTCCTAGAATAAGTAAAAATAATAACATAAAAGGCTCTTTCATACACTTCCATAAAGGTAAATTGTATGACATTAGAATTACGAGCCACATATTGTAAGAAGTACATACATTACCGAATGGATTAAATCCATCTGAGGCTAATCCAAGTTGAACATTACAACAATCCTTTGCAAACTATGGAAACTTTCCATCAAAGTCTTTCCATGCCATTAAGTCTGTTGGATGACGCATAATGTTATCATCAATATGTTTCTCTTTATGCCACCTCATATCTATGACTGTTTTTGTTGACATAAAAAGCCTTTGTAGTTGTGGTTTAATAGGGAAGTATCTCAATATTTTATGTGGTATCTTTTTCCCTTTCCCATCATCCATTTGCCACCTTGATGTACCACAAATGGTATACTTTTTAAGATCTTTATTGTCCTTCCAAAGTATAGCATAATCATACTTACAAGCATGTATTGATATATATATATATATATACATACACCTAATCCAAGGTCCCTTAATAATTTCTTTGTTTCATAGTAAGATTTGAGAAATTTGTGCCCAACAAGTAATGCATCAGCAAGTCAATTAACATGTCAAAATACTTGTTACTTCATTTATTATAGATATTCAAATGCAACAACTTGACGACAAAAGATAGTTGTGAGAATTTGGAGCACTCTGGATATAATTCTTCTTGAACAACTTTCAATAACTTCCCGACATTATCTTCAGTTATACTACTAATTATGTTAGGCAAACTGGTTTCATTCATAGTCTCCACATAATTCCTATAATCCTCTAACATCTCGTCAATCCCATCATCACCATTGTCATTAATATCACAATCTTCTACATCATTATCATTACTATCATCAACATATGTATCAACACTTCTACTATAACTTGCTTCTGAACGTTCACCATGATAAAGCCATGGGGAATAAAACTTATTTATGCTCATTTTAACTAGTGATTATATACCACATATTGACTTTGAATGTTGACATTTAAGCAATCTATGCATGGACAATAAATACAACATTCAACAATTATTTGATCTTTAACAAATTGCATGAAACTCTTAACTTCTTCTAAGTATTCAGCGGACCATTTCCGATAAGACATCTAACTTTTGTCCATCTAGCTATTCAATTGAAAGTAAATAATTGAATTACTAAATGCAATCAGTACAAGTTTATAAACTATGTTTAAATTAAAACAAATACTATAGTATGTGGCATTGTTACACTATATGAATCAAGAAAGGGTCTTTTGGTTGTGACTCCTAAGTTTGTGGAATATTTTATCGATAAACCTCATGGGAGCTACATCACAGGTTTCCAGCCTATATACCATCCTAGGGGTTTATTATGCCTCAGATCATCCATAATTATACGTGAATTTTTAATGTTAATACTTCTCAATTAATCACTATAAGTTCATAAACTAAGTTTCAATTCAAACAAGCACTATGATACGTGGCATTGTTAGACCACATGAATAAAAAAGGATCTTCTCACTGTGATTCCTAGGCCCATGGAATATTTAACCGATAAGCCTCATGGGAGCTGCATCATGGGGTTTCAACCTATATACCATCCTAGGGCTTTATTATGCCTCAAATCATCCATACATATTTGTGAATTTCTAATGTTAATAATTCTCGATTAATCACTACAAGTTCATATACAAAACTCAGGCTCTCCTTCCATTCACACAAATTCTTCTTTATTCAAGCAAAATATGAAAATTAAAAATTTTGACAATTTACTTGAACAGACTGACAATCGGAGACGACGGATGACGAATAAGGAAAGTTAGTGAATATGTTCGGAAATTTGCCCTGGTTCAAATCAATTAACCCATTAGAAGAAATGAAGAACCTTAAACCAAAAGGTGTATCATACAAATTAAATTTTAATGTTTATTTAGGTTCATCATATAATTAGCAATGCTTGAATGAGACGTGGTATGTATAGAATTGAAATCAGAAAAATTTTCTTTTAGGACAATATATGGAGTAATATGTGAAAGTAGCATATATTACATAATAATTTAATTTGCACAATTTAACTCATCCTTGTTAAATCTTGTTTAAGTTTTTCTTTTACATAAAAGTTTACGTAATGCTCTAACTCGCTCTATATTGAAAATCTTTTTATGAAATGAGTTACTTAATTGGAGACTTGATGAACAAGAATACAAATAGTAAATAAAAGAAACAAAACTTAAAGGTAAAGCTAAGACACCTCAACCACTAATATTGCAATGTTTAAGAACACATTTTAAAGCAACAATTCCTATAATTTCAAATTTATGGGATTTAGTACTAACAAACCAAATAATTTAAAAAAGTTCTTCGAAAAACCAAATAATTCAAAAAAACCAAATAACAATTAACCAAGACTCACCAATATCTAGCAAAATAGTCCAACCACTTACATGATTATAAATCTTTGGTAGTTGATCATTTGATTTTTACAATCCCATCATTTACAACTAATACAGTTCGTATCAAAGGGTACAAGCAAAAGCAAGACATTGATATGAAGAGATATTCACTTATGTTACTTGCTTGGAAACAATTTGTTTATCAATATATATTGATGTCCAAAATCATTGGAGGATTCATTATATGTCAAGTTTGCTTTTCTTAACAACTATTTATAAGTAGTATGCATTGAGAAATCAATGAGAAATGTGGCTCAAGGTCAAGAAGATAAATTGTTAAAGTAAAAAAAGGTATTATATAAACTTAAACAAGTGACAAGAGCTTGGAATAACTTAATCAATAATTGCTTTTAAAAAAATAGTTTTATTATATGCTTACACAAATATACTCTTTATATTAAAAAGAGTAAAGTTGATTTATTATTTATTATTTAAATGGATGATCATATCTTCACAAAAAAATAATTCAAAGACATTTGAAGAGTTTAGAGATTCCATGAACCTAGAGTTTGGGATGAATGTCATGGAATTGATGTATATCAACTTAGGAATCCAACTAAAGCAAATGGTAAGTGGAATTTTCATAAATCAAGAAGGACATGGAAATCAGGTTCTTAATAACTTCAATATTTTAAATAATATGCCGATTAACACTCCTGTCCAATATGGAATAAAGCTAACCAATTTTGTTGGGCATGAGAGAGTAGATCCAACATTATGTAAAAGTTTTTTAGAAAGTTAAAGGTACTTGAGATATATAAGACTAGATATCTTATTGATAGTTGAACTTGTTTGTTTTATGGAGATGAATTTTGAAGTTCATTAAGTATAACTAAGACAATTCTTTGGTTATATAAAACATACTATTATGATATGTTTTACTCAAAGACTACAATTAAATTGAGTTTGTTATAATAAAGTTATCAAAGATCTTGATGATACTATTGGTTTATTTTCTTTTCAAGAAATAATGTAACTTCTTAGTATTTAAAAAACAACATACAATCACATTCTTTATATGTAAATTGGATTATATTGTAACTATTTTTTGTAATTTTCATGTTATTTGGTTAAAAAGTTAAGGATAAACATATTGAAACAAAAAATGAACCAACTATAGTGGAAAAAACTTAGAATACGCAAACCACTTCAACAAAATATCCTTAAGAGACATTTCATCGAACACTTCATATGAAGACCGAATTCATCCCTAACTATTAACAAAACCATTGTATTTTTCATTACTCACCAACATAAACACATTCAAACAAAAAATGAACCAACTATAGTCTTAAAAAAATGAAGAATACTCACCTTACATTATCAAAACTGACCACCATATAAGCATTTAACAATAATGATGAAAACAAAAAAATAAACCCAAGAGCAAAACATGGATGACTAACCTCAACAGATGACTAATCAGACACGATGGATGGTGTAAGAACTGCTGATTAAGGAAGAGAAGATTGCGATTGGGGAAGAAGACAAACAGTTGATCAAAGAAGATGGAATAACAAAGAGAAGATGAACGGGGGGCTTTAGCTAAAACCTTTAAGCTCTAGAAAGCAAACGACGTCATTTTAGTGTGTCTTAAATCAATGAAACCGAAGCCCCCCAATGACATCATTTGTTGTAAAAACAAATGATGTCGCTTTCTACGAATTTATAAACATTGCAGCCATCTGTGAACAACAACATCATTTATTGTTCACGATTGGTGACAATTTATGTAATCGTTGCCAGTGTTAACATCCTTTACCGACGACCTCGCTTAATCGTCGCTAAATGGATATTCGTCACCAATTCTTTTCATATTTATGATTTTTTTACATTTACAATCATTTACCATAATATTAAATTTTATTTTTAAGAAATTAATATGTAATATTCATTTCTATTTTTTACTATATGCAAATTTTGATTATATTGTAATAAATATAATTATATATAGTAATTAATATAATGTTATATGAATGTATAGATAATAATTGTTACTAGTATAATGATTTATGAATGCATAGATAATAGATAAATTTCTCATATCTTACTTATGTCATATATCAATCTATTTAATCATAATTATGTATTTATTATATATAAATTTGGTATTGTTATTAAAAATTTATATATTCTATGTAATTTTGTCATCAAAGGTCAAGTTAAATAAATGGTAATAGGCCACCATTAGGCAACGATTATCTAAGATGTCACCTAATGGTATATTTCTTTCAAATTAATAAAAATGATGTCATTTTACTTAACAACAAACAATGTCGTTTCACTTAACAACAAACTACCTCATTTTGCTTACAATAAAACAACATCGTTTTCTACTAGGTTATTAACACGAAAACAAAGTTCTCTTCATTTTTGTGTTAGCCATCGTGTTTTCGAAGAATCATTGTCTCCTCTGTGGTCTTTGTCTCCTCTATTGTGGTCGTCACCTTCAAATGAGTGTCATGTCCTGTGATGGTACTGTTCTTCTTTTCTATTTTTATGAACCCTCTTTTTATTGTGCTTTGTTTTTTTGCTATATTTTGGATTTTATGTGGGTTTTGTGTTCTTCTTATGTTGTATGAGTTTTTGTTTGTGTTTGTGTTTGAAAGATGGTGAATTGTGTTTTTGTGTTGGTTTGACTTTTTTTCCTATCTTTAACACTTCTTTGAGGAAAGCCTGCTAACTGTTTAATGAAAGATCTGTGAGAGTATTTAACTTATGGAAGGGATGTTATGTACTTCATTCTATTTTCAACATTTAGTCGGTTCTCTTCTCTTATCATCCTCCTCTTTCTCTCTCCCTCTCTCTCTCTCTCTCAACTTTCTCTAAGTTTGCTTCTTCATCTCTTACCTTTTCCGCAAGTTTGTTATCATGTATATAACTAAAGCTCTTGTAGTACATGTTCAATATACAAAAGCTTTTCCTAAGTATTCAACATTCGGATTAAGTGTATCTTAAGCAAGAGAATTGGTTAAAATTTAATATTGGACTTGAGCTATGTTGCTTTTTATCATAATAAATAGTAAGTTATTGGGTAGAAGGTTTTTTTAGCGTCAATAAAAAGGAATGACCTTTTCTTTTTATTGGTAGGATTTGTATGGTAAACTTCCATTCAATTTTGGATTAGTTCATTCTACCCCTGAGAATTTATGGGATTTGATTACCAAAAGAATTTAATTAAACATAATGAATTTTATGCTAAATTGACTTTTCAGAATAAAACTCTTAAAATTAATTCTTCGTGGAATGTTGACACGAGGACTAATTTCTGATGGTAGAAATGAGCTCTGCTAAGAGGAATGTGGCAAAATTCTCCCTAATGAAGAACAAATTGATGAACAACTAATCTCCTTATCAAAGTGTAATTACTGCTTGGGTTCAATGACTTATCTTCTTATTTCAGGTTCTTATTATCATCCTAATTGCCTATCTTCTTTAATTATCTATATCTCAATTTCTGTTAGGAAGCTATCAGATGAACATTTAATTGTATATACTATATGTTGTGTAAAGCTTCCTTAAATCTTTAAAAGAACATAAGTGAAAATGGAGGCGGTGGCAATGTCATGATAGTCGGTACAAGATTAGGGAAATATTGTTTTGGAATAGTTACCGATACAAATTACTATGTTTGTTCAATCAAGTATGTATGTGTTCGAATTTGGGCCGGGTTCGTTATATCATTTGACTTCATTAGCTATTTAACTTCTATACTAATTGTTTCTTAAGTGAAACATATCGTACAGGTGGTTCATCTAATTCAGTCATTCATATTGCAACTGGGGATTCATTCACTGTATCTTCTGCTAGTTTAATTAAAGCTAAGAAGTTGTCAGAAGAGGGTGTCAATAACTTAACACCTGAGGGAAGATCTTTGACTATTTTAATTGATGTCTTCAAACGTGTAAGGACCCTTCTTGGGAATCTAGACATAGGGAACTGCTATACCTCTTCTATCGATTCTCATGTTGCTTGGAATTAAAAAAATGATTATTTCTTTTCCTTTTCGATGGAATAAGCGTGAAACTTTATTTATTTAACATGTATGTGTAAGAATTGTTAAACTTCTAATTAAAATATTGTAATGTTTACCATATATCATTATATTATATTGCTTACCATATTTCAATATTCATATGTATTATTATTTTATTGTTAAAAAAAATTAATGATTAAGAATAGTAATCAATTTAAATTTATTATATTTTGTTCTTATTAATATTAAAATTTTAGGTATGTTTATCTTTTTGTATCCAAATAATATGAAATTTTCAAATTTTAAATTACCTACCTTGTGTTTTTCAACAATATGTTTCAAACTTTGAAAATATTTTACAATTTTTAGATGCTTCATTTTATTTTCATGAAATATTTGTATGAACGGAGGTGTAGTATTATATACAATAGGCATCATTAAAGAATTATTTGTGTATAAATCCATAGATTTAAACAAATTCAAATGGTTTTGAATGCATTAGCCATTTAAGCAAATTTATAAATAAGGCAAATGAAAAAATATGAAAAATCATATAAATGTCAATTATAATTAACCATAGGATTACTAAGCACACTTACCATTAAAAAATTATGTTTTTAACATTATCATTTTTAAGAGTACTATCACATAAAAAAATTCATCAAAATTTCCCTAAGAAATACATTGATATCACTTTTAGCGACGATTTTAAAAATTCATTGCCAACAGTCAAACTTTTTGTGACAAGATCATGGCCAAAGGCTCAACATTCGCAATGAAATTTCCAAAATGTTGCAAAAGGTTACACAATTGGCAATGATTCATATAAATCATTGCTAAATACCTGAATTTTATGACGATAACGAAAAACGTGGCAGAAACAGAATTGTCGTCAAAATGTGACTTTTAGCTACTATTTTCAAATCGTTGCCAAAAAAAGTGGCTAAAAGCTAGTTTTATTATAATTGTAGGATCACCAATCAATCAGTAATAAAATTGACTTTTAGGAGAAGAGATGAGTGTCAACAAATTAAAACCATAAACTAAATTTGCTTTGATAAAACAGATGATGCATACATGAAGCATATATTAATTTATTAACAATGTAAATTATATCGACAATGTTTTGTTAACTGAGTATGAAATATATAAGATTGTCAACCAATTATTAATAGAGAGTGATATCACTAAAAGACTACCATTACTAGTAGAATTTGGGAATTAGACTCCATAGGAGAGTGTATAGTTTTAGAATCTGTGAAGCATTTACGAGAAATAAGATCAGTAGCTCTCTTAGCTTTAGTCAAGTAATATTCAGACTAGTCATATAAGATTTTAAAGCCAAAAAAGAAATTAAAAAACTCTAATCCTTCGTGTCATATTGCTAATAAGGGAAGGTTTTGAGATAAGTAAAGCTTTGAAATCATTACCAATAATGATCATGCCAACAATATAAAGAAAAAGTATAGTGCATCATTATGTAGTCTTATGAAGAAATGGTGCATAATCATAAGGACTAGATTTGAAACCAAGTTGAGTGATAGATACTCAAATTGGAAACCTAAGATCATGGTACTTATTTAAGGCTATAGAGAACCTTTTGCAATTAATAAACCTTATTAGCTAGGTAAATATAGCTAGGAGATAGTTATATCTGCACCTTTTTTTAGATAAAATCACCATTGAAAAATTCATTGTTAACGTTTATTTAAAATAAGAGATAATATATTTTATAGTGCCAAACTTGGAAATTTTGTCATTTCAATGTAAAACGTTAGTTCTACTAGTTTTCTGATAGTCTGGCTAGCTTTGTCCTTAACATGTAGATGTCCATATAAAAAATCAGTGGAAACGTAGACATCCACATGGAGTAATTCATAACTTATGACCCAAAATCTATAACTCATAGCTTATAACCTATAGTCATAACCCACCCACTTTATTCTAAAATAACTCACACATCCCTAACATTTTATCCCCTCTTGTTCAGTTCTAATAACTCAAAATCAAACATCAAAAGCCAACAATTTGATTTTTCTTCTCCTGATAATTGTTGTTTTTATTTAAGAAAACTAATCGGTTTGGATTTTTACCTTTAATAGAATATTAGAGCCAAAGGTTAAGCATTATGGGGCTTAACATTAGGGTTTGACATCTTTGTTTCTCCCTTTTTTCTTCATTCTTTCAGTGGTGTTTTCCTTACATAAGTGGTGACATTCCTTATGTTTCATCTTAGCACTCATACATGCTTTTAATGACTCACATAGTCCCATATGGGCGTGTGCACCTATATATGGGTGTGTAAGTTGTAATGACTCTATTTCTTACATTATTTGCCCCATTTTTGCCCTAACTCATTTCCTTTTTGCTTACACTAATGAAAATAAGATCAAACATTGATAGAACTACACCAAGGATATATTTTTAGCTCATTTTGATTCTTGTTTTTCCAACTTGTATCTAAAGCAAACTATGAATCAAAATAAGTATTTTAAGCACATTATAATATTTATCAGTAAGCATTAGGGAGTAAATATATATCCAACCAAGCATTTATCACTTAATGATCTATTAAGACATGTAGATTCAAATCATGTTAAGGTCATTCATAAGGTTGAAAGCAATTGTTCTGCTTACCAACTATCTCACTTTTGCTTAAAATGGGAAGCTTAAGATATTTCGTAAATATTAGTGGGAAGTCTTAGGAATTGAAAGATTATCATAATATCATCTTTGAGATTACTTTAATTTAAGTTATTGGTCACTCTATATAAATCTAAGGATGTGTTCCTTTAAATACCTTATTTTGCTTTAAAATCATTCTAAACAATTATGTAACTTGAGCAATCATCCTTACAACTATTTGTTGAGATAAAAAAAGTTTATGGAGATCTAAAGTATAGTCTATACTAAAAGGTATCAATTTTATATCTTATTTTAGTGATTCACTACAAGAAATTAGCTTATCACCGACCGAAATATCAGTCGGTAAAAAATGGTTTTCGGTCGGTAAAACAAAATA
>JAOQMR010000213.1:34279690-34294829 GCA_027563865.1 Erythroxylum pelleterianum
TAACCCTTATTTAATTTCTACGACCGAATACTAGTCGGTCGTAGAATTTGAACTGTCAGTCAACTTTTCCGACCGAACAACTATGTTGGTCGGTATTTCTAACGGTCCTCAATACTGTCGGTATTTTTCGGTCGCAATTTACGAATTTTCTAGTAGTGATTGTAGTAATTCCATAAGTAGTTTAGGCTCCTTTTCTATTACTAAATATAGGGAGCAACTAGTAGATATATGCATACTTAAGGGAAAAAGCATACTCAAAAGTGGTCTCTAGTGCTAGAGATTCTTCCACAAATTATAGATAAGTATGAGGCTGAGAAGTACCCCCAAGAGGTGAAAGTAAACAAATTGTGAATATATGTTTATATAAGTTCAACATTCCTCATTATATTTTAGTTAGACTATTATTAGAGTCTACAAGGGCTTACTTCCCTAAGCCTGAGAAAATAATCACATATTTTAACAATTTTTACAATAGGATATGATTGCAGTTCTATAATATGGTGTATAACATTATTAAAGGATACATGTATGTAACAAGTCAGTTGTACCTTCACTATTAGGGGATTATTATATGTTACATGATTGTATATCACCTATAAGATATGGAGTCATCAAAAATGATGTTTATATATATACATCATTTTAGGACTATCAAACAATGTTATGGACGATTCAGCTTGAACTTAAGGTAGAGATGGATCATTCATCATCTTTACCAGGAGCAAATAAATGTAAGAAAATTTTATTTTTAAAGTCTCGAAGGTGAGATTTCAAGCTTACATAGAAAAATATCAATCCTTATTCTAAGTAAATGATTTGTGATTGATTGCTTATGGCTAACTTTGGCTAATCACTGCCAAATAATGTTTTCTATGTGAGGGTAAATATATAAAAGGTGAAAGACATAGACCTCCCATGTAGTTTAACAAACCTTAGAAAAATCTTTTGATCTTTAAAATTCTCCAAAAATTTTGCTTTTATCTTTCAATTTTCTAGAAAAGCCCATTCTCTTAGACGTCATTTAAAAAATAGAAACATAACACATACAATATGAATATCATATGTAAACTAATAAAATGTCATTAATATAGTAACCCAATTTAGCTATTAAACTTGATTGGAACCAATTAATTCAATTTAAATTAATAATTTAATATAATTATAATATATTATTAGTTTGAGTTAGATTTAATAATTTTGATTCAAGTTTAAGAATTAGACTGAATTATCATTTAAATAACATTTGATTAGTCCACATTTGATGTTTACACTGCGTACGTTGTATAGTTATTTTTTAATCAAAGTCTAAGAGAAAGGTTTTTTTGGGGTAAACTAAAAACTAAATGGGATTTTTCAAACATTTTAAAGACTAATGATTTTTTAAGTTTTTTTAAATTACATAGGAGGTTTATTTCTTTTATACAATATATAAATCACTCTGAAGCGAAGCAAAGGAAGCGGTTGGCTAAAGTTAGCTAAAAGTCGCTAGCTACATACTCGTTTGCCTATTCTAATAAGATTTACAATAACCACATAATATTAGGCTATAACCATAGGTTTTGCTAGACAAATATCTTCCTTTTCCCCTAAGGATGTCAAGTGATTTTCCTTATTTTGTTATTCTCTTCAAGTCTCTAACCATTAAATGTATTTTTTTAGATGTAGTTGTGAATATCCTAAAACTCAAAAACAAAGTCAATAAGAAGGTAGAGTAGTAGTGTCGCAACTCCTTCAAAAAACAAGAAAAACGAATGCTTCGTCCGATCATGATGTCATTCCCATAAAGAATGCTAAGAACATGGTTGCTTTAGAGTTGGTAACTAATACAACATTAATAATTTCTAGACCTATCAAATATATACGACAAGCCAATTATTCAAAGGTTGAAGAAGAAGTCTTCTTCCCTCAATAGAAATTAAAGGTGATCAATTTCATCTTTGGTATGAACAATATTAGTCCTCAATTCTATAGAAGTATGTTCCTCCATGAAAATTACAAGTACCTCAACAAAAGTTAGTGGGAGACAATTTTCCCACCCTTAGAGCACAAAATAGTAATGGTGAGCTACTTTTCCTATAGAATTGTTCATCATCCTTCCCTTCTTTTTTTGGGGCATTGCAACTTGGTTTTAATACCTATCTTCCAGGCCTTAAGTTTACTTGACGTATGCATCGAGAGGGCTATAATAAAGTTAAAGAGATGACTCAAGGTTAACTTGCAAAAAGATAATGAGAAGTTTACTAGAGACTTGGCGGCTCTTTAAAAGGAAAGGAGATGAAGGTTACATAACTAAACCTTATTCGTGAGGACAAGCAAACATCCAATCATAAGCTTGTGATGTCAAACATGTAGTTAGAGTAGTTCATGAGGGCCGAAACGATAACTTAATAACATGTTTGTTGCATCTTTACAAAAAGCAAAACCTTCAAATCAATAAAATGATATATTCCTTTATCAATGACTTCCACAAGCGATACAAAAAAGTGAGATAAAATGTTCAAGAAAAGAGATAGATTGGGTAAGACACTTAATATGAATCATTTTTATGTCACTAAGCAATGGAGAAAGATCAACATCCAAAAGCTTTATCTTTGTATGAGAATAAAATTATGAATATAAATGATTAAAAATGAGTGATCATAAATTTCTAGATCTTGTCATGTTTCATCATTATCATTACATGTGGTATCAGAGCAAGAGTTATACAGAATTTATAGTCCTCCTTTAATGTTTATTTCTCATAATTTAAAGAAACCTTATTAATCCTAATTTGAAATTATGGAAAACCCTAAATTTTGTTTCTTATAGATTTGATGATTTTGAACGTTGAATTGATATTTGTATATATATAATTTTTTTGAAATAGATGAGGATACAAAACTGTTAGGGAAAAGTTTCCAGTGACAAAGCCAGGTGCTTGAAATAAAGTCCCACCAATAACAAGCATTAGCAACGTAGCCAACGTAGTTATGAAATAATTTTTAATTTTTTTTAATTTTTTTGAACTCAAAATTGATGCTAATGAATTGTAATTTTATGGGTAAATTGAAACTCATTGCTATCAAATATTTTTGAAATCACCCAAAGGTTGTTTGTTTATTTTTAGAGTTAATGAGAATAAATGTAGGTAATGCATATACAAAATTAGTCGTGTTTAGATATTCAAAGATAGTAAATATTTCTAGTTGGTGTTTGTGTGATTTCTAAATTATGTACATATTAGTATCACTATGTGTAGTATGATATATTAATAAATTACCAAAATGTAAACATTACTATACAATATATAAGAATCACTATGTGTTATCTAATGTGTTAATGTATTGCCTAAAGTTGAACATTAATACACAATTTATTAAGTTTTATGAATCTGTGTAGTATGGTGTTGTATGACTCAAAGCATTAACGTTAAGTTTTAATTTCCTGCATCAGCTATTGTCATGCATTCGAATCTCTCATTTGTTACGATGTTTAATGGACTAAACTTCTTTAAATGGAGGGAACAAATTCAGTTCTATATTAAGTTCTGGACTTGGATTTGGCACTCAGAGTTGAGAAACCAGATGCTCTAAATGTTTTAAGCTCTGATGAGGAGAAAACCCATTTTAATATCTAGGAAAGATCAAAAGATTGAGTCTGACGTATATGAATACAACAATTACTGGCAATATTAAGTTTACTCTTCCTAAAACTGAAAGTGCTAAGGAAATACTTGAGTTTGTGGAAGAGCGCTCCTAGATTGCTAACAAGTCTCTTATTGGGACTCTTACGAGTACATTGATAATCATAAAGTTTGATGGATCACATACTATGCATGAACACATAATTGAGATGATAAAAATTGCAACAAGACTTAATTCCTTTGTAATGGAAGTGGATGAAAATCTCCTAGTGCAATTCATCTTAAACTCATTTATCATTTGAGTATGGTCCCTTCTAAATGAACTATAATACCATGAAGGACAAATGGAATGTGCATGAGTTATATAGTACGTTGGTTGAAGAAGAGATTAGATTTAAGAACCAAGGACGCTACTCCATTAATTATGTCAAGAAATAAAGAGCTAGTAATAAAGGTAGAAAGAAGCATGAGAAGAAAGTAAAGGGACCCCTAAAATTTAATAGGGAATCATCTCAAATCCACATGAAGGAATATGATGAATTTAGATGCCAATTTTGTAAGAAGGTTAGGCATTTCCAAAAGGAATCTTCTAACGTAAGGCATAGTTTAAGAAGAAAGGCAAGCCTAATGTTTATGTATGTTATGAAACAAACCTTTTTGAAGTTCCTTTTAATACTTGGTGGATTGATTCTGATTATATTGCTCATGTTTCTAACATCCTGCAGGGATTCCTTATGCCTTAAACCACAAGATCAAATGAATGATTTATCCGTATGGGCAATAGAATGAGAGTTCTAATAGAAGTTATATGGACTTATTGCTTAATCCTGAACACTAGACACTGGATACCAATTATGTGAAACTTTTTATGTACTTAGTATATCTAAGAATTTAGTTTCTTTATCCAAACTTTATAGATTCAGAAACATTTAGATTTGGTAGTGGTTATAGACAGAACCACTCGATTGGTAGTAGTGTATTTTGTGATGATTTATATAAATTAAACATTGATGTCGTTTATGCAGAAAATTTATTGTCTTTGAACCATAATATTGGTATTAAATGTAGTTTAATTAATAATAGATATGCTTACTTGTGGCATAAGCATTTGAGACATGTTTCCAAAGAATGAATTCAAATATTAATAAAGAAAAATATTTCTTAAATTGGGTTTTACTGATCTTAACATTGGTGTGCATTGTATTAGAGGCAAACAATCAAAACACACAATCAAGAAAGGAGCCATAAAAAGCACTCAACTTTTTAAAATAATTCATAATGATGTGTGTGGATCATTTCATGTGCCTAATTTCAGTAAAAATAATATTTCTTTACCTTTATAGATGATTATTCATGTTATGGATATGTTTATTTGCTACATGGTAAATCTTAAGCTGTAAACACCTCGGAGATTTATATTAATAAGGTCGAAAGGCAATTAGCAGAAAAGTGAAAATAGTTAGGTCTAATAGAGGTGGTAAATATTATGGTAATTATTATAAAAGTGGTCAACTTTTTGGTTTTTTTCACTAATTTCCTTAAAACATGTGAAATTTGTGCACAATACATATTGCTAAACATACCATAATAAAATGGTGCGACAGAAAGACGTAATAGAACTTTATTAGATATGTTTAGGAGTATGATGTGTAATTCATCTTTGCTAATTTCTTTGTGGACATTTGCTCATATATTTGTTAAATAGGGTTCTTAGTAAGGTAGTTCTAATTAGTGGCTACTTCATTGGTTATCTAGAGAAGTATATATGGTACATATTTTATTGTCCTAATCATAATATAAAAGTTGTAGAAACTAGGAATGTCAAGTTTATTGAACATGGTGAGACTAATGGGATTGAAATACCATGTAGAATTGATATTAAAGAAATGGGAATGGAAGTCCCTATGACTGTTCAAGCCCCTGGGGCTTGTACACCTGCTCAATTTTTTGTTTCACAAATTATTGAACCGCCTAATAATAATAAAGAATAACAAATTAATATACCCATTGTTCATAACGAAACTGAACATGGAGTGAATGAACCTACAATATAAGTTCTACAACAAATAACATTAAGAAGGACTTAAAGAGAAAGAAGAATAGTTATTTTTAATGACTATTTGATATATCTTCACGTCTAAAAATGACTTGGGAATTGAGAATGACCCAGTAGCTTTTTTACAAGCCATAAACAATGAAAATTCTTATAAATGGTTATAAGATGCCATGCAAGATGAGTTCAAATCTATGGAATATAATGGTGTCTAGGACCTTGCGGAATTACTAGAAGGTTACAAGAGAACTAGTTTTAAATGGGCCTTTAAGAACAAACGTGTTTCTCTTGGTAACCTAAAGCGTTACAAGGCCAGACTAGTTACTAGGGGATTTACTTGAAATATTGCATTGATTATAAGCACCAGTCTCTAAGAAGGATTCACTCAAAATTATTATAGCTTTGGTAGCTCATTATAATATGGAATTACAAAAAGTGGAATTGAAAACTACCTTAAAGTGAGGATTTAGAGGAAGAAGTCTATATGGATCAACCAATGGGGTTCATAAAAACTGTGAAGGAGCACATGGTGTATAAATTGAAGAAGTCACTATACGAACTTAAACAAACTTCTGGACAATGGTATCTTAAGTTCAATGATATTATTGTTTCCTTTGGATTTAAGGAAAACATAGTTGATCGGTGTATATAACTGAAGGTCAATGGGATTAAGTTTATTTTTTTAGTTTATATGTTGATGATATCTTATTTGCAACTAATGATCTTGATCTATTAAGTGAAACTAAGGTATTTCTCTTTAGCCGTTTTGAAATAAAAGATATGGGTTAGATAACATAGGCGATAGGAATAAAAACATTTTGTGATAGATCACAAGGATTATTAAGTTTGTCTTAAAAAGCATATATTAATAAAATATTATAAAGATTTATGGTGGATAAGTGTTCTGCATCATCAGTTCCAATTTAAAAGGGGGATAAGTTTAGCCTCAAACAATATTCGAAAAGTGTTTTAGAACATAAGCGAATGGAAGTAATTTCATATGCATATGTAGTTGGAAGCCTAATATATAAATAGACGTGTGTGAGACTAGACATAAGTTTTGCAGTAGGAATGTTAGGGGATACCAGAATAATCTTGGTATAGATCACTGAACAGCTGCAAAGAAAGTTTTGAGATATTTGTAAGGAACTAAAGAACACATGCTTACTTTTCGGAGGCTTGATCACCTTGAGGTTATTGAATACTCAAATTTCGATTTTTTTGGTTATATGGATACAAGTAAATTAACTTTTGGCTACATTTATCTATTAGCTAGAGGAGTCATCTCATGCCTATATTTAGTTAGGACGCTAAAAATTTTCTGTGATAATTTTGCAGTAATTTTCTTCTCTAAGAACAGCAAGTGTTCTAAATGTGTTAAACACATGGAACTAAAATACTTTATTATTAAGAAGGAGGTTAAAAAATGTAGAGTGTCAACAGAGTATATGAGAATCAATCTTATGTTAGTTGACCCTTTAAAAAAGTGGTTACCGCCAAAGTGTTTTTAGGTTATGTAAAGAATGTGGGTGTTATATGTGCTGCTAATTATTAAATAATATTGTTATATTAGCTCTTATTATATATTTAACACTGTTTGAGCAATAATAAATGTATTATTTCTTAGTTTTATGTTTTCTTCTTTATGTATTTGATTACAATGTATGTTATTGAAAAGAGAATTGAATGACAAATCTCATTATATACTTCTTATTAATAATCGTGAACAAGTAGAAAGGCTAGTATAATGGTACATAGAAGAGCATGTTGAATTAATAGGATATGACTGTCATGACCTTTATTAGTCTTATACTTGCTAATAATTACGTACTGATGATATCAGTTTATATAAATGAAATTTATTGTACATTATTAATAGACTCAATAAAGTCATATAAGCCAAGTGGAAGAATGTTAAAAATTAATCTTTTAAGTGACTCGTGTTAAAAAGTGAGATTTAATAATTTAATAAATGGGTCGTTGAGACTTTTATCCCATTGTAATGGAAAGTTTAAGAACTAATTGATGGTTGCTAGTTTTCTAAACATATTAGGGTTTTGTCTATACCTAATAAGTTTTTGTCTTCTCACAATATCATCACATACAAAAAGTGAGATAGAAAGCTCAAGGAAAAAGATATATTCGAAGAGATTATTGTGAATTGTTTCCACATTACTGAATGATGGAAAAATGTTAGTATTTGAAAGCTTTATTTTTGTATGAGAATAAAATTATGGATATGAATGATTACATGTGAGTGATTATGAATTTCTGCATCCTATCATGTTTTATAAAAATTATGCTTACATTAAGGAGGAGATGAGGCGACTTGGCGAGTAGGAGACAATAAAAAAGGAGTTCGATCGAAGGTCTTTTACAAGTAATTTGATGGCTTCTTGAGCATTTTTTTACAGGAAATACATGTAGAATTGATTATACTTTTTGTTTTGAATATTAAACGTTTTTAGTACTTTTCCTTTACTAAATATTAGTCATCGAGAAGACCTGAGCTTATATATGGTGATTCAAGTACATAACACAGTTTGGCCATAGATAAGAGAAAATAACGAAGCCTGTGATGATTTAATCGGATCATAATGCTTTAAAGACATTTTTCAGTTGATGTGATGATATTTCAAGAAATGAAAGCTTCTTATATACATAGGCATTGAGTACTTTTTTTCAAAAGAAAAGAAAAAATAATATAAAGTCTTTGACAATAGAAGGAAAATTAGTAGTTTTATGTGGCTGGGAAGAAGGAAGAGGAACTCTGCAACTCTTCTACTTCTAGCTATAGGATGTACCACTTCTTACCCGGCGCCGTACTGGGCAGATAAACAATACGAGCATGGTTATATATATATATAGATAGATAGATAGATATCACACAAGCTATGTGTATACACATAGTACTGTGAGTCTGTCGCGTTTTATCTTACTTACATAGCTGGCTTTATACGCGCTCATATATATTGTCTTCCAAAGGTTAAAGCAGAGGGACATGCAAACCTCTCATGGCTACCCTCTGCTCTCATGGCTGTTCATGTGTCTTGTAGGGTTTTCGTATCTGATCAGATGATGATAATGACCAGCTCCAAGAAAACTCATCCCTTTACTTCTGATCCATCGCCTGTAATATTCCTATTCCAGATTAAACATATATCCTCGCTCAGTTGATTGTAGTGTTTTGTCAAAGTCACTGCCAATATACTATGCTGGGCTCTCTGAATTCATCTTCCCACGATCAAGAAGAAGACGAAACATCAGATCTACACAACCAGCAAGTTCCTCACGCACCATCACCATTAAGGACCAGTACCTTCAGCTCATCTTCACTTCACATGCGCCAACTTCTCATTAGCTGCGCCGAGCTCATCTCTCAGTCAGACTTCTCCGCCGCCCGCAGTCTCGTCTCCATTTTGTCTGCCAGCTCATCCCCTTATGGGGACTCCATGGAGAGATTGGTCTATCAATTTGTTAAAGCCCTTTGTCTCCGCCTAAACCTTCACAACCACAGCCAAAGCCACAGTCTCAGCTGTATGTTGATTAACACTAATAATATTCCTACTCCTCCCCCTCCTCTCCCTTCTGCTATTGGTACCAGTAGTGCAGGTATTGGCAGTGGCAATTACATGATGACCAACTACAATAGTAATATTGCTAGTTCTTCCGAGTCTCTTCATTCTTGCTATCTTTCCCTAAACCAAATAACACCATTCATAAGGTTCAGTCATCTAACAGCAAATCAGGCCATCTTAGAAGCCATACAGGTAGGGCAGCAGGCCATTCACATCATCGATTTTGATATCATGCATGGAGTGCAATGGCCTCCTCTGATGCAGGCCTTGGCCGACAGGTCTAACAGCACCTTCCACCCTCCTCCAATGCTTCGGATCACCGGGACTGGCCACGATTTGAGCATCCTTCATCGCACTGGGGACCGTCTTTTGAAATTTGCTCAGTCCCTAGGCCTCAGGTTCCAATTTCACCCACTTGTCCTCGTCAACAATAGCCCAAATTATCTTGCCCTACACCTTCCATCCTCCATCACGCTCCTTCCAGACGAAGCTCTCGCAGTAAACTGCGTTCTATACCTGCACAGACTCCTTAAGGATGATTCCCGCGAGTTAATCCTCTTTCTCCACAAAATCAAGGCCTTGAACCCTAAGATTGTGACTGTCGCTGAAAGAGAAGCCAACCACAACCACCCACTATTCTTGCACAGGTTCGTGGAAGCCATTGACCACTATGCCGCTCTCTTTGAATCTCTGGAGGCAACACTTCCTCCCAACAGCAGGGAAAGGTTAGAGGTTGAGCAGATATGGTTTGGAAGAGAAATCATGGACATCGTGGCTGCAGATGGAGACAACAGAAGAGAACGCCACGAAAGGTTCGAGTCTTGGGAAATGATACTTAGGAGCACTGGTTTTACCAATGTGCCCTTGAGTCCGTTTGCACTTTCTCAGGCCAAGCTCCTTCTCAGGCTTCATTATCCATCAGAAGGTTACCACCTTCAGATTCTCAACAATACCTTCTTCTTAGGTTGGCAGAATCGTGCCCTTTTCTCAGTCTCTTCCTGGCATTGATGTTCATTATTAATTAGTACTGAGATGCCAACAAACAAGCTAGCTAGCTACTCTTGATTCCGGAGTGATTTAATTCCCTGCAATCACCACAAGAAGAACACCAGTTAAATGGGGATCTATGTGATTAATCTAGTATTCTTTCCTCTCTTTTATTATATATGATCCAACAACACGTCAAAAAGAAGTCTCCATTATTAGCATATTGATCTTTATTCTCTGCTTTACTTTATTTAAAACAAAGACCTACGTTGCGATACTCCTATCAGCAATTTGAATCCTTAAAAATGGAAGAGTTTCGGAAAGAAACAAGGTGATAAACCAGTGGTTTCCCACCGTTCATCATCAGACTTGATTAATATTTGCTTTACGCAGTAGAATTTGTCTTCTTAATTGAAAATATATGTCTTTTAGTTTTCTATACAAAAACCAACCATATCTTCTACGCGGCATCTCCGGAGCCGCACAACAGTATGGAGAAGTTGGTCCTTTAATATTATTCCATTCACCAAGTTTATTGCAGCATCTTCTCTTAAGGGGCCGTTTCCCTTCCACTTCCACATATTTTGGTGACCGGTTAGCTGGTTAAAAGCTCCTAATCTTCACTTCCAAGATATAAATACCGCTTTTTCACATAATGCTGTCTCATCTTCTTGTACTGTTGCTCTCTTTGTCCTCAGAAGCAAACCATTCTTGTTCCCCAAAATTCTCATGTCTCCTTCAATGCTGTGCTTTCAAGAGTGGATGCATGAGGGGTTTCTTGTTTTTTGTATAAAGAATGCGTACATGCCTGTTTCTGTCTTTCACATCATACCATTAATTACCCTAATTTCTGCCCATTGTCCCCTCAACAAATTCATCGAAGTAATAAAAACCAAACCTCTCCTTGCCTCCTATAGGACTACGCACATAGAAAAGCTTCTTGTGAAGGATCTCTCGTGTCCCGTTGTTTCTCATCAAGGACCACTAATCTCTCAGCCTTGCATGTCTTTTTTCCTAAGTCGTTAATAATAAAAAATGTCAAAACAAATGATGGGCGACAATGAGGATTATATTTGAGTCGCTTGAGCTGTGAAAGGGATATTAGCATGCATGACGCAAGGAGTCTGAAATGAGGAGAAGAAGGGTGAGGCAATGCTACAATAAGCTTTTACGAATTCCATAGCTGACACTGATAAGATGGTCAGGTTGTGATGGCCACGCATAGTAAAAGAAAGAAAGCACATGACAATGCTTTATAGCTTGCGTGTTGGAGTTAAGATTTATAATAGTTAGGGTTGGTGCACGCATGACATGATACAATCAATCAACCTATCAATCTATATCTATACCATTTATTCATCCATCCATCTGTCCATCTCATTCAGACGTTACCGCTTGCGCCTGTGCGTGTTTCATTTGGACCTACTTCTTCTTCCACAACTCTATCCCCCTCTTCATTGCACACAACATCCAATTATTACATGTCCTAGGTTCAATTTCATGATCCAACTCCACTGTGTTTATAAAACAATTAATACTAATTTTAAAGATAGTGGGAATCTTCCCACATATTAAATGCGTCTCTTCTCGTAGACCATTCATTGTTACAAATAAACAATCGAGTTAAAGCTAGCCCATATAGCATATGCGTTGTTTGCTTTTCCGGGTCATGTCAGAAGTATTCTTTGCTTCGAACATAATAATAGATTCGTCCTTTGAATTTCGCTAGTCAACTATTTCTGGTGCAGTAGTCACACAACCAAAACTGCAAATGCTATTCTATCTCACCACAAGCTCTAATTCCACTCTCTTGCATCTTACACCCCTTCCTTGTCACTAATCATCTTATAGAGACTCAAGACCAAGCTTCAAATTACAGAGAAATAATTCTAGTATAATACAAAGGTTTTCTGTAGATTCGGATTGTGTATACTCAACTACTCAAGCCGATGATACATAATGCTAATTAGCAAGGATATTCGTAATGCTTATAGAAATCTTTGTGTTGGCGGACTTCAAGATCATTCAGGGCAAATACACACTTATTATCACTTATGAGCAGTTCAACAGACATATCACAGTGGACTTTGAGTGTTGACTCCCCAGCATGAATAGGTTCAAAAGGTGAGTGAGTCAAAGTTTGAAAAGAACCATTCATATGAAGTTCCAAGGCGCTCCAAGTAAATTATGTGGAGTAAACGGACAGAAGAAAAATTTAGGCATAACAACGAGAGGATGTGCAACGAAGGCGACAGGCTGATGAAGCAACAGCATATGATAATGATGCATATATATGTATATGTAAAATATAAGCATGCAGGACTCAAACTTGCAGACATATATAGAAGGAAAGCATCTTGGGTTTCATTACTTGGCATGCAAGTTGTTGAAGCCATTAGATGCAGGAAGTTAGCTGGTCCGTGCAGTGCGTAGTGTTATGGACAATGTCAATATTTGTTCACTTTGTGCACTGTTGGAATTGAAAAGACTAGGCGGAAGGATGATGCTTCACAGGCAGAGTTTTAAGAGTTGCAATTATTGAGTGGAACTAATGCGTTCAAATTATATAATATTCTTCCTTCCTTTAACTGGGACCCTATCCCTAATACAGCAAAAGGTTAATAAGCTGTTCATGTTAATACGAACTTTGATTTTTAATATATAATGTCTTTTTTTATCTAAACGCTTGTGGCTTAAAAACTAAAAGCACACAACTCATAATTAGTTACTTATAAAATGTTAATTATTTTAATAATAAGGCATCATAGATTCCATATTCTCTGCTTAAATATATATTTCTTTATGTTGATAATTAAGCAGAAAAAATAAAATATATTACTATTTCCTTATAAATAATACGATTATTAGTTTAAATTGATATACATCACTTTCATGATTGTGAAAAGTTTATAAATCCCCGAAACCTCGTAAGAAGGGGATTGGAATTTGAGTTTAGAAGCTGGAGTTTACTCGTTCTTACTAGACTTCGTTGATATATTAGCTATTGGTTTGATTTGTATGTTTCTACCCGCAATTGATTATTATCATTTCATTTTAAGGTTGACTTTCAACTTTTTAATGATGTAATTATGGCTAATTTTATTATAAATATAAAATAATTTTTTTATTTAATAAAATTCATCGGTCACCAATTATTTACTATATATGTATATCAACTTAAACAAAATATTGTGTCAAAGCCTACAATCAATCAAGTCAAAGTGATACAAAATGACGGAGTTGAAAGTCGAACTTGAATTAAATTCTGTTAAGTATTTGAATTAAAATAGTATGATTTTTGTTTGTTGACGAATGATTTGTAAAAGGGCAAAAGGGTCATTTTAATCCTAATGTTTACACCATCTGAAAATTTTACACTAATGTTTCAGAGAGCATAAATTAAGTTTTAACATTAGAAAAATGTTAAAATTCAACCCTAAAATTAATCGAGAAACTAATGGCAACGTGACTTAGTCAGTTTTCTGTCAAGTCATCACTAACCTGACAGTTATTTATAATATTTTATTATATATGTGGTCAACGAACTATAATTCATTAACCTTGGTCGGGTCGGCCTGATAAGGCCCGGCCTAGCGAGGGCCAACGTCAAGCCCAGGCACTAACAACCTAATAGCAAGAGGTCGTCTCCCATGCAAACACAATGATTCACGTAGAAACCTAAACTTAATGGCAACTTATAGCATATATAAGGTATTATTCACCCATGATTGAGGGACGAACTCATAACCCTAGCTACCTCTTTGTTCTCAGAACCTGAATTCTCTCAAAATACTGACTTGAGCGTCGGAGAGGCCTTCCGGGAAACAACCCCCGGAGAGTCTTTGCTTGTTTTGCAGGTATACAGCAGTAGAGAATTCCCAGAATTATGGAGCAGAACAAGGATGCTCCGGATCAGCAAAATCCGGTTGAACCAAACCTTAACTAATTAACTTAACCAAATAATCTATTAACTTAATTACTAACTAAACTAAATAATTAACCTAACAAAACAAATTCCCAATCTTCACTGGAGTCTGGAATCCCTAACTCATTTACTACCTAGAATTGTCCATCTTTTGACTGAACCACTTTCTTGTTCTTCCCCTTTTTATCTTTGCAAACTCCATTAAAAGGATATGCTCTTATTTTCGTCAGTAACATACCAATCTCAATAAACACAGCGAAAATATATCAAAAGTTGTTTGATCCCCTAAATACCAATGGAGACTAGTAATTTCTTGTTGTATTTTCTGGATGTGGGAAATCTGGAAAAATCTACATTGGTCGCTAGTAGAAAGGAGAGGAGGAGAAGAACAACCATAAGAATGAGCGAATAATAGTGCCGACAGTGATACTTCTTCATTGTGTTTATTGGGATTGGTATGTTACTTACATAAATAAGAGCATGTCCTTTTAACAGAGTTTGCAGAGATAAGAGGAAAAGAGCAAAAGAGTGGTTTATTCAGAAAATGGACAATTCTAGGCGGTAAATGAGATAGGGATTCTAGACTTTATTCAAGATTGTGAATTTATTTTGTTAGGTTAATTAATTAGTTTAGTTATTATTTAAGTTGATATATTATTTGGTTAGGTTAGGTTAAGTTAATTAATTATAGTGGATCCTACATTTAAAAATATTAAAAAGTTTCGAATTTTAATTTAAGAATGTATGTCTCACATTGCCACGTGAATCTGACATAACAGTATGTAATCCACTTACACAATAAAATATTATAAATAACTACCAAGTCAGTTATGACCTCGCAGAAAACTAACTTCACATTGTCATTAGTTCAAATGTTAGGGTTTAATTTATATTCTGTGAAGTGTTAAAATTAAATTTGTCATGTAACTGTTAGAGGTAAAAATGACCCTTTTGTTATTTGTAAAAGTAAAAAG
>JAOQMR010000213.1:34305896-34317417 GCA_027563865.1 Erythroxylum pelleterianum
TGAATTGGGAGAACCATCGATGATGGTTTCTCATTGAGTTCGCAAACTCATCCAAAATTGCAATTTATTTTTCAGGATTAGAAGAATACCCCGTTTGACACGGGAGTATGTCCGGTTGCAAGTTAAGATAGAGGTCGGGATCAGTTCGCGTCTGCATTAGTGTTTCCTAATTTTGTAATCCGCAATTGTTGTAAACTGATTTGTAATTGTAATGTATGGTTACTGTAAAGTATTGTTTAGTAATAATTATAATTGCAAAGATTTTCTACTATTTAGTGCTTATTCCGCGTGATTGTGCAATGACTGAAAGTGTTTCCTTTTAACGTGGAATGAATGGTTTAAGGAAAAAAAATGTATACTGAGTTTTAACCGACTGATGTAGTACGCCACCCTCGTGGGGCACGGACTCGGATATCACCAACGATATCGGGTTCGGGTCACTCGGGAGTGGGGTGTTACAGTCGGTGTATACCTTGAAGGATCTTCCCAAAAGGTAATGCCTCCAATGTTGTATGGCTAGCACTAAAGCCATAATTTCCTTCTCATACACGGATTTGGACATGGCAGTAGCAGATAAGGCTTTGCTGAAATAAGCAATAGGTTTATTTTCCTGCATAAGGACAACCCCCAATCCAAAACCAGAGGCATAACATTCCACAATAAATTCCTTAGAGAAATCCGGTAGAGTGAGGACTGGAAAGGAAATTAAACAATTCTTCAACTTATCAAAGGCTCCTTGAGCTTTAGGTCCCCAAGAGAAATTGTCTTTCTTGGTGAGTTCGGTGAGGGGCTGAACGATCTTCCTATGGTCTTTGATAAACTTTTGGTAATATTCAGTGAGACCGACAAACCCTCTCACCCCCGTAACATTCTTAGGTGTAGGCCAATCTTTAACACATTGGATCTTAACAGGATCCATTGCTACACCCTCAGCAGAAATAATATGTCCTAGATACTCAATGGAATGTTGTCCGAATAAGCATTTCTTCTTATTTGCAAAGAAATGATGTTCAATTAATAGCTGTAGAGCTTGTTCCAAGTGGTTGAGGTGTTGTTGCCAACTACTACTATAGATCAAAATGTCATAAAAAAAACCAGCACACTTTTCCTTAGAAGTGGTCTAAATACCGAATTCATAGTAGATTGAAAAATGGATGGGGCATTTATAAGTCCGAAAGGCATAACTAAATATTCGCAATGGCCTTCATGAGTCCGAAAGGCTATTTTATGAACATCTTTGGTCTTAATTCGTATTTGGTGAAAGCTGAACTTCAAGTCAATCTTAGAGAAATACTTGGAACCATGCAATTCATCAGTAAGCTCATTAATAGTGGGAATTGGAAACTTGTCAGGGATGGTTACCTTGTTTAAGGCACGATAATCTACACACATTCCCCATGAATCGTCCTTCTTTTTAACTAGAATTACTGGACTAGAGAAAGGGCTGGTGCTGTGTCTGATCGCGCCTAATTCTAGCAATTCCCTTACCTATTTTTCAATCTCATCCTTATGGTGGTAGGCATACCTATAAGGACGTAAACTTACTGGATTGGTTCCATTATATAGAGTAATGGCATGATCATGATTCCGCAAAGGAGGAAGACCCCTCGGGTCTTGGAACACCAATCAGTTTGCTTGCAGGACAAAAGTTAACTCTTGAATTTAGGCTGAAGTTAAGGTGGTACTGGTCTCTGAAACAAGCACACTAACCTCACCCTCTTGTTGTTCATCATGAGACTCCATCACAATGGAATGGAGTACCCCTTGCAAGGCAGAAATTTGTTGGGGCTGCATAAAGCCTTGCCCTCTCAATGTGATTACTTCTTTCCCATGTTTAAAACCCCAACTCATTGTCTTCTTCTTGAAATCTGCCCTCACCTCTCCTAAAGTCTCCAGCCACTCGAACCCAAGATAGCAATTGCAGAATATATGCGTCAATTAGTAGCTCCACATTCCCTACTAACACCACAATTCCTTTACACCGTCCTTGTGAAAAACACTTTGTTCCATTACCCAGTTTCACTCCATATGATTCGGTTGATTCAAACCCAAGGTAGCTACTAATTCTTGTGAAAGATAATTATGACTTGCTCCACTGTCTATGAGAAGCAAGATTGGAACCCCAGCCAACTTACCCTCGAATTTGAGGGTTTTAGATTGGACAATCTCCCCATACTCAGCTATTTGAGACACCATTTCCCATGCCTCACCAATTTCGGTCTCCTCTTTGTCCACTACATTTGAAGGAAGCTTTTCTCCCTCATCGTCCCCTTCCCAAATTAGCAGTCTCAAATGCTTGTCAGGGAAAACATAGGTAGGGCTATAGTGTTTTCTGCATTTAAAACGTAATCCCTTAGACCTTCGGTCCATCAGATCCTGATAAGAGAGATTTCGGGTCCCCTTTGGCTGCCCATCTACAGCCCTCGCTACACAGGGTCTGCGTTCAACTCCATCGGGCGGATGCGTGGGTGGTTGAACCAAGTTGTGTCTTATGCCACCCCAACTGCGACCACCCTTGGTCGAATTGGTGGACCCAATTTTCTAGACATCCATGGTTTTCCATCCCGTTGTCTATTTTGAAGCCACCAAAGGTGCCAATTTCCGCTCTATTGCACACACTATGGATATCATCTTATAGCGAGAAGAAGGGTCTAAGGCCAAAACTTCCATCCGTATATCTTCTATTAGTCCCCCTAAAAAGAGACCCATATATTGATCTTTTGGAAGAGGTGGAACCTGAGCCATCAACATCTCAAAGGTTTCCAAATATTCGTCCCTAGTGCCCCGCTGTGTTAATGCCTTTAACTGGGAAAATGGGTTACTGATATAGTGATCTCCATACCGTCAGAACAAAGCTCGTTTGAAAGTCTCCCAGTCCAACTCTGGTTTCGACGCCAAAAGGACCTTGAACCAGTGTCATGTCATGCCTTCCATGCAAATCTGAGCCAACTGAACTCGAAGCTCTGGTGGGGTGCCCTGAACAGTGAAGTATGCTTCTGCACGAGACCCCCATGCTACCGGATCTTCACCTTGGAATGGAGGGAGCTCTACCCTTTTTGCCCTGAGCTGGCACTCTTCCGACGACATGGAGGTGATGTCGTTTCCTTCCGCAGCCGTCTGTACCAACTTATCACGAACGACGAACCTTGACCCTACCTCTGGTGATCAGTTTTCAGTCTGTGGCTGGAACCCTTCACACATTTCTGTATGCATCGCCGCTAGCGCTCTGTGGAGATCATCGACGCCTTTATGTAAGTTCTCCAGTTGGACCGTATGGTCCAACAGCTTCCTCTCCACCGCCACCATGCGTGCATCCATTGTTTCCCACTTCTGTGACGCCATTCTCGATTGCATACAATTGAGACTCTCAATGAAAGCACCAATGATAAGCAAATGGATGATAGGGTAGGACTTTTACTGATATTTAGTAATAGTCTCTTAGGTTACTACAAGAGCCGAAGCTCCCCAGCCAATATTGGCAACCTCAAGCTTAATAGCTGAGACAACAGAAAGAGGAAAAAGGTGCCCCCTTTGTGCTACCCGATTCCCTTACATACCCTTTCCCTCACTCGATTAGTGTCTCTCTCCTCTTTCTGATTCTAACAAACTCATTCCTTAACCGTTAGCTGACTCATCATTCCTAGGTTACTAACTTTCTGCTCTACCTTAGTCTTTCTCGTGGAATATGTTAACGTGAGTTTGTGACCCATGTTCTGTTCTTTCCTTCTATTTCTCCTAGAGTAAGTCAACATGGCTTTGTGAACCGTATAGCTATCAAAATATATAAGATAGGCCAAGTTAAACCAAACAGTCAAAATCTGACCCAACCTATTGACATCCCTACCGTCAATAAGTGTAAGCACGTCCAAACAAAAGCCTATAAAACTCATAAAAGCATACATAGATTCATGCTCTCACGGGGAAGAGCACCAAATGGAAATGAAATGCACCTTTTATATAGAGATGTAGAACATTCCTTTTTCAGTTTGTATGGAAAAAAATCATGAGCATTTTGCATTTAGGCAAAGGGCCTGGAGAAATAAATAGAAGAAAAAAAATTACATCTGAGGTCCAAGTGGTAATCTACCCATGATTTGCTGATAAACCGAAGGATTGGGCTCAGACCTAGGCTCCATCTTTGGTTCTACTTTCGGCAACATAAACCCCATTTCATTCATAGGGCGTTGGTGTGCTAAATAAGGATGAACCGGCATAACAGGCATCTTCGGTTGCCCGGGACCCAAACCAGCCATTGCCAAGTTGGCCAACCCTGCTTGATTCATTCCAAAGGAGAGGCTAGGGGAAGATCCAAGCTGCTGCATTCCAGGTAGGCTGAAGGAGCCAAATGGAGCAGACCTTTCAAACCTAGGCATGCTGTTGTGAACTTGTGACGGTTCAGGCCTGTGAGGGTGGGTTTGAACAGCAGTAGTCCCCTGAACAGGCATGGTATTTGAAGTGGTGGAGTTGACATGGCTGCTGTTGCGAGCAGCAGGAACATCATGATTGTGCTTCCCCTCGTAAGTAGTTATCACTGACTTGAGGTCATGTGATGCCCTCTCCACATGCTTCCTAACTGTGCACCCTGCATTAGTACACTTGTAGTAACTCCTGCACATAAGAAAAAAGGGAGATACGTTTAAGATGCAGTCAATAACACAATTTCCAGATGAAGAGTGGGGACTCAGGAGGGTTTCTTGATAACACATAGATGATTTTAACTACCTAGGATTTGGATTTCCTTTTACAACTTTCTGCCCATATTTGCGCCAGCGATATCCGTCATCAAGAATATCCACTTCACTGGTTGTCTGGACCACAACTCTAGGCTCACGTATAGCCCTCGTGGCTCCGCTTGTTTCTGTTGCACAAGATTCAATTTTCCTGGGATTTCAAGCAACATAAGCAATCCTCAGGACTCAAGAGAACTGATACATGAGCTAAACACACAAATTACCAAGCAATGGGATTCTAACCTCCTCTTTGACTCAGATTCATCCCCTTCACCATCATAACCAACACTAGCATGTGTAGCCCGATCATCTTCATCTTCATCATTAGAAAAGGTAGATGAGGCATCCACAGCATCACCTGGTTCTACTTGCGCAGCATTTTGGGCCATCACAAGCATGGATGGATTTCCAAATTCAAATTCAGGTTCTGCAGATGCTGAAGATGTAACCTCTACATTCTCATGCCTCCAGTCAGGAGCTCCAGAAACATTTCCCTTCTGTGCAGTTCTCCAAAAAGGATCATTGTCAGTTACACTTTGGGGACAGGTTTGATCAAGTACATCTAACTGCATGTCCATGAGTGGATTTGATGAACCAATCGCTGACCTTCGATTGGGTGGTGGCTTAAGATGGTTGTGAGCCCCTTTATATATGATCTCTGTAATGTGACCCTCATGAGAACGTTCCACCTTTTTCTTAACTAGGCAATTTGGATGTGTGCACTTGTAGTAACTCCGAGGATACTCACTACCTTTTACTTGTTTCTGTCCATATTTTCTCCAGTTATATCCGTCCTCTGATGGTGTAGCGCCAACAACACCAGCAGTGATAGAATCCCCACTAGCTCTTTGATCTCCTTCATCCTCTTGCAGGTCACCAACAGGAGGAGATTGTCCAACACTGCCACCCATACTATTAACCACAGCTCTATCTGTAGTACCTCCATCCTTTTCAGGTGTTGATTTGGAGAGTTCTGTTTGAAAATTGAGAGGATTTCTATTCTGAGATTGGAGTTTTATTTGTTCCTCAATATTAGATGGAAGAGGATTATCAGATTGAACTGAGACCTCAATACTGGGGAGGGACTGCTGTGGAAGGCTGGCTGGATTTATCTGTATGCAGAAGGCGAATAACTTAGAAAAGCTGAATTACTAATTGATAAATTTAATTCACATATGTACCAATGTCTAACAGCCCTATTGTTCTATATGTTAGAATGTGACAAATCTTCAGTGTTCATAATTTGTAGGACGAGAAAATGACTGTCATGCGCTTGTATCAGTGTGTAAATGGTTTTTTTTTTTTTTGAAACGATGGTTTTTTCTTTAATCTCTGGAAGGTTACCACACATCCCAATCAAATGTAACTTACTTTGCTTGATGCGCCAAGGAAAAATGAGGAATTTGATTCTACAACAGGCTTGAACGCGAAGGATGATGTATTGAAGTCGTCAAAGAAACATTCTTTGCTTTTGTCAGGTGGCTCAGAAATCAGTCCAGAGCTCTTACTGCTACCATATGGAAGGAATGAGAACTTTCCTGTTGTTGGGGATGGCTGTGCCTGAAGTGATGTTCCGAAGGATTATTTAGTAGGTGAACAACCACCCGGAAAAAGAAAATACACAAGTGAGATTCATGGTACTAAGCAAAGAACAAACGTGAGACTAATGGTACTAGGCTAAGACTTTGTTTGGCAAACACCTAAATTATAATCGAGGATAGGAATATCTACTGCTAAATTACAATAACAAGCTAATATATTGACAAGCCATCACGCATTAAGATTTCCACAATGATGTTCTGCTTTTCAAATTTCCTCTAAAAAGGTCAGACTCCTGAATGAAGAATCATAAGCATAAACAACGGGTGATCTGGATAAGTTTGTAATAAAGTGAATGCAGAGGAATCAAAATTTTTAATTGGCTTGTTATTATAAGCAAAGAACAGTAGTTATAGTCATCAAAACAATCGCCTTAAGCAGTAAACTATTAATATAGACATCAAGGAAATCAATAAAAGGAGTAGAACATGAAAGACATCCTAACAGGGCAAATTGTACTAATTCAATGAACAACGAACTTTTGAAAGTTAAAGTAGTAATATAAGTCGAGGCCTATTATGGTAAAAGAAAGCTTTAACAACACGTTAACACCTATAATCATTAGCATAAAGATGCCTGTCAAGAAACCATTCAACCCAAAAGCTTAAACTGTTGGGTGAGGCTAATAATGGATTATGCATTGCTCACAAAAGAAATCACCAATCTACTAGAAACAAGAGAGGCACAACTTAAGCTTGAGTCCTCTTGATCACACAACACTTTAATACCATATCAAAAAGACATACGTTTAAACTGTTGGGGTAAGGCCCAAGAATGGTTCACACAATTTTTTAACCATGGCAGTGCTGTTGCAGTTAAATTCAAAAAGGTAAAGGACAGAACCTTGAAGACACTCCTAAATAAAGTGAACTTACTAGTGAGTTTGAAAGAAAAACTGGAGACTCCAACAAGGTTGTTGGGCTGAGACCAGGGGGAATAGTCAAGTAAGGGGATCGAGCCTCAGCCGAGAGCTCACCAGATCTGATACTTTCTGTGTTCAACCTCGGAGCATTAAACCCAGCTCTGGCTGCCATTCTTTCCACAAGACCCCCACGAGAGCTTGATTTATGCTCAGAGAGAAAAGCCAATTCGGCAGGTTTAGCACCACCAGTATGTAGGACATCCTTGTTGGAATTTCCTACTGATGTCTGGCCTTGTGATCCGAAAAAGAATTCTTCAGTTCCATTTTTTTCAGGATGGTCAAACGTTGTTTTTGAGCTTATATCATCACCTAAAATTGGTGAGAAAAATGCCCTTGGGCTTGGAATGGGAGGCAACCAATCCCCAACTATAGCACCATTATCTTCAATTCCACCCATGCCTCAGTGCCTCAGTACGGACAAGTTCCTGGAAGGTTTAAGCAAACATCATCCTAAAACCAAATTCCGAAATAGTTCCAACGTCCTACACACACAGAAATGTTAAAAGAGAAATAAGGGAAAAGGCATAAATTTTGCGCCGTTTTAAGTCACAAAAAGGACGTCGAAGGAGAGAGGGAAAAACAAAAAGGTAAAATCTTTGATCCGAAGTTTAGTTATACGCACAGAAACCTTAATCACCAGACAAAGCTATAATCTTAAATCAAAGAAGGGTGGCAGGCATGCCAGAATTTAATAATAAAACTAGGATTTCACGGTTGTGGAAATACATAAACACTTTCCAGCAATGCTTTGCTCCCGTATATATGATATGCAATGGCGAATTTAATAGATCAAAAGCTACAAGAATAGAAGAGTTAACACACATCGGACGGATTTCGAACTATAACCGACAATGGTAATGATTACAATCACAGCCGGCTTCATACATATAAGACCATAATAAATGAACACTAATCTTGGAGACTAATGGAGTTTGATGACATCCTGAGGAAACAGATCAAACGAAATCGGTAGGAAACACCCCGATCAAGATTTGATAGTTAGGAAATTGACATTTAAAAGAAGGATACTTAACATTTTTCTCAATAAAGGAAATGGAAATGGAAATGGCACTCTTTAAAAGATTTAATCCTTATAATTAATTTTCAGTTACCTCTCTTTCTCATCAAACAAAGAGAGAACACAAACAAAAATTCTAGGATGGAAACTTTGGAAAGGTGCAAAATGGATCAATTGTAAGAGTATCAAAAGGCTAAGAAGCTCAGCACACATGTCAGGCACACATTAATAACATTTCTTTTCCGAAAATTCATGGCAGAACACGAGAGAGACAGAGAGAGAGTGGGGGAATTATTAACAAGGATTACCTGATTGATTGAGAAGAGTAGTCTTTACGGCCAAGAAGATGATAGGAAGAAGACCCACCACCGCCACCACCCTACCACCCTCAAAGACCAAATGACCCTGACTCAGACACAGACCCAAGCCAGAGCCAGACCCAAATCAAAATTCTAATCCTCTTTTCTTTTCTTTTTTTCTTGTTGTTTGAATTCAACGGAGAATAGAAAAAGACCACCTTTTTTCAGTCTAGACTCTAGAAAGGGAAGGGAAAAACAAAACAAGAAAAAGGATGAAAACACCCTCCTGCCTCTCGATCCTGACCATTTTAGCGATACCCTGATTTGATTTGATTCGAAATAAGAAAAAGGACAAAATACGCACAATATTGTTATGATCTGGTAATGTATGATTTTCCAAATTCATAAACAAGCTGAACCAAGTTAAACAGGAAAAAAAAAAAAAGAAGAAGTAGCAGAAGATTGAGGGATGATGGCGGGGGACCATAAGAAATGGATGGAATCTTTGAACAATGGAGAGGAGAAAAGACAATTAAGAAAAAGGGGTGATAGGAGAGAGGTCTCCCTATGATATCAAGAATGAAAAAAGAAAAAAAAAAAACTACACAACAGCAACATTGCATAGCTCTGGTCTCTTCACTTTGGCCTATATTATTCGTAAAACAATTATTCTTTGTGTTTGGAGTCCACTTTTTTGTTTGTCTTCATAAGGCCGTCTCTTTCCCCTTTTTTGCAGTCAAAGGTCCGTCCAGTACCATTTAAACTCATTCAACACAGCAACAGCAAATCCACCCTGACGGAAATATTAGACATGGTAAAAAAAAAAAAATTCTTAGTCCTCCAATCAGTATTTACTGGACAAATGGTGAGTAAAAGGGCAATAGGATGCGATGGGGTGTCGAAGGCGAAGCGAGAGGGATAAGCTGAGCTGGCTGGCTAACACATATGTAAGATGTAACTAAATTACAACTGTTCCTGAGTCGCTCGTTAGTTGCTATGACCAATTCCACAAACTGGCCATTATTTTACGGCTAAAATATCTTCGATTTTTAATAAACTCAATTTTATTAATAAAGATCGATAAAAATGTATATAAATATTTAACAAAATATTAAATTAAGTACATAGATTTTTTATTTGGTAAGCTTTACTTTTTAAAAATATCAAAATAATTTAATATTTAACAACAAAATATTAAATTATTTTGATATTTTTAAAAAGTAAAGCTTACCAAATAAAAAATCTATGTACTTATTCCTTTTTCTCATTTAATTTCTATTTCTATTTCTATTTAATTTTTTGTTGACTGTGTTAAACTTTAAACATAATTCTCGATTATAATTTAAGATAATAATAAAAAGAGAGATATTCACATATATTTTTATTATATTAAAATAAAAGTATAAGTTAGTATTTTAGATTATAACATTGTTAACTACCCTCAAACCATATCAATCAGTGATTATTTATGTGATATATCATATTAGAGTTACTTACTAAAAAAACTATAAACTTTACACAATTATGTAATTATTGCTCAAACTTTAGAAATTGACAATTAAATATTTGAACTTTAAATTTTTTTCTCAAATATAATCTGATATTAGTTTTTCCGTTAACAAAACTGACTTAGCAAGCCACATCAGCTATGTTATGGTACATGTAGAATCTCATGTATCATTTTAAATCCACGTCAGATTTTAATAAAATAAAACACAACAAAAAATTTTAATTTGCCCTTCTCCCCTCTTGTGTCATCCACCTAAAATGCTAAGTTAATAGATTTTGACTATGGTTGAAGTCTCTTCTTTTTAACTCATTCACTCTAAATATAGTTTAAAATTTTACATTTTCTTTAATTTGAAAATTTTCCATTTTCTTTTTCCTTACTAACTTACTTTCTCTCTCTAAAATTTTCTCAACCACAAAATAAAAAACATAAACTTTTATCAGAAAAGAGAAGAACGAAAGACAAAAGGAACTCGGCTATTGTCTCGCCTTGATTTGTAAGGTTTATATACATTTTTTATAGAGATTGGTTTTGGTTTGGATGATTTATTTTTTCTCGTCCATTTACTCCCTTCCAATTTCCTCAAAGTGAATTAATAATAATTAATTTAATTTAACTATAATTTGACGTAAAAATTGACTTACACCTAACATCACATGTGTGATTTATTATAGATGATGTGACTTTCCATGTCAGTTTCATTAACGAAGGCATTAACGTTGAGAAAAATTGAAAATTTAGGTATTTAATTACTTCTTTTTAAAATTGAGACTATAATTATAAATTTAAGTAAAGTTTTAATTTTTTTTGGGTAATTAACTGATCATGTTATTAGATAAAATTATTAAATTAATTATATTTTTATATTGATAACTATGATTTTCTTTTTATATATATTTTTAAAAGTAATTATATTTTTATTTAATATTTAAAATATAAATTAGTTTTATTGACTTAAGTGTACAATATTATCAGATAAAAAAATAAATTTTCATTCTTAAAGTATCTCATGAAATTTGTATTTTTAAAGTTAATATCTTTTTATGTGTAATTTTAGTTTGTTTTAGAAGTTCAAGGAGACAAACAATGTATTACTTTATTTTGAAAAATATTATTGATTGTGTTTTTTTATGTAAGTATATATCTTGATTTCATTTTTTTTAAAAAAATATCGATCTCTAGCTATGAGAATAGGGATAAGATCCTCTGTGCAGTTTTATAATGTCTTATTCTGTCCCATAAATCTCAGCCATTTATTTATGCGGGTTTCACGTTTATTTATGCAGAACTTACGCGGGGCTTACATAAATGAATAGCTGAGATTTATGGGACAGAATAAGACATCATAAAACTGAACAAAAACTAGACAGAGGATCTGGACTCATGAAAACAGGGTATAGCCTAGAAATAGTAAACGACGTACAAAATGTTTTTTGATTAAGA
>JAOQMR010000213.1:34339772-34352395 GCA_027563865.1 Erythroxylum pelleterianum
TCTTATAATTTTTATTAAAGTCATGTCCTCATAAGTCATTTTACACATAAACAGCTAATACTAAACAGTTAATTTTACCAAACGCCAAATGACAAACAGCTAATGCAATCAGCTAGTCAAATCAGCTGATATAATCAGCTATCAGCTATCAGCTAATAGAATCAGCTAACAGCTAATGCAATCAGCTGTTTGCCAAACAGGGCCAATATGACCATATTATCAGTATGAAAAGGCCCATTATTCACCGTATGAAGAGTCAAAGTCTTAAGCAAGGAAACTATTATAGCTACTACACTTTAATGTGTTTAGAATTGTCAAGTAGTCATCCATTTGTGGGATGAAGTAAATTATGACTTTTATTGACCAACTTTCTAGGTATGTATGGTTACGTTTTGAAGCTATGTTTACGTTTTGAAGCTACAATTTGACATACTCTTAAAGTTTGAACATTTCAAATAGATAATTAAAGTGGATGTTTATAGAAGAATCCACTGCTAGCGTATCAATAAAGAAGGATATTATAGCTCAGACTAGTTTTCTCGGTACCTTTAACATTATCAAATAAATCACCAATTTCCAAAGTTTTAAACACCACAATATAATAATGTAATTGAAAGAAAGAATAGATATCTTATGAAAATTTGTCAAACTATGCTTCACAAGAAGAATAAACCTAGAAGGTTTTTAGTAAAAGCATTAAAGATTAAAGTTTTTATGAACAATCGACTCCCTTAATAAAGGTTATGTTTTCTTTTCACCCTTTGCAAAATTATAGAACATAAAACCCACAACTAGTTATTTTTAAGTTTTCAAATACTTAATCAATTACATAACAAGATGGATGAAAAGGATATTAGGTGTATTTTTATAGGATATGGTAATTAAAAAAACAAGTGGAGTTATTAAGATCCTATAACTTGAAATTGCTACACATCCCATAGTGTGTTCGTTAAAGCGTCTTCATGGTGGTGTTGAGACAAGGAAGTATTGTCAAAATTGCATGTTTTTAAAATGTGTTGCATTCTTCTTAAATTTAGTTGAGTTTAGATAAAATTGAAGATGCAATTGTTGTCGATAATATTGAAAAAGGCTTAGTTTAAAGTCCTATGCAAGTTAGTGTACATCAATGACCAAGTGAAGAAGATGAAACTAGTAAAGCAGAAACTTTGACTCCCTTAAAAAATCAACTAGAATCAAAAAGTCAAATTCTAAATATCTTAATGTAACAATAGTAGAAGAAGGAGTTGAAAAAGTACTAAAGACCTTTGAGGAAGCATTATAAAGTTATGGAAAAGGAAAGTGATGCATTAAAACAAATTTAGACTTAAGAGCTCATGCTAAATCCAAGAAATGTTAATCTTATTTCTTGCAAATGGGTTTATGAGGTAAAATGTTACATAAATGGATCAATTGAAAAGCCAAAGAATTGTATGGTAGCTTAAGAGTTATCTCAACAATATAGACTAGAGTATGATAAAACAATTAGTCCAATTACAAAGCTTACATCTGTTGAATCTTACTTACACTTATAACTGGCAAAGACTATAACTTATGATAGATGGATATTAAGAATTTGTTTCTACAAATAAGTTAGTTCAAGAATTTTACATAAATCAATCGATGGGATTTCAAAGTCAAGATCATCTTGAATATGAAATTATGAAAAAGAAATTCTCTAAATAAGGAGAACTTATTAGCTTGCTTTCAGATAAAAGAACTTGGACAACTCAAGCACTTTTTTAGTCTATATGTTAATAGTGCTCAAGAAATAATCTTTCTCCATTAGTAAAAGTATTCAAGATATATGTTGAAGAAGTTTGGAATGCTTGATTTCAAGCCAATTATTGACTCTAATTGAGGCAAATATCAAAATGGGTGCTCATAAAGGGAGAGACTTGGAAGATCCAGTGATGTATCAATAATTAATGGGTACTTTAATCTACCTAACTCTAACAAAACTTGATATTTCTTATATAATTGGTGTAACGAGTTAGTACATACAAAATCCAAAGAAGTCTTATATAAAAGCAGGGCAATGAGTTTTGAGATATGTGAAGAGTACACTTTACTATACTGTTATGTGTAAGAAAGATGTAGATTGCAAGTTGGTTATTAAGATGTTGACTATGCAGATGATCATAATACTCGACATTTTTAACTAAAAGTTATGTTTTTATGTTATAATCAATACTAACTTTTAGGTGCACTAAAAGACACCAAACTATATTTTATCTACAACTGAGGCAAAATATTAGGCAATAACAATGGCAAATCAAAAAATTATTAGGCTTATACAATTTTTAAAAGATATATTCCAATAATAAATTAAGTCGTTTCATTATATTTTGACAAAAAGTCGATAATATACTTAACAGAAAATCCAATTTTTCATGTGAGAACTTGTAACACTCCAGATCACCCGCTTATAGATATTGTCCGCTTTAGGCCTTGGCCCAGTCAAGCCCTCATGGTTTTGCTTTTCCCAAGGCCTTCTCAGGAGGTCACTCATCCTAGAACTACTCTCACCCAAGCACATTTAACCTTAGAGTTCTAATGGGATCTGGACCATTAGGCCATGAAAAATGCATCTATAAAGGAGAGGTATCCGTATCTTATAAGGCGTACTTTGCTCCCCTCTCTAATCGATGTGGGATCTCACACTCTCTACCCCCTTAGGGCCCAGCCCTCTTTGAGGTCCAGCCTAGCTAGCACAACGGTTCGGGTACCGGCTCTGATACCACGAGACATATTGGATGTAATTCACTACAAAGCATAACACTTAAAATGCCATTATAACTTGACACATGTGAAGATGTTTTGAATTATGAAATGTGAATTGAATTGTAAATGTTAAACTTTCATTGCAAAGTGTATGCCTATATGAATGTCTATATAGATATGTTTGATTGTGTGGCTCATCGCCAATGGCTATAAATATTTTAGCCACTGAGCTGTGTAGCTCAACTCAATATTTTTCTCACTTCTCAGGTGCAGATCGAGAAGATCAGTGAATCCTTGCAAGGAATTTGGACAATTCCGAGAGAGTTAGCTTTTATACTAAGTTAGTAGCTAGACGTTTGGATAGCTTTATAAGCATATTGAACATTGAGTATCAAATGTATTTTGTAACTTGTGTTAAGAATTTGATGAAATGTCGATATGTAATTAAAGTTATATATGAAAGCTTTGTATGAACCTCATTTTGATTTGGAAATGAATTGAGAATTGAAAAAGTTCCCTTGTGTATGTGCTTATTTATCTTGTAGTGTACAATTCATATTTCAAATTTTCAAAGGGGTGAAAATTATGTATTGAGTTCAGGGAGAAAACTGGGTTAAATTAGGCTATATTAGACAAAGTGGTCTTCTTGAACGTTTTAATTAATCCTCTTAGCTTTCTAACGGTATAAAGTTTGTAAAATTTAGGTATCGGAGTTCAGAGTTATGAGCATTATAAGTGATGATGTTGTATGGGAGGTATGAACATGATAGCTATGGTGAATGATGAGATTTTGTGTATTCTATAAGTTTTTGAGTTAAGATTTGGGAGTTTAATGCATTCAAATTGGTAATTGAATGTTTGAGGAGTGTTATTGCACTAGAATGGTTGAATTTGGGAAGGTTATGAGTATATTTGGTGTTAGGATGGATGTTGGAAGCATTGGAGAGGCTTTGGAAGGAGTTTTGGGTCACCAATGTCCGTTTAACAGACTTTAGGTTCGTTTAATGGACCTTCTCGGGTGAAAAAGGACCCTCAGCCCAGTGTATATCCGTTTAACGAACATTCTCGGGTGAAAATGGCTCTTAAGTCAGTCTATGTTCGTTAAACGGACATGCATATCCGTTAAACGGACATTCACAAGACAGCTACAGTAAATCGTGATTTTGATAACCTTAGAGGCTAAATCTCACTTTGAGGTCTTCATAAAAGTTGTAGATCTCGATGTCCTCTTTCAAATGGAAGAAAAAAGAAATCAATTAGACATTTTTAGCAAAAGTTATGTACAGTTGGAGTAAGAACATAAACATGTTGGATTCCTTTAGCCATAACTTCTTCATCCGACCTCCAAATTAAGTGATTCTTGAAGCGTTGGATTCCTAACACGTTTTGCTACCTCTCCACAAAAATTGGTAGCTTTTAGTGTTGAATTCGATAAGATTGATTCAAAGCCAATGAGGGTTCATTGAAATAACCCTACAAGGAAACCCGCTCACGCTTTTTGACTCCGGATAGTTGAGCTCGGGAAACAAGGTCCAACATCTTGGGCTTCGAAAATGGGGCCCAACAAACCTAGACATATGATAATTTGTTATCATTTTATCAAAGAAAAATTTTTGTAAGAATGAAGTTGAGTTCAAGCATGTTAAGACAAAGACCATGTAGCTAATTTATTCATAAAAGGCTTGAATGTAATAATAAGTTTGAGAACTTTTATCATTAACTCAACAAGATGAGAAGAATAGGAGCTGATGTTGATTAAGGATGACGCTTGTGCCCCAGTTTAGTCTAATCTGACCTGAAGTCAATGTGTTTGAATTGGATTGATCAGGCTTAGGACCAGACTTAGATTTTTTTTAACAAAATTGGGCTTTGGACTGAGCTTAGGCTCAAGCTGACTGTCTCGAACTAGCTTGAAGTCATAATATATCAAGTAAAAATGACATCATTTTTAAATTTTAAATTTCAAATATAAAGAAGATAGTCGAGCTTGACCTAAGCTTAATTGGGCTTCATACTGCGTAAGCCTAATCAAGTAATGAGCCTCATGAAGATTCATGCCTCATCAAAAAAGCAATTTAAAATAAGTTTAGAAGTGAATCACTCACTAATAGTTCTAATTTAAAAGTAGTGTACCCAATGTTACGTTATACTAAATATTGGCGTTAATTTCACTTCTAGAAATGCAACTTTTAGAATTATATTACAAGTCTTGAAGCCAACAAAATAGCTCAATTGTAACAAAGTTTGCTAATAGATAAAAGCTAGTAAAGGTTGTTGAGATAAAAAGCTAGCTAAAATGATTACTATTGGTTATTTGTTAGTTTATCACCTATTAGTTAAACTTTCTTGAAATGTGCACATATAAAGGTTAATTGATGAAGATATAAAAAATGAAAATGCACCTTATTAACTCTAACTTTCTTGAAATGTGCACATATAAAGATTAATTGATGAAGATATAAAAAATGAAAAATGTGCCTTATTAACTCTAATCTTGAATTGATTCCATAAAATTTTCAAATAATTTATTTCATATTTTAACCTTATCAATAAAATAACAAGACAAAGTAGAAAAAAACACTCAAGCCACTATAAAAGCTAAACAACAATAATGACAAATCTCTATAAGCCTCATTTCTATAACCTAAAAAGCTAGGTTAAACAAAAGTGTCAACTTAACTAGTAATCAATAAAAAAGCACTAACTCAGACATGAAAGCATATAATAACAGCTGAACTAATACAAATTAAAGAGAAGAACTACCTTTAATATGTAGAAATATAATTGAAAAACTGTAACACATAATATATATAATTAAAGGCATGCATTAATAATTGGAAATTGCAAAATTTTTAAGCCATTCTAATTATCCTACATGTATATTAATAATTTAAAGTGATTATAAATGTCGTGAATAACATGTTTTTTGTTATTTCTTTACAATCTTTTTAATAAGTTAACTTTACATTTCTTTACATTCAGATCTTCAGAGACTAGAATTTATCAATTTCATTTCTTGTCTACATTGTAATACTTAACCAATCAAGCATTGAAGCAACGAGATACAAGTAAAGATGTTAATGAGTTTTTTTTGTCCTTCAACGGCAGAGTAGAACGAAGACAGAGTGATGAATGATTCATTGTTGAGTTGAGTGAGCTTCAAGTTAGTTTGTTTCCTTTCTCTGCTGTCTTCTTTGCCTCAATTAACTTCTATTATTTACATTCTTATTGTCCATATATATATATATGAGATAGCCATGGCGGCATCTTAGGTACAGGGATGATACCAAGAAAGAAACGAATCCTATCCTATAAAATGTTGAATCAAAATTAGAACTAGGAATCTTTTTCTCTGAATTCATCAATTACTGTATCTTTAAGAGACAAACCATCTAATATGTCGTTCTCAGAATCCACTTGAAGCTCTTTAAACTTGGTCATAACCTCTATCATTGTTGGTCTCCTGAAAGGCCTATCGTCAAGGCACTCGAAAGCTATTCTCAGGTACTGCAGTAATTCACCCTCGACAGATGTATCATGCGTGGTCAACTCTGGGTCTAATATTTCACTGCTTCTCTTCTCTCTCACAAGCTGCTTTGCCCATCCCACGAGGTTATTGTCGTCTCCAAACTCGGATGGATCTATTGGCTTCTTACCTGAGAGTAGCTCTAGCAATATGACGCCATAGCTATAGACATCACCCTTGGTTGTGCATCTAAAGCTCTGATAATACTCAGGGGGCACATAACCGGGAGTTCCCGCAAGTGTGCTCACACTGAGGTGTGTGTCAAGTGCATTCACCAATCTTGCCATGCCAAAATCTGAAACTCTGGCCTCCAAATTTTCATCTAGAAGAACATTGCTAGATTTCATGTCTCGATGAATAATGTGAGGTATGCAGCTGTGATGTAGGAAAGCAAGACCTCTTGCTGAACCTATAGCAATCTTCTTTCTCGCCGACCAGCCAAGAAGCCCTGAGCATCCTCCTCTTCCTCCTTTAGATGAACTGTCATGTAGAACTTCCTCTAGACTTCCCCATTTCATGTAGTCGTAAACAAGAAGTCTCTCCTCTCCAATTTTGCAGTAGCCTAGCAAAGGAACCAGGTTCCGGTGCTTAATCTTACCAATAGTTTCCATTTCTGCCATAAATTCTCTGTCTCCCTGACCAGTGACATGAATAAGTTTCTTTATTGCAACAACACAACCATCCCTTAACTGTGCTTTGTAGACTTCACCAAACCCTCCAGACCCTATCAAGCTCTCAGCACTGAAACCATTGGTAGCTTCAAGTAGGTGGGCAAAGGTCAGTTTACGCAGAGGTTTCTCAAATGTGGCAATGTTGATGCTTAGAGGCTCTGGGACACCTGAAAGCTTCCAGCTACTACTACCTGAAGTTGGAAGGCTTTCAATGTATTTTTCTCTCTGTTCCTCTTTTTGTTGATATCTCTTCAGACGATAGAGAGCCAAAGTGAGACCAAAGATGCACAGTACAAAAAATGATACACCAATCACCATTCCTGTTGCTACTGACTGCTTTGCTTGTCGACCATGAAAACTTGCTTGGTGTCCCCCAGAACCACATGGAGGCAATGGTAGGCCACAAAGGCCAGAATTGTTGTCATATCTGGATGCTGGAAAAGTAGTCAGCTGAGCCCCAGAGGGAATAGGGCCACTGAGGTTGTTGTTAGACACATCAAGGTCACTAAGAAACGAGAGAGTCCCCAGAGAACCTGGGATAAATCCTGAAAGATCATTGTGGGAAAGGTCCAAAACTCCTATGGCTTTTAAACCTCCAAAACTGTCAGGAATGCTTCCCGTAAGCATGTTGTGTCCCAAATTCAAGACCTGCAAATAATTCATTGACCCAAAATTGTCAGGGATAGATCCTGACAAAGAATTGTAGGCGAGATCGAGGTATATCATGCTGCCATTGCTTGCGAAAGTATAGACTGTCAAGCCAGAGTAGATTCTGGTGGTTGGGCAAGAGTGAACCATAGGAAAATTTTCCAGCCTCTCGGGTCGAATCCCCTCAAATTCTACCAATCCTCCAGCTCCTCTACAAGAGGTTCCGCCCTCATTTCTCACAAATGCAAATTGCTTCCCAGATACAATCCCAGCAAGAATTAGGCCTGCTTGGTTTGCAAGCTCGGGTGGGAGGGGCCCATTCAGGTTGTTGCTGTTCAAATCAAGCCAAATGAGGCTCCGACACTTGCCAAGTTCTGGTGGTATCTGTCCAGTGATTGAATTGTTACCCAGTTGGAGGATTGCAAGGTTAACCAGATTCCCAATACCTGCAGGGATTTCTCCAGTGAGCAAGTTGTTAGAAAGTGACACCCAAATCATATTGATGCAACTACCAATGGACTGTGGGATGCTTCCCCTGAAAAGATTGTTGTTAAGAATCAAAGTTTCTAGGTTTCCTCCATTGGCACAAATGTCTTGTGGAATTTCACCTGTCAGGTTGTTTGCCCACATAACCAAGTCAGACAGATTGGGCAAGTTCCATATTTGCAAGGGAATGGGGCCTCTGAGGTTGTTGAAACTGAGGTCGATTTTCTGCAAGTTCTTGCAGCTTCCAAGCTCGGATGGTACTTCTCCTGACAAGTAATTGTTAGCAAGAAGTAACTTTTGGAGAGCCGAGGATGAGTTTGACATAGAGCAGAATTTAGAAGGTACATTTCCAGTGAAGCCATTAGAACTTAGGTCAAGAACTTGAAGCCGAGTACAATTTGTAAGAGATTGATCAGGAACAGGGCCTGTTATGTTGTTGAATGGTACATAAAGATATTTCAGGTTTTGGATCTTACTGACAACACTAGTGAGGAAATCTCCTGAAAGCAGATTGTTGCCGAGGTTCAGAATTTGCAAAGAAGAACAGGAATGAAAAGTCGAAGGCAAGCCACCAGTGAGTTGATTTCCTGATAGATCCAACTCCTGCAGAGTTTGACAGGCCAGTCCCAACTCTGGAGGAATATCACCAAACAAGTGGTTGTGGGCCAAGGACAGTTGCCTCAAGTTTCTTAAGCTTCCCAACAAGGCACCTGGAATCTTTAATCGCAGCTCATTATGGGAGAGGTTAAGAGTCTGCAGAAAATTGCACTGGGCTAGACTAATTGGAAACTGGGTGCCGGATAGCCTGTTTCCAGACAAACTAAACCAAACGAGTTTGCTGCAGACCCCAAAATCTAAAGTGCGAAAGGTGCCAGAGAAGTTGTTATAGGATAAATCCAGATAGTTGAGACTTGGAGAGTCTGCCAAGAAGCTCGGAGGTAGCTCCCCAGACAGTTGATTACGAGAAAGGTCTAAAGTGGAGAGACTCTTGCAAGACAAGGGAGTCATGCCAAGTTTTCCGGAGAGTTTGTTATCAGAAAAATTGAGAAGAATCAAGTTTTGACAGGTAGATAGGGAGTAGCTTATAAGGGTGGAATCTGAGAGAGCATTGGTTGAGAGGTCAAGCTGAAGCAGATGAGGAGTAATGTGGAGAGTAAGACCAGAAATAAAATTGTGAGAGAGATTGACATAGACAAGCTGATTACACGAGGAAAAGAACGATGTTGATGATGGAAGATCAGGGCTGGAGATGTTGTTAGAGGAGAGGTCAAGAGTCTCGAGAGCACAACTGGAGGATGTATTAGAACTTATTAGATCAGTAGCTGAGAATGAATTGCCTCGTAAACTGAGATGCCTTAGGAATGGTAAGGCCGCTATAAGGTATGTGAGGTTCAAAGAGCCAACGAGGCCAGTATTGGTAAGGTTCAAGGTGGTGACATGGCCGTCCAGAGAACAAAAGATGCCTGTCCATGAGCATGGAGTAGCATTACTGGTGGTAGGAGTCCAGTTTGCTAAGACGTTGTTTGGATCGGATTGAACCGAGGAATGCTTGAAGCCTAACAACCCCACAACTTCGTCATTTCTTGTACTTTCCTGCTGGTCTAGCAATTCTGTCTCTTGTGATGATGATGGTGTGAACGCAATGAGGGTAAAGAAAATCAAGCAGAAGCTGCCAAAGATTCGATATTTTGCCATGATTCGCATACGCTCCAAACTAATACTCATCCCTCCATTTTACATATCTTCATCGGTTCTATCTCGTTCATATATTTCCTTCATCTATCAGGCCCTCCACAAGCTGAGCTCAGAGCCATTTCAGCATTTAGGAAAGAGAATCTTTATGACAAAACAAATCAAGGATTCAATCCTGCACCTTTTGTTCTTAATCTGTCACTGTTCCCTTCAGCAGCAGCGGCTTCTTTCAGTTTCATATATATACGACATAGGGATCTGCTGTTGACCGACTCTTTATTTGTAAGAGAGAGTCCTTGCTTTATTAAAAACCTGAAAACAACAACAAGAAAATATGATTATGACAAGGAGATTGGAAGAATTCAGGGGGAGGTATAATCTGAGTGAGTAATGGAAAAAAAAAGGTGCAAGAAGAATACATGAATGAAAGGGATAAAGAGAAAAATGAATCGGGGAGAAGACAGAGGGATATGGAGGTAATATATATTTGCAAAAGACAAAATATGCTCACGTGTGTGTGTGTGTCTGTATTGATTGAGCTGTCCTGCTTGGTGGTGATGCAGATGAAGAAAATTAGGTAGGTGATATAAAGGAGGGCGGAGCTGTGGTGAGTGTGGGACTAGAAGGCAGTGGAGATCAGATCATCTAAGCTTAAGAATTGAACACACCCTAAATCAACATCAGTTGTCGAAGACAGGACCCTGGGTACGATGTACAGAAATGTCGGCTGTCGCTCACTCCAACTTATATTGTGTCAGTAATTGGAGATTCTATGAGACAACTCAATCTACATGCTCCATCAAAAAAATGTTAAAATTAATACGAATGGAAGAAGTCTTACGCAGAGGGAGGAAGAAGAAATAAAGGAGATGTTCTGAGGTTTAAGGAAGAAGAAGAAGAAGAAGTAAAGTTGATAGTCATACATTAGAGAAACAAAAAGAAAAGAAGGAAGAGAGAATAATATTGTAATAGTAATTAAGCACTAGGACTTAGAGGACAAGTTTGGAGTAAAATGTGGGAGTCGTGGTAGCCCACCCATTGATTTTTGTTCGATGTTGCGTGGGGGAGAGAGAGTGGTGGTCCGGTCAAACATGGGATTTGATTCTCGCCTTTTTCTAGGAGTAGAGAAGAAAAGAGAGTTCCCATTTTTATTTTTAGTTTTGCCTTTCCTTGAAATTTCAACTTTGTCCCTGCTTTACTTGGACGACTCGCAAGTCTTAAAGCCGGCAGCGCCAGCGCATCATCCTCTTCCCGTCGATTGATATTAAAAAAAAAATAGAATTCAAATTTTCTGTCTAATATTACTTTATTTTATAGAATTTCAGCCATTTATTTTACGAGACTCATGCAAGATACGTATAGAACTCACGTAAATAAATGGCTGAAATTTATTGAACACAATAAAACATCGTAATATTGAATTTGGACTCAAAAAAACGAATATATAGTCTAAGAGAGAAAGACAACTTCTACGAGACTTGTGTTAGTCTTTTGCCCAACACGGCAGGCACCCCACTCTAACCCAAGTTGCAGACATTTCCTCTCCCCCCAAAGTCATATATATATATATATATATATATATATATATACTGTCATCCATTAAACTCATTTGCTTAGTAGGTGGTGATTCAGATAACTAACAAATGGCATTATTGCTTAGGAGCCAATTAAGGCAAACAACTGCACGCAATACCAAAACATTAATTTATTGCATTCTCGTTTTCTTTGTTTGGTTTTGCTTATTAACTATTTGGCCTGCCTTTACAACATGTATCTGGCGTTTGTTGCTTGTTAGGTAGGATAAACCCAAAATTTTTAAAGGGTGGAGTAATGGGATGTGGTTGTTTAATTAGGTCAACGGTGTAAATAAATAACTACTGGTATTGAAGAGAAAATATTTTAAGATATATTATATACACAACAAGCATATAATAGAATGCATGCGCATCAAACCTTACGTCATTTGATGTTAAAGGAATAATCAAAAGACTGAAACAGTTCAATTGAAAAATATGCAATTACAAGTAACAACTCACAAGAGAAGGTGCAGGGAATCAAAGTAATGACATTCAAGGATGTCTTGGAAAAGAATTTATTACATACTTAGCAATGACCTGATTGTAACTCTGCGAGGGTCAAGAGGGGGACGTTAATTATATGCAACTTTTTCTTTGTATTTTATAAAGAGATTATTTTTATAATTTGAACTGGTAATTATTAAGTCACTATTTCACCACAAGAGCTTAAACTGTTGTGTAAAACCAACTTAATTAGATTTATATATTCACTAACACACCCCCTCAAGTTAGCTTGAAACTTATACAGGCTCATTCTACTGTAAAGGTTCTGATATCATGTTAAGTGACTGTTTCAACATAATAGCTTAAGTTGTTGTGTGAGGCCAACTTAATTGGATTTATTAGGGATGGTAATTGTACCCGAACCGGATGGATACCCGATAAAATTACCCGAACGGGGGCGGGTATAGGGGGTTAACCAAAATACCGGTCGGATATCGGGGCAGATATGGGGATACCACCCCATACCCGTTTACTCGTTACATAATAATTACTATATAAAAAATACTAATGTATGTTATTTTAATTTGTTGTTTTTTTAATTCATTATTAAATAAACATATTTTAAAAAACAAATAGTCCATTCATATTAAATAAGCTTATCTTTAAAAAAAGAGGCGGGTAAACGGGTACCCGATGGGAGTTTGCGGGTAAACGCGTACCCGATGGGGGTCAAACCCCCAACGAGTACGAGTATGGGGGTGCCAAAAAAATCCCCGACGGGGATGGGGGTGGGGACAGGTTCATGGGGCGGGTACGGGGGATGGCATAGCCGCCCCCTACCCGCCCCGTTGCCCTCCC
>JAOQMR010000213.1:34421406-34434627 GCA_027563865.1 Erythroxylum pelleterianum
TTATAAATAAGAATTATAAATAAATATTTAAAATAAATTTAATATTATATTCAATATTAGTCTCGTTTTAAATATCTCAATGAGATCTTTGTAATGATATATTTTGTGTAAAGTAATAAATGTGTTAACTTTAATTACAAAGTAAATTATGTAAATAAATCAATTTGAGAAAATGACATAAAAGGAAAATGCTAAAAAGTAAAGGGATAAAGTTGTCATTTTGTATTTTTGGTGCAATGAATAGTAACACACCAAATTTAGTGTGTTACTATTCATTGCACCATTTTAGTGTGTACTTTTGGTGTCTTGGTTGGAGTGGGTTTTTTGCACCAAAACACTAAATTTGGTATTTTGGTGCCTTGGTTGGAGATGGCCTAAGATCATTGTTGATTTATGGAGGAAGAGCGATCCAAGATCAAGCTCAACTAATGGAGAAGCCTTTGGAAATCCTAATAAGGGTTTAACTCATCAATATAAAAAGATAATGGAATAAGAGGTATCTTTAATAGAATTATTACTATAAATATTTCTTCTACTCACTATAATTTAACTAGTGTTAATATTTCCCTCCTTAAGTCATACAAACCTAACTTTTCTGCATTCCAAGATCAAATTGGTTATATACCACATTGGTATGAGTTGAGAGTTTGCATTTTTCCTAACTGAGGAGAGAAGGATTATCAAATAAGGGTTATCTGATAATTCTTGTTAGTAGTTTACAATGGTTATTCTAGTAGAGATAACTATATCTTTAATGTTTCCATATCCTTTTTATTGAGTAATTTCATCTTTTCTTTTATTATCTTAAATTTCGTGAAGCATTTAGATTGAATTTCTAAAAATTTGAGTATTCTAAGTTCATGAAATGTAATATATAAAGATGTTGAAAATGAGTTGACCTGCGATAAACTAGAATAATATGAATGACGTGATGATGTATTTGCTTGTATGATTTATAAAGAGTTTACAACCTTTATATATACCAGTAAAGATACATGTGATAAGGCATGATATTAACAAAAAATATATACATGAGAAATATCTACATCTACAGATAAGAACTACCTAAGTAACAAATGTTAACAGAAAATAAAGTGGAAGGAATTATAGGTTATCAACCTCCCTCAAACTCAGGAGGATGTGTAATCATAAGTTTGTCTTGAAGATGTTGGAATCTGGTCAATGTGAGAGCTTTTGTCAGAACATCAACAATTTGCTCAGTAGATGGGATATGGCAGATGTAGAGGGATTTGGCTTCTAGATCTCAAACAAAATAAATGTCAATCTCAATGTGCTTTGTGCAAGCATAAGAGACTGGATCAAAACCAAGAAAAGTAGCACCAAGGTTATCACATCAAAGAGTAGGTTTGATGTGAGAGAGGCCGATTTCCCCAAGAAAGGAAGTGATCCAGCAAAGTTTTGCAATTGTAAGAGCAATACTAACTATGATATTCTGCTTCAGTACTAGATCAAGCAACTGTTGATTGTTTCTTTGAACTCCAAGAGATGAGATTGGATATAAGAAATATAAAGTAGCCTGATGTAAAACGACAGTCATTAGGATAGCCAATCTAATCAACATTAAAATAAGCATGCAAAGTGAGAGAAGATGATTTAGTAAGTGAATGTTATGAGAAGATGTAGATCAAAGATAACAAAGAATTTATTTGACCGCAGTCCAGTGGACATCGATAAGATAGTGTAAGAATTGAGATACTTTGTTGACAGTAAACTGAATGTCAGGATGAGTGATACAAAAATATTATAGGATACCAATAGTACTACGATACTCAGTAGCATCAGGAAGGGGATGACCATGATTTTTGATAAAGGAATGATAAGGGTCATGGGTAAGGATGCAAGTCTAGAGTTATAGAGACCAAGTCAAAGAAGGATATCTTTGATGAAGGTAATATTGAGTGAGTAAAAGACTAGTAGACGTAGGGAGAGTCTCAATGTCAAGGAAGTGATGAAAGGGACCAAAATATTTGATAGTGAAGGTGGTGTTGAGATTAATAATAAGAGTGGCAATGAATGATAGTGAAGAACCTATAACCAAGATATCATCCACATAAACCAAGACAAAAGTTGTATGATCGGAGGTGGTATGAATATACTTTATGGTTGCAAACTTAGAAGCCACCAATCATATAACAGAGGACATGGATCCTTTTGTAGAATTTCGCATAAAATATGGAGGACATGACAACTCAAGAGTTATTGTACAATATATTAGCATATGCAAGTCAAACATCTGTGGTGATCAAACCATGATCCTATACAAAATGTTATTTTCTTTAAATAACCAACATAATCTTATTCTCTTAATTAAAATCAGATTTAATGCAAAATTCTACAATCGTGGAATGAGATTATATCTTAAAATTATTTATTATGGTCACAAATTTATATTGGATGATTTTATTGTACTATATGTTAGTATTCCTTATTTATATCTTCTAGTAATTTTAATGATTACGTAAATTTGTGACATGTTAGAGTCATATTGGTTAAAATCAAATAAGTTTATCAGCTAAAGAAGACAATTAGGTAATTTAAATCAAGTAGATATACCTATTTGCAAGTATTATCTAGTTGATAAATGATAAAAAAATATATGTAAATGGAACATAAGCTTTTAATCCATTAGATGTAACTTATTGAAACATATAAAGTCTAATGAATGTTTGGGCAAGACATGTGACTGTGTATTTTATCATTTTTATAGATAATTATACTCAGTATGGTCACATTTATTTGATATCTCACAAATTATAACCATTAAAATATTTAATAAGTATATAAATTTGGTGGAGAACTAATTAAATAAGAAAATAAAAGCATTAAGAACTTATCAAGGACAAGAATATTTATTTTATAAGTTCAAGATGTTATATGATGTAAAAAAGGACGATTGAATATTCTATGTACCCTATAACATAATAACGTTATGGAGAGATAAACTATAATTCTTCTAAAAACAATTAGGTTTATTATGGCACACGCAAATTTATCTATCACTTAATTAGGGGTGACGTCTTTCTTGCAATTACATATGTGATTAATCGCGTGCCACAAAATTAGTTATAAATACTCTATATAAGTTAAAGATAGACAAAGAGCCTAATATTGCAAGCCTAAGACAATAAGGTGGCACCATCTACGTTCATGATCTCTTGCATAAATATAAGAAACTAAGCCCAAAAAGGCATTTAAAAAATCTTAATTAAATATTCTTAATATTCAAAATGTTCGTATATGAACAAGGTAACGAAGGGGTAACTAAATTTGAATTAGGAAGTATCACATTCTTAGAAAATGAATTTTCAAAGTAAGGTGAAATAGGAAAAGACTTATTTTTCTATAAGGCTCATGATCAAAGTGATTTCATTTTATGATATCAAGAAAGGGGACTCCATTCGAGTGGGTAAAATTTAGACAACTTAAAATTCATTTAAGATTAATTTAGATTGCAACTTAGTGGGAGCTTACTTATTGTATCTGACCAAGTGGAATAATGATGATAATGATAAATATGTATCTCATGAACCCTATTTACACATAAGTAATTATATTATAATTCCCAAAATCTATATAATTATTCGCAATAAGATGGTGAACTAAGAAATATAAACAAGGCTTCTACCAGTGTAACATCTCATGTTCGGGGCTAGATCCCAGAACAGTGAATTGAGTGTACTGTGAGAAATTAGAAGTACATTGCATGCTCATGCATCATTGTATATTCACGCACATGACATGTGAATATTTATTTTTGATACATTAAAATAATTCTACATGCATTCATTGACATTTTCCTGGTATAATTGATTTATAAATGCGATTAAAATGTGAATTGTTGATTATTTACGTTAAAAATTTATTTGGAGACTATTAGTATTATTTCAAAATTTTTTGTGAAATTTAGAAATTTTCTAAAAATTTGTGGTATTTTTGGACTAAGAAAAATAGACCAATGAAATTATGACATTTGGCAACCTTGCATGTTGACACGTGGCCCATATGCAAGGGACACATATAGTTACATGTATTTTCTTAGAAAAGAGAAGAAAGTTTTCGGTTGTTGTTCACTGAAGACATCACAAAGCATTTGTAATTTTACTGTTTGTTTTCTTCCCCAACCACTAAAGCTCTGTTCATCACTATTAGAGCTGGGATTTTGCTGTAGAAGCAAGTAAGTTGTGTTTAGTTTACTGAATACTTTGTAAATGAATTTGATGATGTTTTAGTGTGGCAAATGAATTCATGCATGAAGGGTAGCTTCAGTGTTGTTAAACTGAATAATATGAAAATGATGGGAAATGGAAACAAATTGCAAAATTTGTGCTAAATATGTTTCTATGAAGTGAGACTTTTAGCTTACTGAGGTTTAGACAAGAGCAGAAAAAGCATGTAACTTGGAATTTTGAATTATTTTGGGTAAATTCAATTTGAATGGGTGTAGAAATGCTGAAAATAGGAATTAAGAATGAAGAATTGAGTGGGAAGAGAGGAAAAATCTAGAAAAAAAATGAAAGAAGAAGAAGAAAACCGGTTTCGATGATGAAGGAGAAAATTTGTGTTTTAGAGAGAGAAGGGAAGAGGAGCTGCATTCGAAGGTTTTTCTAAAACCGAACTGTGTTGATTCTTTTAGCCACAACTTTGTCATTCGATCTCCAAATGACCTGAAACTTAAACCAATAGACTCCTAAGACATTGTCCTTTCTCTCCGTAAAAATTTGGAGCCGTTTGAATTTGTTCGAAAAAGATTTGATTAATGGTTTTAGGATGAAAGTGAGGAAATGTGCAGGAATGTTATGAACTGGAGAATTTTCATAGAATATGCTTTGGTATTTTGATTATATCTTGATCTGTAGATTTTTAAATGAGTTGATTCTTAATTCAAATTAAACTTGAGACATATGTCTACAACTTTCTTGAAGGAGTAGAATTTTATTTCTGTCTTTAAGAATTTCAAATTTTGGCATGAAATTGAGTCTTGGCTTAAGCTGTAACACTATCAGGGACAGAAATCATGTTTTGTTATTATTGAATAAACTGTATTGATGTAGGCTGAATCAGACAAAGTTGTCTTCACAAATGTTGTAGCTTATTCTCTTATCTTTCAAATGGTATAAAGAATGTAATTTTTGGATATTGGAATTGAGAGATATGAGTTGTACAACTTGAATGCATGATTATGCTCTAGCCAAAATTTCAAATGTACACAGTATGTAATTTTTGAGCATGACTCATAAAATAACGAACCAAATTGAATGATTTTGGTGTCATTAGAAACTTAAGACAGAGGAACAATTGTCTAGAAGAAAGTGTTACAGAAATATATCATTTTCTTGATCTTATTAATTAAATGCAAAGTTGACCTGAATGAGGTGCTTTCAACAAAAGCTGAAATAGTGATTTAATGTGTGAATTTTGACACAATTGGATTACAGTTGATATGTAAATCAATTTGTTACAAAAATATACCTGAGAATTTGTCATTGCACATGCATGATACATGATACCTTTTTATATATATGTTTACTTAGTTACATAAGCAGTACAGTAATGTGAAATTGTTTTAATGTATATAGGAGAGCAAGTAACGCGACCACTTCTGGATATTGCCAGAATGTCAAGGCAATAGGCTTAAGGGAGCAATTGTGAGTAACCTAAGATGGTCTCACTTTAATTTGATCTGATATTATTGGATTGAATTTGATATGTGATGAATATGTAATGATTGTGTATTGAATTCCGGACATTTCAGTGAGACCATCTTAGAAATGTCCGAGGAGTTTTGATGCATGTGAATATCATTGGAAGTGCTACTTGTATGTGAATGAGACTGCCTAAATGATTCCCAACTAAAAGTGACTGAATGTTATGACTGACTGTATTGATTGAGATAATGTGAATAAAAGTGATTGATTGTATTGAATGAATTGTGGCATGCATTTCATTTTAATACATGTAATATAAAGGCAGTTGTTACTGGTATTGCTATTGAATGAGACTGCTACTGAAAAGAGCTTAAAGCTCAAACATATGATGTTAGAGCCTAAGTCTCATTGTGATCACTGAGCCCGGTGATACGGGATACTGAAAAAACAGGATACTGAAAAAATACACAATCACAACAATGTAAAAATGAATGTGAGTCTCATACATATAGCATTCACATATGATTTGAATTTATTGAATGATTTGTAAAGCTGTAAGAATGTTATATGTTTGAATACATGGTATTAAACCAATAATGGTATTGGATGGTATTGTATTCAATTGTAATGAAGTGATAGTTTGATTTAATTGTTTAACTGAAATTACAATATGTTTGTGATAGAACTTGGTGCTAATCAAGTTGAAATGAACTGTGTGACAATATGTTTATAATTGATTGTGTTTTATAATATGAGTGAACCATCGAGGATGGTTACTCTACTGAGTTCGCAAAACTCATCAAAATTGCACCGTTGACAATTTCAGGTTCGAGAGTGAGACAACCTAGCTTCTAAGACTCCATAGAAGCATATTTTGTGTAACTTTGACGATCATATATGGCTCAAAGGTCGGTCAGCTGGGAATTGAAGACATAGTATGTTATTATCTTTTGCTGTTCCTCATGTTTGTAGTGTACTGTGTAGACTGAGCTGTTATGCTCATAGGATGGTGTTATATAAACTTGGATGTTGAACTTAAAGCTACAATGTACATTATGGTTATGATATAAAATGAGGAAATTTTGGATTTTAGCAAACGTGTGATTTGTGATTTTAATTACGATGCCATGTGATACAGTAAAAGTGAGATAGTTAACACGCCAATTCTGTAGGGCATGTGCATGTGTGATTGAAGGGCGCACGTGCATATGTCAAATGGGAGTGGAGTGTTACAACCAGTCCTCCTAAATGAGAATGGATGAAAGAAATGAAGGATAAAATGACATATTAACACAAATAAAGTATTGTACTTGGTCAATATCCCTAATAATTGGAGAGCTATCAGGGACAAATAGGTTCTCAAAATGAAGTGAAAGGCTAATGATTGCATTGAAAGATACTTGTAGTTAAACAATATAGATAATAAGAGTGAATTCAAAATGGAAAAACATTCTCACTAATTATAAGATTTATTTCAATATGAATAATCTTGGTTGTAGTAGTGAGCATAGATCTTGATTACATCAAGTGAATGTAAAGGATGATTTTCTTAATATAAAATTAGAAGACAAAATTTATATGAAATAACTTGTAGGCTTCACTAAGACATGCGAAGAGCATAAAATGTATCAATTGTAAAAATCAGTTTGTGATGTGAAGCATTCCTCAAGATAGTGGTGCATTCATTTTTATAGTGTAATTACTTTGTATGATTTTCACATGAATAATAAAGACCAAGTTGTAAACACCAAAACATCTAAAGATAATTATGCAATTTTATTTATGTTTTGATTACTTATAATACCATTAATTTTATTAAGCAAATAAAAAATTATTTTTCAAATGAATTTGAGAACAAATATATGGGTGAAGTTTTGTACATTTTTGGATTAACTATTAAGATCATTAAAAAAGATTATTATCACTTTTATAAGTGAATTAAAAATTTCTTGAACTATTTTGTATATAAGATTACAAGCCAAGTAATAATCTTATTCTAAAGATAAAGGTTTTAGTAAAAAATTTTATCCAACAACGCCACAGAAAGGGAACAAATAAAGAAAAGTACAATTAAAAGTTTCATAGATGCAATGATATATAGGAGTTTAGATTTTTATCATATTATCATATATGGTAAGCAAACTCTGAACAAATTGCACTCACTTATAACATGAAGAATACTTGGATGCTATAATTCTTGTACTTTTTTGTAATGTACTTCTGTAAATTGATTTCTACTTAATTGTGGCCAGCAATAATACAATTCCTTTTAATTTTTTTTAAAAATATTATTTGAATCTAGGTTAGATAAATTGGAAAGTAGCAAAAAGAATATTGAGGTGTTTAAAAAGTTGCTATTAATTACACATTGTGTTTGTTTTCTTACTTAATAGTGGTGCAGTATTATAAAGTAGTAAGAAACTCATCCGTTGCTTTATCTATAATGAAAGTTAAATTCATAGCATTTTCAATTGTAAGATAAGAAGCATTTTGGCTCAAACTTTTCTTAGTTCATTTGGGACTAATTAAAAGCAAGATTGACTTAGTATTAATCAAGTGTGATAGTTAAGCAATAAGCTTTTAAACCAAAGATCCTAAGTTCCATTGTAAAACCAAGCATATAGGTACCTAGTATAATTACACAAAGAGATAGTAGCTCAACACAGATGGCGCTTGCAAACGGGCCTTATCCACAGTTACGGCCGGAGGTCTCCCGAGGGACAGTGCAGGTACCTGGCTCGGAGGATTTGTACAGAATCTAAGCTGGTGTAATCTGCTGGCAGCGAAACTATGAGGAGTTTTTACAGGACTTCAGCTTGCGTGGGACCTGGGATACCGCCGTCTCGAACTGGAAGTAGACTCTACGGCCGTGCTAGCCATTCTCTCAGGGACGGAGCCAGACTCAAGTCTAAGGGGGGGCTGAAGGTCGGGGGTTGGGAGCTGGGGATCAATTCTAAGGGGGGCCGATGGCCAACATTTAAAAAATGTATTTATTTAATAACAATTATATAAGTACATTTTATTAAAAAAAATTGGAAGGGGGGGCCTAGCCACAAACGTGGCTCCGTCATTGCATTCTCTCATCGACATCCCACATATGTACAGTGCTCAACTCCATCGTCCGGGATATTCATGAACTTTTCATATGTAATTGGACTGTTACTCATCGGCATGTCTATCGAAAGGGTAACAGATGTGCGGACTGGGTGTCAAATTATGCTGGTCACTTTGATATTGATATCACTTATTTTGTAAATACGACCATTGGGTGCCATCTTCTCCTCCTAAGGGATATGTCGAGGACCGACATCCCTCACCTTATTATGTAATTTCCTTAATTTTCCGTTTATTAAAAAAAATAAACTTGACCCCATTCGAAATATTCTCCGCTCATATTTAATATTGCTGCATACTCACCACAAGTGAGAGTCGAAACCCAACTTTACTTTAAAATTTTAACGATGCAGAAGAATGAAAAGTTAAGATAATTACTTTAAAATAATAATGAGAAAAACTCAGAAGGCAAGAATCAATCATAAGAACGCAAGTCATATAAACGCTTGATAAAAACTAACTAGGACCTACGCACTTTAGGATAGAATCCTATTCGTTCTCAGATTATCTGAGTTGGATAGCAAAAATATTATAAAAATTCAAAATTCATCTTTCTCCAAAGGAAAACACAAGAACCAACTGTTAGATGATCATGATGAGAATTGCAATTCTCAATTGTTTCCACCTCCTCCTCCACACATTGTTTGATTGATTACTGAGAACCGAAGGAAAGAATCAGACTTCCCTACGCTCTGTTTTTTCAATTGGTTTAGGTTTTGACTGTAGTGTTGACAGCATTATGGATTTAGATTGAAGATGATATATTCTTATATTACTTCTTACTGAAGAGAAAGATCAAGTTAATGAGAGAATCTGGGAGGTGTTTGATTGGAATTCCAGCAACGGATCTTTAACACTAATTAATCTAATTAAACTGAGATCTATTTCTCCCATACTTAAATACAGGACAGCAGACTGACTTCAAATTAATTCCCACCCGCAGCCTCAGCTGAAGACTGAAAGGTTAGATTTTTCTTCTCTTTCGTATCCTCTCTGATATGATCTATCTTCGCAATTTTACATTGTAGTTGATTTGCCTGTGGTTTCTTGTGTTCTTGTTTCCCTATTGATATATATACATCTACCTTAACATCCCCCCTTCCCCCAATACTTGGATTTCTATTGCTTTGATCCTGTGAACAGACACTTGGTAGCCGCCTTTCTTGCTTAACTACGAATTTCTGTGTTTCCCTTTGTCCAATTTGAAAGTTTCTTCATTTCTTTGCTAGCCTTTTTTTGGATCCATTTTTGATGGGTCTAAAACTTTGTTTTCAATTACTGCTGTTTGATTGTTTGTCATTATTCATTTGGAGAGCAGATAACCCGACATGCATTCCAGGCATCGAAATACAGGAAATGGATACCGTTCTACTACCATGGGGATGGCATGGATGGCCTCCAGGACATCCACAGATACTTCAGCTAGAAGCGTCCATGGTTTTAACACTTCTAACTACAGAAGCTTCAATGATCGCAGCTTTGGCTGTGGTCAGACCCTGGCCAAATCTTTCCAACAACCACCTGTCTGTGAAGGTGACATTTTGGTAGAAGCTGGTAGGCTTGCTGCCGAATATTTAGTTTCAAAGGGATTGTTACCTCCTAGTGTACTTTCTCATAAATGGCAGAATGGTAGTTTCAAAAAGCAGGTTGCGGATTGTCAGGACTTTAGGCAACAAGATGACATACAGGAAGCTCAAACTTCTGTTCATGCCCGTCTAGGGATCATTTCTTCTACAACAGGGTCTGCTAAGAGAAAATATTCTGATGAATTCAATTCAAGGAATCACTTGAAGGGAAGGAGAAGAGGAGATTGTTATCGGAGTTCTAGCTCAGAGTGGGGCAAAGAGTATGGAAAGAGTAGATCTTGGTCAGACAGAAATAGGGTGTCTCCTGACATGGATGTGGAAGATGACAGTGTTGGACATGTTGAAGAACATGAAGTTGGAAAAGCTGCTGGTGATGGAATGAGAAAATCTGATCTGAGTGGGGCATCTGAAAGTGAAGAACCAGCTAATAGAGAATTGGGGCTACAGAAGTACAATTGCTCAGGTGAGATAGGTCCTAAGGCAATTTCTTCTGGCAGGTGTAAGGATGACATGAAAGCTGAACCCTCCCAGGGGTCTGATATTTTTACAAACGTAAATCTTGATAACGGGGAGTTGATGAGTAATGATGAATGCGGCCTTGAAAATAAGGAAGAAATTGTTCCAGATTTGCCTGTCCAGAATTCTGATGTGGAAAACAATCCATCTAGCAAGAGTGGATTGGACTTATTGGCACTCTGTAAATTTGACAATGTACCAACCAAAACGCGCTCTGCACTGACATGTAGGGCCTTGAAGGTTGACCAGGTTCAAATAAAGATGATGGAAATGCTTCTGATTTTGTGCATTGTAAAGTACCTGATGTCTTGGTCCAAAATGATAGTCTTGCTGACTCAAATGCCAATGTGCTGAGAAATGCAAATGATGATTCAAAATCTCCACACTCCGAAGTGGTGCCTATTCAGTCTGCAGGAATTGTTGAAGAACTGCGTGCTGCTTATGGTGTTACACAGGAAAAAAGTGTCAGGTCTCCATCTTTTCCGGATAGAGCTTTTGTGCATGACTATGAACAAGAGTCAAATTTTGGAATGTCCAACTCATTCAGGAAGAGAGGTGAGAAACGAGCTGCAGAAGACAGCCATGCTGATGAGCCAACCAAGAAATCAAGGGAATGGCTTCCGATCTTGGTCACCGAGGCTGAAGAGCGCTTACTTATTTCTGATTTGACTGAGAATAGATCAAATTCAATGAAAGTGGGGACTTCACAAGGTCATCCATTGATTCCGGCCCTTACTCAAGACAGCTTGGTTCATAGTTGTCAATTGCCCAAGGCCAATGGTGAATCATGTACTCAGTTTGCTCAAGAGAAGCAGTTTTTTCCAAATTTGTTCAAGATTTGTGACCTTAACCTTATGGAGTCATCTTATGGAAATGATAACCATTGTAATGATCCAGTTCCTACGTATCCATCTCTTGAAATTACCAAAAGTGATGCAGCTTCAGTTGATATTGGCTTGTCAATAAGTAACTCCAACATTTCTAGCAAATATTCCAGGTGTCTGGGGGATGGTAAGGAGATTGAAGTAATTGATTTAGAGAATGATTCCCCCATAGAAAACAAGAACTTTAATACTACACAGAGAAAGTATGCTTCTTTCCTTCTTTTTCTTTTAAAAAATTGAAGTACCTTGTTATTCTCACATGATGATGTTCATTACTATGTTGCTATTTTTTTTTTCATACTTCTATTGTACGTAAATGATGGTAGCATAATATTTTTATCGTTTTACCTGTTTTACTATTATGTCATACTCCTGATGTACATAGATGATGGAACATATCCTGTAGCATCTATACGTTGGATGTTCTTTACCTTGGACTTTTCTGGTTGATCCCATGTTTTACTTTTACATTCAGGATTGAAACTGCCTTTGCCATCAATGACAGGTTTCCTGGCCATTCAGAGAATGCCGGTGACATTGCTGATGTTCAAGAAAATTATGATGGTCTTATGATCTCAGAATTCCTTACAACTTTTTCAAATTGTACATCAGTGTCAGAGGACATTACACCATTGCAGAATGAGATGAGCCTTCAGAATGCTGAGGTAACAAAGAAATATGCTGTCTTTCTTACACGATTTTTTTCTGGGGTGTGTTGCAGGGTAGTTGTGCTCATCTATTTAATTTTTGTTTTTGGGAATCCTGCTGTCCTTGAATGTCTAATCATACTTCGAGGACTCATGGCATATGTGACATTCGTTTTCTATGCTTTTATATTATTTGGTAGCAGTAGATTGCAACCCGAATGCATTTCCCTTATGTGATTCATGGATAATTTACTTTATTTTGTTGATCTTTTCAGGGGAATTTTGGTGATGATGACTCAATATACATGTCACTTAGAGAGATACCATTGAGTATGCAGATCTTTTAACTGGTTTTTCTTACAATAGTTTTAGAGCATGTGTTTGAACTTTTCAGCTGGTTATTTAAAGGCATGTTTTGATTAACTCGTACTTCCATGATCGAATTACTGTTTATGTTAAATCTGGCCATAAATCTATTGATGTGTAAAGAATTTTTATAGCCTAAGCTCCATTTGGAATTGAATTGTGCACATTTAACTCTATAATCCCTTACACATTAACAAGCATTTGTATAATTTTGATTTTTGTTGTGTTTGATGTACCAGAGGTCTATGAAAACTTGAACTGGATATGTTGGAATGAATGTCTCCATTTAAGATAGGGACTGCTGATGCATATCTTTTGATTGTGCTGTATTTGTACGTGTTAGCCACTCAAAGTTGTCCTTGGAAGGGGTGAGGGGTGGGGAGGGGATGGTATTTATCTAGTGAAGTCAATTTACAAAGTCAATGCCCTGTGTTTTAGCTAA
>JAOQMR010000213.1:34434801-34445413 GCA_027563865.1 Erythroxylum pelleterianum
TCATACCAGCATGGGAGCGGCCAACACCAAAGGAATACTTAAAGCCCTTTTGATGTGGTAAATCTATTAACCTGCAAGGACTTAAAACGTGCTTTAGTTTTGATTTCTGATCCTAACAAAGGAAATGGCGGCTCTATAGGTGATGCTGGATATGATGAATGCTTTAGTAGCCAGTATAGCTCATGGCACATACAACGGCCCAAATTAAGGCTGGCCCAATAACAGAATCTGATATCGGATTTTGATGAAATACTCTACACAGCATTAACACTGAAGAACTATATGTCAAAATTTCAGAAGTACAACTTACAAGATCAAATCTTCTGTCAGGGCGTTTAGAAAAATCTTAATTGCAGCGGGATTGCCATATTAACATGACATCTTTTGGTTCTTCAAAATGGGTTCTTGACATTTTCGTTGGTTTGGGTAGTTCTTCTAGACATCGATATTTGAGACTACAATTTCACATGCACCACCCAATATTCAATAATTTGGATTATGGTAAGTAAGTATTAAAAGAACTGAAAGTTCAGAAGGTAAGTAGAGAAAGGACGTATCTGAGACAATTTGACAAAATTTGAACCTTTTATCATCATTTGTCTCCGTCCACGAAGTCTTGCTTAGAGCAGGACAACCACACTGACACAACATCTTCACTTTTATAAAGTTGGATCTTGATTTGTTTGTATTTGCGGAACAAAATTTAGGGTTTAAGTTACCACGAAAAAGGCAAGGTAAAAAAATTTAGGGTTTAAGTTACCACGAAAGAAGGCAAGGTAAAAAAATTTAGGGTTTAAGTTAGTAGTTACCACGAAAGAAGGCAAGGTAAAACTCCGCTCTTTTTCGTTGACATGGTTCCATGAAATGGACATAAACTAGCTTTTTCGCGTACAGTTTTTATCAGCCGTTTTTTTAGTTTATTAATTAAAAATTAACTTTTTTTATCATCTTTAAAAATTATTGATATATTTAGTGGATGACTTATTGGTTAACTTATTTAATTTTAATAAATTGATTTCTAAAAGTTTCACAAGAAGAACTTTTGGAGTTAGCTGTTTGCTTGATGAGAGTATTGTACTCTACTTTGCTCTTTACTTTTATTTTGTGTATTTTCAAAATTGACTTTTTTTTATCGCACAATTATATTATGAAGTTTAGAAAAATATAATAAAGGGGCTAATTAAACTTTTTAATCTTTATTTAATTTTATAATATTAGTTTACATTTAAAAATACAATAATATTAAGTTTTTGAACATAAAGAGTTACATTAAATTAATATTTTTAGTATAAAACTACTATATCTCGTATCTCTGTCATATTATAATTATAGGTATTTTAAATTTATTAAATAAAAAAATTTATACATATTATATGAAAAATACTAATAAATGTAGCTCGCTGCATCATTCATATTAATAGATAATTTAACGTTATATTATTATTATTATTATTATTATGTTTTTTAATTAAAGTTACAAATTTAATTTTTGTAAAATTAAATATCTAAATATAAATTCTTATAAGAATATTCAACAAAATACTAAGAAATATAATATTTACGTCCTTATAATTTTTTTAAATCATGTCCTTGTAAGTCATTTTACACGTCAACATCTAATCTTAAATAGCTAATTTTATCAAACATTTTTAATAAACAGTTGATGTTATCCGCTGGTCAAATTAATTGAGTTAATTAGCTAATAGCTAATGCAGTCCGCTGTTTGTCAAACAGGACCAAAGGCACATATGCAAACAAATGAAAGATCACAACATTTTTAAGTGATTAGGCATTCACTTTCATTTGTTTCATATACAAATACAAGCAGTAAAAAATGAAACTGTTTCATTAAGCTAAATCTAAAGTCCTATTTGACAGTCAACATATTACATTAGTTATTCGTTGCTTCTATCAGCAGTTAACTAACAGTGAATTATATTAGTTTATTTGACAATTGAATAATATCAACTATTTATATAAAGATGTTTATAAAATTAGTCATTCAGTATTAGTTGTTTATGTGTAAAATGACTTATGAGAGCATAACTTAAAAAAGAATTTATAAGGACATGGGTATTGTATATTAATATTTTTTGTAATATTCTTATAAGAATTTAGATTTTAGATATTTAATTTTACAAGAATTAAGTTTACAACTCTAAGAAAAACATATAGAACATATGATGATGATGATGACGACAACGATAATACTTACTATTATCACTGCTACTTTCTTTCTCCATATTAATCAAGTTGAAGTTCATTTTTTTTAATATATTAACTTATTATCTCAAGTTGAAGTTTAGGGTACTAGTGTTTGGTCAAGGGAAAACAATAATAAAATACGACAGCTTAAGTAATTTGTAATAACTTTTGGGCATAATCGTCTTCTCGCCCTTAAATTTCTCAACAGTTGGAAATTAAAATTACTGGTCTAAAAATTTAAAATTATATTAATATAAACATAATAACAAGCGTTGATTACTAAAATAAACTTAAATATTTGTCAAATTTTCAATTATAGCCCGAACTTTAAAAAGTAACAATAACATGCTCAAATTTTCAAATTTTTTCAATTCTAGTCCGATATTGTATGTTATTCTCCCATTGTCCTCAGCCATTTGTTTTTTGTTCTTTCTTTTAACGCTCCAAACTACTCTCGCACATTGTAGCGTACTACATAAGTAATAAGTTCTTTGTTTTTAGTTCGTTCTCTTGATGTTTTTAGTTTGAGAGCGTCGGAGTTATGTAATTTGAAAATCGAAGGGCAAGGGCGTCAAGAGAACAAACTGAAAACGAAGGAAAAAACTGAAATCAAAGCGTAATGTCGTCGAAGCTGCGTAATCTGATTTAGGTCATTTTTAAACAACGACGTCGTTGTAATTATGTGATTAAATAACATCATTTCATTAATCTTCATTTGTTGCGTGTAATTTTGGCTGACATGTATTAAAAGTTAAAGTTTCTGCAACACGTGGCAAGCCTTATCAGCAAATTTAACGAAAATACTAAAGTCACGCTATAATTAAAAAATTAAAAGTTTGAGCATTTTATTGCTACTTTTTAAAGTTGGGGTTAGAGTTGAAAAATTGAAAGTTTGAACATTTTATTGTTACTTTTTAAAAATTCGAGTTATAATTGAAAATTTCAACAAAGTTTGAGTTTTTTTTTGTAATTAACCCTAATAATAAATAAAAACAACTTTATAATATTTTATATTTGGATAACAACTTTTGCAATATCATTTTTAATAAATTTTTATTACTGCCAAAATTTTAAATTTTAATCAATTTAGACTTTAAAATATTTTCGGCAATATAAAGCGAGGAATTGTAACATGTAATTCCTAATTTTCATTCTTCAAATAAATGAAGTGGTCGATTGGTATTATTCTTAGAAATTTGAAAACGAAACAGTAGTTGCTACACATCTCTATCATCACTACATCTCTCTTTTCCACTCCATTCTCTCTAAAATTTAGACTCAAATTTACCTTTCTTTTCAAATTTCACAGGTCCCCTTTTAAGAAAATGCCCTTACTTCCACCATTGTGGGCGTCACTGGTGCAGCGGTCAACTTAAGAGTTTCTCCGTGTTCTCTCGGACTAAAGTTAAGTCCAAGTCAACATTTTCGCTTAAATTCGTGTTTTATATTAAATAAAACATTAAGCTTAAATTAAGATTTGAGGAAGTTAATGTGTGATGTGTAATAGGTGAGATAATAAAAAATAAAATCCTATCAAAGTATGTAATCTCTTTCTCAACAAATCTTTCTCACACATTTGATGCCAATTACTTATTAATCACATTAGTCAATGTTTATATGTTATTTATAATAGATAGTTTTGTTGATTGGTAAATTAACCATATTTTATTCTTAAAATAGGATACATTTATATTATTCTCAATACAACAAAAAATTACTATGTTATAAAAAAAGATTGTATATTATTGGATCTCCTGAGACTTTACATCTCAGCGAAATTTTTATTCAGTGTTGTTGTACAACAAAAAATTAATAGATTTTTTTATATCCAACAAGATTGATTTTAGAGCGAGGAAATATAAAGTGAGTTATAAAGTATATTTTTTAATTTTATTTTATAATTTGTTATGTCATTCAAGAATATATATGTGTTGAGTTGTGGGGTTTTTTTTTTCTGGATTGCAACTTGCACGGACACTAGGTTTTCGGAAGGTAAAACTCGTGGTGGACTCTCAGATAGTCATTAAGTTACTATCATCCTCCGAAATATTACAAGTTCCATACCACACTCTACTCGTGGGGACACAACAACTCTTCAACCGAGAGTGGATTGTGAAAGCTAGGCATATCTAACATGAAGCTAATCGAGCTGCGAATTGACTAGCAAATTACGCTAAGAATCTCACTTTTGGTATCCATTGATATCCAAGCCTGCCTGAGAGTTGCTCTTCTATCCTACTAGAGGATAGCTCAGGAGTCGTATTTCTCCGTATTGTAGCTTAGTTTTCGTGTACTTCTCCTACTGAGTCAAAAAAATGTTTTTGCTGATGCGCGAAATTTAAAAAAGTACAATAATATGTAACTGTTTCTTTAAAATCAAAATTTTGTCACTTCTATCCAGGGTAAAACATACACAGAATTTGAAAAAGTTTAGTAATACGTAACCGTTTCTTTAAAATCAAAATTTTGTCATTTCTATCAAAGGTAAAATGTAGGTGAAGTTGAAATTTAATTGCACTAGGGTTTCTTAAGATTAAAATTGGAAAAAATAAAAGAAAGACCTCGTAAGGGATATGGCGTGTATCGCAATTTAGAGGGTGTATATGGAAATTAGAAATTGACCGAATCTTCAAGTGGAGATTACCTTGCACCAAGAAATATAGGACAAAAGGAGAAAGGAGAGAACATATTCATGTATCTGAAAATTGAGGATGAGTGAGTGGGGTGCGTGTTGGAAGGAGTGGTGGGACTGTGGATATTACTTGTTAGAATCTCGCAGAGGAGAAAAGAAAAGGCGCCTATAAATAAACGGTGACGTGTTTGGCGTGTAGGAGACGGTGGGAGAAATAGTAATAGTAGTAATACTCGTTGCGGCGCATGTATATACAATATATATAGTATACTAATCAATACGCAACGTTTGAATTGGGAATGGGTCCGGATAAGCTTGATATTTTACAAATGAATAGGCCCCACTAATAATAGTAAATTTTCTTTTATTATTTAGGGAAAAAAGGAATAGTGATAGGGTAGGGGCAGTTAGGTATAGGAATAGGATAGACCGGACATCTGCCTTTCCCTTAAAACATGTTTTGTCTTTTTCCTTATCATTAATTAACTCAAAAAACATTTAATGAGTTGTTTTGTAATTGTAACTAAAAAAGAGAAAGACTGGTTATACTATAGGCTAAGCTCCTTTCTTTTATTTTAATACGAGAAAATAGCAGTAGGAGAGAAGGAGAAGCTTATGCTTATGCCTCCCCCTTTGATGTGTGAGTGAGTGGTGCTCTTTCTTTCCCCGTCCTTTCCTCTCTCCTCTCCTCTTTCTCTGTCCCTCAAAGACTAAGTTGATACTTACTTCTTCGTCGTCTTCTTCTTCTTCACTAAGGTTTGTTCAACCTCAACCTTAACCTCAACTTTAACACTCCCTTTCTGTCCTTGGTTTTTGTACTTTGATTTAATCAACACCCAAAACATACTTGAAGCAGATCTGTTCCTCTTTCTTTCTCCTCGTTGGCCGCGTGACTGAGTTTCGTCCTATTTTCTTTGGTTAACTTTTCAAAGTTTTGTTTATACTTTGAAACAAAAATTGGGTCTGGTCAAATGTCGACTCTCAGTCTCTTCCGCTTTAAGCTTTGTTCATACCTATCTTATGGATTGATAACCCAAGGGTTTCCTATTTTTCTCTTTGTTTTCCTTAATTCATAACTCTTCATCTCCTTCCTCAAATCTCACATTCTTAAATGATCACGCGATGGCAACAAATATTTAATTAGGTTTCCTTCTCTCTGGCTCAGTCCTTACTCCTTAATATTGTCAAAGTCTGTTCATTTCACTATCTGCTGCTTTGGTTGTTTACTGTTTTGGCCCGTTCTCTTTCTCAACTGATTAAATAGTATTGAGCTTTAGCTTTGGAAATACTTGCTTGTACTACTACTGTTCCCTTTTCCTCTCTCTCTCTCTCATTATTCTATGCAAGCATACGATCCTCTTTGTCAAAGATTTGATATCTCTTTGTCTTGGGTATTGTTGTCTCAAACCCTTGCTGCCTTTTGGGCTGCTCCCACATAAAATAATGCTAAAAGCTTCACCATCGGCTGTGGGTTTTGGTTAATTTGTGCTTTGCTTGCTTGATCAATCCAAACCCAGATGCTTCGGTTTCCCTCGTTCATTCTCCATCTCACATAAAATAACGTTTAAGGAGAATCGGATTGCAATCATCTACTTCTGTGTTCTAATTCATTCCTCAATATTATAACCCTTTTTTTGACGATTTTAACATGACCGTTGCAGGAAAATGAGATGAAGATCCGCTTGAAGGTTGGTTGATCTTGTCTTCTGCCATCGGTAAATAGATAACCGGTAAAAACTTGGGGCTTGCTGGCAACTAGATGGAAGTTATGTACGTGTTGTTTGCGACTTTGGTGGCGTTTGATTGAAGTAGTAGAGGTGAGAGAGTTAAGAACGGTATAGTTATCGTGTACATAACTATATATATGCTGAAGGCTAAGAAATTAAAGGAAAGAAGATCCAGTAGTTGTGAAAGTGGCGGTGCTGGTGGTAGTGGTAGAACTGAAGAAGCTTGTGACTGTTGGAGAAACAACAGCGCAAGAAGACAGAAGCTTTGCATCAGATGTTATCCATTGAAAACCCTCCAGTACCAGATCCTTCATGTCCTCGCAAATTTCCACAGCTGAATAGTAGTTGTAGTGATGAGACTGATCAGAGGTTTTCTTCTTCTCCCAATAAGCTTCTTTTGCCAGAGCTAGATCTGCCCAGCCCATCCGTCGATCTTCCCAATTTCTCCATAAGGTAGTCAATTACTCCTCATCTCCTTAGCTAGTTCGGGGTTGTTTTGCGCTGGCTAGCAACTGAGCTTTCGTTTTGTTTTCTTGTCCATCCACCTATGACACACTAACATCTTTCTCTTTTTGGTGTGTTTCTCACAATGATCTCAGAGTCGTCTAGTCTGTTTTTTTGGGTTGTTATTTTGGGTCAGATCCAGTATGTGTTTCATCTTACCTTATGAACCTGTGGCTCTGAGCAGTTCGACATGGGGCCGTATTCAAGATAACACATGTTATCTATTCTTTGATGCTTTTCCTTCGAATGGCACCCAAGCACCTCCTTCTTCTTCTTGTTTACTGTTGTTGTTGTATGTATACTTGTGATCTTGATCAATGATTTCATTTGCTCTTGCCTTAGTTGATCAATATTGCTTGTGATTTCATGCTGTTTCAGATTAACAATCCATCTGTCCTTGATCTTCTCCCCCTTCACTAGATTATCGGAATTCTATTGTCGCAAAAGTACTGTTTGTTTACGCACTAATATGGAGTTTCATAAAATCAAATATTGGTTCTCTTGCTCAAAAGATTTTGTTTATTGGCGATTTCAATTCTGTTCCCTACTCCTGTTCATGTATCTTAGCTCAAATCTTGGGTGATGGCTTATAGTTTGTCTTTTGTCGCTGATCATTCTTAAATCACTTGAAGATTAATCCTTTATGATGTTCTGCAGGCATTATGTATTTGCATCACGGAGCAAGGATATCAAGAAGAATTGGCCTTTTTCTCCAAAAAACCTGCAACTTTGTCTCAAGCATGGTGTGAAAGATGTTTTGCCACCATTTCAGCATCTTGATACTGTAAGAGACCAATCATCCAAGATTTGTGCTGTTGAAATTGATTCCCTTAATGCCCACAAGACGAACAATTTTGGTAAGGAGCCTTCAAGACAAGAAACTCATGGAACGCTAAATTCGTGCTACGATGCTCAAGTAAGCAATAAGCTTGCAGAAAGTTGCTTAGACATAAATTCATGCAGATCTGGGGAGGAAAATTTCCCTTCTTCAACAACCACAGTGTCTCAATGCGAGATAGAGTCAGTTCCCGGTAACAGGCACTCTAGTACATTGCTACAAACTGGAAGTTTGTCGAAAGCTTCAGTTGAAGTCCAAGCCGCAGATCTTCCTGTGACCCACAAAGCCCAAAGCAGCAACCGACCATCGGGTAAGAAGTGCCGACTGATTGTGAAATTTGGTGGCAACTCTGATCGTAGCTCGTCAGAAGACATTGTTTCCAACTGTACTGCAGCATCAGAAGCAATGGCTTCCAAAGTTTGCCCTGTTTGCAAAACTTTCTCGTTCTCATCAAACACCACATTGAATGCTCACATTGATCAATGCCTTTCTGTGGAGCAAGCACCTGAGGGTGCAACCAATTCTAAGCTCACTAGACATAGATTCAAGCCCAGGAAAACAAAGTTGATGGTGGATATTTATGCTACAGCACAACAATGCACACTGGAAGAGCTTGATCGAAGAAATGGTAGAACCGGAACCAAAGATTCAAACTTGCCTACCCTGGATGCCCAGAACATTGAGACCTCTAGTGAAGTGAGGAAATATCGGTTGTCTCAAGTATATTCGCAAGATGTAGGTGATGTAGGTCCAGTGTATATTGATGCAAATGGTACAAAACTTAGGATCTTATCCAAGTCTAACGATCCAGAACTGGCTTCAAAAGTAGGAAAGGCTGCTGAAGCTAGAAAACTTTTGAGGGGAGTCAAAAGAAGCAAATATGTTCCTAAGAAAATGAAGAAACACCTTGCTCAGAAATATCAGAAGTATCTGAAACTTGCTCCACAAAGCAAAAGGATTCTCTTGGACAAGAAGGCCCATGGTTGTCAGGTACTGCGTGCTTATTTGCTTGTATCTATATGTGCTTGAAGCCTTGAACCTCCCTCCTAAGTCATCTAACATCTCCTCCTTATCTATCATTTATTCATTTTTTAGAACACAGAATTTTGAACTTACGATAAACTGACTACCTATTTCTTAAATGCAATTGTGAACCATGGTTGGTCTATCTCATTGATAGTATGCACTTCCCACTACCAGCGATTTTGAACTTTTCTTATTTTACATATCTTATAGTACTTGCATGCATTGCTGCAAAATTTGTTCAAACAGATTTTTGGACGTGAAGAACAATGCAAAAGGGGGGATGCAAGTTGCAATGAAAAACAACAAATGCCAAAGCAATCAGAGTCCAGTGATTCTGGGACCTTGAGGCCATGGGTTTGCTCCAAAAGAAGAGGATTTACAAAAAGAGTGAGAAGGGAAGATGGTCATCAACCCACGAAGTGCAAATGGCATCTGCCTCAAGACTTATTGGTTGAGAACGAAAATTCATTTGGGGAGAATCCTCTTTCTGAAAGCGGTCATATTCGGAAATTTACAAATCTGTCTGAGAACCTAATATCTTCTTCTGGAAAAAATGAGAGAATGCAGCAGATATCCCATGATGCCCAAGTTAGTGACGTAGGGATAGGGAAGAAGACTTTTGGGAAGAAAAGAGTCGGTAATCTCTTTATTGGAGGCAAGTCCAATGATGTTGATGTATCTTTTCCGCTGACGAAGCGAAATGCCAGTCAGTTAAGCAAGGATGTCACACTTAACAGTGAGTGTTGTCTGCCAATTCATCCACACACTACCAGAAGGTATGTATCGAATGATAAGAAAATTGGCACTTTGGAGGATACAATAGATTGTTCCAATACCTTTCTTACTCCCATCTCAAAGGATTTACATGCAATTGTAAATAAAACAATGAAATTTTCATTTTGTAGGAACAACATGAAGGCTGTGAACAGCCCATCAGCTGTTAGTGATGGTAGACCTAATAAAACAAAGAAATGTTCAACCCTTGAGAAATCTCGAGTGCTTTCCATGGTGGAAAGAGATAAAGAAGCATTGGCTTCGCATTCCGAGGTTGATCAACCACTCACTTTGATACGTGGTAGTACTAAAAATCAGTTGGAGAGAGAAGAAAGAACTAGTGATATGGATCCCAGGAGAAGCAGTGTTCTGGAAGCTAAAGAGAAAAGAGGACTCCTTTCTGTTTTTCAAACCAAGGAAGTCATTGCCATGGAAAGTTCAAAATCTGCGTCTTGTTATAGCAACTGTGAAGCGGAGAATATTGACTCTTCAGATAAATGTAATGCTGAATTTGAACAAAAAACTGAGTTCCAAGAATCTGCTAGGACAGAGATGGATGTCAATGTGGAGGATGCTGGTAGTGGAGCATGTAGCAAGGCTTTTGAGGGAAGTGCTAGAAATCTGAACATATTTTTGGGTACAGAACTTTACAAGCTGAGTGACTCTTCGGAAGCTCCAGATAACTCCCTTCAATCTATTCAAGATTACAGACGGCTTTTATGTGAAGTGGAAGTACCGGCAGCTCCAACCGGTCCAGCTTTAGTGGATGATCGAGTGATGTTTTCTGCTAATGGAGTTCACCAAGACATGATGAAGCAAACTGCAGAAATAGGTCTGGAGTTAGATTCTGAAGTTGGGGATGGAAACCCATTTCTTGGGGTTGATCCAATACCGATTCCAGGACCA
>JAOQMR010000213.1:34445627-34466038 GCA_027563865.1 Erythroxylum pelleterianum
AACCATATTCCAATCAGGACAAGATCTACTTATGCTCAACAGCTGCTAGGACTGTAAATTCAGTGGAAAATGCAGGTGCATTTGCAGCAAATACACGACTGGAGAGAGCTACTTTGGATGGAAAATATTTGAAAACTGAGAGGAATCCCGGTGAAAAGGTATATCTGATTTCCAATAGTGAGCAACCATGCTGTTGCCAAAAGAAAGAGATATTTGCACAGGGTGTTTCTTTAGATAGTCGTGAGTCACAACTATTAAGGCGTAGGAAAATTGCTACTAGAAAAGTCTCAACTATGGGAAAGCAAACCAGTTGCAATTCTGAGCCACGACCTGGTGATTTCAACGTGAGACCTCCTCTAAACTGTTGGCCAACTTCTGGATCTGAAAAGGATGCCGCCCCATTTATTAAGCCCCCTGCTGCTGCTTTTCCTTCCAAAGACTCCACAGGTGGTGAAGTAAGGTTTTTGGCCCGGAGTGATCGTCATTCTTCAAGTCCATCTGCTTCCAATCCCATACTCAGGTTGATGGGAAAGAATTTAATGGTGGTCAACAAAGATGAGGATGCTTCCATGCCTCTTGAGCAGGTTCGGCCAGATATTGATAAAACCTCTCAATCTCCAACACATTCCAGAGTTTGTTCGGTCAATATTCAGAATCAAGATCCATACTTTTTCCATCACATGATCTCTCAAGTATCTGCCATTTCCAGTCAAGATCCACACAGCATGATGGGACAAAGTTTTGATGCTGGATTGTCAAATAGTATCAGAAGCCATCAAGTACCTGCTTGTCTGCCAACTGGTATGTCGGAAGGCCCACGTGCAGATAGTGATTTCATGGCATTGAAGGAGCCGTACAAGTACAACATTGATCACAATTTTCTAAACCGAGAGAATAGACTAAGCAATGAACGTAATGCATCATCCAGATATCTAGAGAAAAATCTCTCACGTTCGTCTGCCCCTCCTATAAAAGAAGAAGTGATCATCCTTAATGATGTCCCCGGAGGTGAAAATATAGTGAACACTAACGTTATAATGGGCAACGATGGATGGAGGGGGCATCACGTTGATTCATCTTCGACCCCAGTTCCAGCAGCTCCTAGTTATACCCCAAATCGCTTACATCCTTTATCTTGGTATCAGTCTCAAGGACAAACTTATCTTGAAAAGTCGTATATAGTGTGCAATCCCAACTTTCGTCCCAGGCTATTCAACTCAACTCCTGTTACATGGGTTTGTAGTTCAGAAGGTCCAGCTGTTTTACAGCGGAACCCTTTTGTGGCTGCATCGTCCTCAACCGGTCATCTAAGTTCTGAAGCACTTTACTACTCTCAAAGCTATTCGTAATGTCTGGGTATGCTTGGATGGGCAACTGCATGAATGTCCATTGATTGTGCTGTGAAACTTACTCTTTTCCTATAGATAACTTACCTATGAGTCACTCTAGGTTGAAAAATTACATGGAAAAATAATGACAAATGGCAGTTTGAGGGATATCTGACAAAGTTTATATTTATTTCTAATGTTAGCAAAGGCTAAGGCCAAAGCTTATGCAGATTTTTAGGCTTCTGTTTAGAAAGAATCGCAGCCAAAGATGAGATATATGTGTAAGCAGCCGTAAATAATAGCAGAAGAGGTGGGGACTTGGCTGAAAGAATTATGAGATACAATGTTCCATCATCAAATTAATGAAAGAAATTTGGGTTTACGTTTGGTATTTTAACTGATACGGCATTTGAAGTATAAACAAAAGAGATACAGAGTGCCAATTACTTGGGGCAAAACCAAAACCTAGTAATTCAATGGTTTCATGTATGAATATGATATATGGTTAGGGTAGCTTGTTACTTATTTTAAGGATCGAAAAAAGTTGTGGGGTTCATCACATAATAATGTGATACAGCAATGAGAATTGCATGGTGACTGGTGACCTTGATAATGACTCGCCATATGCCCACACATTGCACACACTCCTTATGGTATGATATGGTACGACAAGAATGTCTCCTCATACAATAAATAGACGGCACTGTTTTACTTTTATTTATTTATTGCTTGTTTCCATCTTCGAAGAGGTTACTTACTTTAAATATAAAATTTGAGGACGATGATGGATGAAGGCCGTCAATTACTGCATGCGCATCAGGTACGGGTGGGCATAGGCATGTACACGAAGTGAACAATGTTGTGTAAGGATCTCTCGTTATAATCTGTAACAAATTAGTTGCACAGAACGCGGGAGAGTAGAAGAAAACAAGGAGAGAAATAGCAAAGATTGTCCAGTACAGAGGACAGTGAAAATGAGATCTTTACCTGACAGGCAGTTGATACTGTTGATTTTGTTTGGATAATGTAAGATTGTTAGGGTAAGTACATAATGGAAATGAATCGTCACGACGTCGCGGGTTTACACTTAACCAGAATAAACCATGTAAACAGCGGTTATGTCAACGAAAAGGAGTATCAAGTTGGTGATGGTGACGGTGATGGTGATGGTGGTGGGTCACTTACGACAGACGCTCTAGTGTATAATGCAAGTGCAGTATTATTTATGTATAATTAGGATTAGGAGATAGTGTCAGAAACTCAGTCAAGAAACGAAACTGAAGCTGCTCACAATCACAGGATACAAAATTCACCTAATTATTAGAATCCATGCACACGCAGCATACACGAGACATGCACACGTACTTACCTTACGTAACGTAGAGATCTATATAATTGGCTCTATACTCTTTACGTGTACTGATATACGTAGGCATATATACACACTATAAGGTTGTGGGAGCTTTAGCTGTGTAAGTTGGTTGGTACTTGGTCTTGCATGAATTTTAGTGGTACTGGTAGTTCTTCACTCACCTACAAGTCTGTCTCCTTCTCAAATGGTTGGCTTGTGTCTTGCATGAAAATATAGGTAGAAGATAAAAGGGAAAAAGAAGGTGGGAATGGGATTCAATATATTTTGAATTTCAAATGTAAATAAGTACTTCAGGACAAAAGTCAATATGTAGACGAGATTACATTCACACCAACTATTTTAGTTTACGGAGGTGGTTGTCCTAGAAATCAGGAGCCTCACTTCTTCTTCTACCATTAAGGACATTTCTGTTACTTTCTTTCTTATATCAAAACCATTACCAGTGTCCCATAATCAAGTTTTATATAGAAGTTTAACAAAACTCATGCTCATAATAAATATGATCGTTTCAGTTCATCATATTTTGCTTCTCATCCTCGCCAGCTTAGATAGCGTTTCTTCAGCAGCCAAGGTTTGAGGATGGTTCAACTGTCTTGATGCTTAAACAAGATCTGCAAAACCCTTCCACGTTGTCAAAATGCCCACCTCTCAGCAACAACTGTGCTCTTGTCTCCAGTAAAGTAACCTTCAATAGTACTGTCATATCTTGCCACACTTACTCCTTGCACTCTTTGATGCCCTCGTACCCTCTTCTTCCAATAGAGTGATTCATGGCATCGGTGTTGTATTTTGGACACAAAATACTTCTCCACTTCCTCCAACACATTAGTACAAATGCTGAATTACATCTTGAAAAGTTCATGAAGGCTTTAACTGCTGGAGGGAGGGCTATTAGGGTGCAGTTGACGCGGTGAGACAAATTGGTAATTCACTGATAAGCTATGAGACCATCAATGGACGTCATCATTTCTTGTCTTTGCTTTCAAGTCTGAAGCCCCATTTGTACATAAAGAAAATAGCAAACCACCTTTTCTTCTTACAGAAGCTTCAGCTATATGGTGGAACTAAATCCAACACCCTGCCTGCATGTTTTCTCTTCGTGCTAAATCCTAGTTTAACAAGGAAAAGGGTCGAATCTTCTTCACTGTGTGATAATGCACATCCAGAGCAGCAGGCAAAGGCAACACTCAAAAACTTGGTCCTGTTTTGAAATCTATTTCCGACGACAATCAAGGCTTAGCTGTTGTTATCAGTAGAGTTATTGAAATTGGTGCTGTGAGCAAACCAAGTGCCAACTAAAAGCATTTTCGAGGCAAGAAGTTTCTCTGTCTCATTCTTTTTGCAATACCATGAGACAAAAGCGTAGAAGCTTCATCTAAAAGGGATTAGTGTTACAGTGGTGCTCAACTGTTGCACTAATCTACGAGAAGGCAGAGCATTCTTCCAGTGAAACTTGATTCACAATTTCAAATAATGAGGATGGAATAGATGCAAGCTCAGAAAGAAATGGTCCTACAACCCACAAACCAAAACTCAACCTTCTCAATTTCTCATCAAGCTCATGAAGAAACTCTTAAACTCCTGGCTTGCGTACTCCTTTTCTTTCTCCCTCTCATTAAAATCATTGCATCAGACAAAGGCAATGGTGGCAAGTACATTATGTCAAAGTTCACCACTTTGGTTAGTCTGGTAGTAATAATCACATGGGAACCACCAGCGTTCCTAGGAATAAAATCATTTAGGTCCTTTCCTTCCTACTTCTCTCTCTCTCTATTTCCAGATTGTCAATTATAAGAAGATATAGCTTGCCACGGAACAACTCTCTTGAATGCCTCAAATTCTTGGGCTTCAAAGCTTCGGATTCACCTCTTTCCTTCTCAATATTGGCACTGATATCCAACCTCAGATTGAGTGACACCTGAAATATCGAGCTTCACCACCAACACACAGAACCATTTTCTATCTCTGGGAATACCTATAATCAAACTCAAGTGCAAGTTCCATCTTTCCTAGAATACCATATATGTTAATCACACTGTTACCCAGGATCCTGCAATTGCCACCTTTTGATTTCTTGTATTTGGATCTTTCCAAAGAATTCTTTGCCATAATTGGTTAAACTCAGGCCTCTTAATGATAGTTCTTTGTACTATCCTCCCAGCTCTTAGTTAATAAATCTTCCTCTGCTGCTAAATGTCTCAATTTCCTCTTCTGTAAGACCCTCAGATTTTCCACTAGCTTCTCCTTTAAGGGAAGTTGTGGAACAATTCTGTTAAAGACTATGGCAGTATCTGAAAAAAGTAGTTTTAATCTCCATAATCTCCTTCTCTCTTACCATAAAATATCTATTTATTCAGAATGCAAGTTCCTCAAATCCTTCTACCATTTTAGCCACAGTTTTCCTACCGAGCTTAGCTCTTAATAGACCTACAACTTTGGTTACACAGTTTCTCCAGTTACACTCATTAGCTTCCAGCTTAAACTCAAGAAGATTTTATCAGTCCATCAATAGCTTCTTTGCACTCTTTAACAAGTGAACTACAATTGAGATGACCTATGACCTCGGTCGTGCCCGTATCGAAGAAGAGATGGGTAAGAGGTTCTTCTTTTGGGAGAAGAATCTAATTTTCTACAAGCTCAGGTGGTTGATAAAGGTAAAGTCCGTCACCACTACAACTCCGTAAGTGACAGAAGTTATAATTCTGTCCGCTATTTCGTGGCTGTGATCGTCCACGTACTTAGCTTGGTCAGCAATAAAGCAAGCAATCCCCTGGAGCTCAGGCTTTGACTTAAGCCACCTACAAAATAGCATAAGATTAGGATTATTGCCATGGAAGCCAATGTAAACGTCACAGCTCCTAAGTTTGGCATTGGAAGCAAGGGAAAAAAGTTCCCTTGACGGATGTGGGGAACATGAAAAGAGAATGAGTTGCATGGAGGAATAGGATCTGATACTGATACACAGGTGACAAACTTGAGCTTTGCTTCAGTCAAATCATCATAATATTCATATTGGTCTACTGGGGAGTGTAAGAGCTACTTGGAATGTCATCTGACTGTGAACCTGTATACGATGAGAATGGTGGTGAAGGGTGAGTAACTGGTGTTAGGTCCACCGGAAGAGTTGGGTTTTCAAAGATTTTAGGACTATATCCTTAGGAGATATGTATGGTGATTGTAAAGCTGATACAAAAGCCGATGATGGCTGGAAACTAGTGACGGAGAGTAATATGGGGAGGATAAAATAGAGTTAATAGCCAAATTTGAACCGGAACAAGAACCATGAGGTTTTAAGATCTCTCTGCCAGTTTCACCGCAACAAGTTGAAATCTTGATGGTGAGGCCATGGGGGTTTACCAGATATACTGCTGCTGCTGCTTCATCCATGGCTGTGTTGCCCTTAAGAGGTTAACGCAATTGAGAAATATCCAAAAGGCCATGCGGACTTTGATTTGTCAATCATCCACACATGTGCTTTATAACAACTATAAAAGAGTTAGAAATAGAGATAAGTATATTAGTTATTTACTATTTTTATTTATATATTTAAATTTTAAATTTGAATTAAATAGACATACATAAAATAATACGTGTCCAATTTAAATATTTAAGAAATGTATCTTTTAAGGGATATTAATAAAATTTTTATGATTAATAAATTTAAAGATTGAATTAAAAATTTAATAATTAAAATATTATAAATTTTAAAAAAGAAAAAAAACCAAAATATAAAAACTGACTATCTTATATATGAATCAATAAAAAAAAGGTTGAAATCCTCTGGTTTGATTAACCTATTCTTATATTTTTCTAAACCTCATTTATGTAGATAAAATAATACAAAAATCGAATAAAAACAGGTTAATCAGAACATATTTATTCTTAGACTAAAGGTATTTACCGGCAGATTCAGTGATTAATTTCCTTGCTGATTTGTAATTGTAGGTACTTCATAGAGTGGGACAGTTGACATAAGAATTTAAGACTGTTCCATACTCATGATTACTCCATATACATCTTTACTACATGATACTCCTAAGAAAATTTAAATACTCCATATATTATTATTAAAACAATTAATTAGATGACCCGGAATCCGACAAGATCCATTCATTCCCAGGTTGGGCTGTGGCCCACGTTGGCACTCCAAAACTTTCTCTCCGCTCCACATGAGCCCAAGCTCTCCCTGTCTCTCTCCGTGTATGTTGCTAGTCTAATCTATGTTGTCTTCGTCTTGCACTCCTTACCGGTGATAATTGATATTGGAAAATTAATTTATATTCACATGAATCCAAATTAATAGTCATTACTTACCTAGGTTTTCTCCTCAATTCTGCATCAATCATATCGTCATCCATCGTCATTCGCCTCGGCTCTCTCTCCCTCCCTGTCTGTTGCTTCTTGATTTCCAAGGTTGCTTTCATTTGATCTGTTTCCTTATCGACCTTTTTCCACTAACGTATTTAAGGTACGTCCACTCTCTCTCTATCCCCCAATTTCGTCATTTTCGCTCGTCGCTTGTTCTAAGTTTCTGATCAACGATTCTTCGTCCCTCTCGAGTTCGCAAGTTGAAGTATAGGGTTCTGTATTCTTACGAATGTACGATTATGACTCCAATAGAGCGCGGTTAATCTCCTCTTCTTCTAGAATTTTACTTCACTTTTTGGGCATGAGGGCTCCTGGAGTGATTGCTGTTATTCTTGATCTTTGATCTCACACCTACAGAATTACCAACACCAAGACCCACCCACCCCCCAAAATTTTTTTTTGGATATAGGAAATACTATTTCAAAAAAAAAAGAACATATGGATCTCGGAAGTGAATGTTCTGCACATGAATCCGTGGAAGATAATGAGTTAGCTACACCCCCTGAATATAGTGTATCAAATCTTGATGAAGAAGATGACGATGTTGATGGTGAGGAGGGCTCCAACAACAAGGTTAAGGGCAATAATGGGCCATGCTCAATCGAAATTCATGGTGCTGGAAATGCTTGCATCAATAATTCTAAACAGGGTACACATTTTAAAGGAGGTCTGGAAAGTGAGCATGTCGGGAATTCTGGAAGCTTGTCTCCTATAACTGCTAAATCTCCTACTGCTGGCTCACCTCCTGCTACTAAAGGTTATGGGCTGAAGAAATGGAGAAGAATTAAGAGAGGTGTTGTCAAGGATGTTGCTGCCAGTGTAGATAACAGTAAAAATTTGAAGCGGCCTAGTTCTGCCAATCCTGCGAAACCAACTGATTTAACTTCATCTGAAATCAAGCAAAACAGTGAGGGTTCTGTTCGATCAGTCAATGTCTTAAAAAATGTGGCTTTTCCTGATGGGTTTCTGAACTTTGGATCTAGTTTTGATTCTAGATTTGCTGTTGGGTCGGCTTTTATGGCTGGCGCAGATTCTTACAACAGTGAGGACCGATGCAGTAAATCTTCAACCGCGACCAGTGCGCCGAGGGGAAGGTATGAGCTTCCTGCAGCTTTGGGTTATGTGCGGGAGAAGCATAGGGTCAAGAGTTTGTCTGGGAAGGGAATAGCTAGTTCATCTCAACGTGCTCAACAGGTGAAGGTACGGGTTGAAGGCTGTAAGAAACCAAGAGGAGAAAGGGTCAAATTCGAGAAGGAAAACTCCCATTCTAGCTTGGAATCTGACTCTAGAAGCTCCAACTTTGTCTTAATGCAAGGAGCTTCTTCTGTAACCAGCAACGGAAAGCAAGTTGGAATGCCAGCTAATTCTGATGGAGAAAATAGTGATGAAGACCATGCAGATGACCGGCAGTTTAGTGAGGAGGTTCAAGCTGGTTATCAAGAAGAGAATGCTGGTAAGGTAGAAGATCTGTCACATGATGATTTGGCAGCTGGCTCATCTTGGGAGGGTAAGGAAGATAAAGATAACATGACAAACAATCAGTCCTCAACAAATCAGGATCCTTTGACTGATTCTATACTAGCCCTCCAATCTGTTCAAGAGGCTCTTGGAAGTGGTAAGACAATTCTGGAATCTTCTTTGCTCTATAAATGCCTATATACATGTGTGTGTGCACGTGCGTGTGTATCTGTCTCCGTGCGTGTTTTTATCTGATGTTACTGGTTGATAGTGACTCTTTACTCTTCCTTTTACAACTGTTAGTGCTAGTCTCCTATTTTTATAGTGGTTAAAATATCCATTTTGTTGATGTTAAAAATATATAAATCTCAAGCATAGCCATCTTGTTGTTCATATAACAGCATGTTGAAAATTAATTTTGGATTCCTTCAAAAGAATAGGGATTGCATATCCATCTTTTTCCCGTACAAGCTCACCAGACTTGCATTTGAGTGCTAATATTTTGTCTTCTCAATTTATCCCATTTGAAATCATAATATTCTAAGCCCAGAAATGTTACGGTATACGTGCTTTACATGAAAAAGATATGATGTATGTTGGTGGTCATGTATTCCCCGTTTATGTATGTGAGGGTGAATGATTTGGTGAACAGAGGGGAACTTGATGTGTGGAGTATATTTTGAATGTCATTAACGGGAAGCACCAATGAAGCATTAGTGGAAGAATGGAGAATGATTCTACAAGCTATGTATGATTATATATGATGCTTCAAGTTTGTTCTGAGGCAACTCTGTGGGTTTTAGCCTAAAAGTGTTTTGAAAATTAGCTTCACCCAATAAATGAGTAACAGTTGTGAAAGAGTGTATTTTGCATAACATTCACAACTTAGTGGTAGAAAGGCTAGCAAAATTTCTTTTCCCCTTCCAGGACTGAAGCATTCTTGGGCATACTTAAGAAGTGTGGATGTGCAGTTTGTTTCTTCATAATAATATGTGGTTCAAGTCTAAAAGCTGGAAAAATTTAGTGAATAACATTCTTATGAAAAGAAATGCTTTGATACCATTGGAAGCCTCTTGAAGGAGAAAAGTTCTCTTAATCAGGTTACACTTGAATGATGGATGAAGATGGAAACCCTAGAGCTTGGATTGAGTCTTGGCATGTTTAGCATCTTTTATTGCTTCACGTTGGAGAAACTTTTCATGAAGTTAAACATTTCCTATTCGGGACTTCTGTTGATGGTCAATTAGTCCAAGTTAAAACCATAATCTAGTCCTGCAATGAGCAGCCAATTTTGTCATTTGTAATTAGCTTGTTGTGGAATGGTGCAGTATGTTTAAATTCAGTTCATGGCTTTGAAATGCATGGGGACTAGTTGAAGTAATGATAATGAGCATCCCAATAGTACCAGGTTCATCACCATTACTTTAATTAAGATGTTGAATAATTACTTCATCTTTTCAGTAGGAAGTTTTGTTTGTGAAAAAATTTTAAAAAATAATTTCTAAGATTGAAACTAAGAATAGTGTATAAACCAATGCTTCCATAGATTCGTTCTTGGTTGGCAATTTGTGGAAAGTTGTTTACATGCTTGATCATTTTGACATGTTTACATATTCCTAGTGTATGAGGCATATTATGTTCCATCTTAATTATTATTGATTGCTCATCGACATTCTGTGCCATCTTAGGAGTATTATTAGAATTAATAGAACAACTTATAATGCTAAATGTAGTAAACCTTTTAAATTTTAAGACTATGAATAAGAGATAGAAGATACCGATTTTAACATATTCTCCTTGCCTTTTTGATGTTGTTGTGATTATTTGCAACTATTATATCTTGAATTTTTACTGATTAAATGACAAACCATGAGACTTCTTTAAAAACGAGCTTGATAATGAAGGAGAAATAATTTGAAAATGAAGGTAACTTACTTAGCAAATATTGATTGATTACCTGCAGACAAAATTTGTTTTAACTTAAATGATTTCTGGCTTCAAACTAAATGTAAGTAGATATATACTCAATGGCCGTATCTGTTGTTCTACAACATTAACTAATGTAGCAGTGACACAGAAAACATTGGAAACAATGAAGCTGATATCCACTTGGAAAAGCACATATCTTTTGACTTGATATCACTGAGACAGTATTAACCACGGAAATAAATTTGGCATCTGAAAAATTATGTTTGCTTGATTATGTTTCATAAAGGAAACGGGCCATCTTTAAACTAATTTTGTAATAGAAATACACATCTATATGCATTATGTAGTTTTTCCTATTTGAATATATCCAATAAAGTTTTGAAATCGATTCAGTCATTAAATATTATGTTAGTGATAAGATATTTATATTCCATCATCTAATTGGTTAGTATATTATATGTCTAAACTTAATCCAGTGTGGCAGAAGATAATATTTTATAACATATGCATGTCTTCGTACAATTGGTTGATATTGTGTTTATATGGTGTGCTTTATGTGGCAAAAGAGGGGTGACTCTTTTCCTTTTTATCTTTGTTTATATAGATTTATTATTGAAATCAACCTCACAATAGCATTTACTCTTTCCATTGCATCCTTATTTTTTTCCTAGAAACATTGAAAATTTGAAATAACCGTAATATTAGCTACTTGTGAATCACTTGGCTAGGTCATGAATCATCTTCTATTCTGTTCTTTTGTGCAGCTATTGTAAGAACATGATGTTAATGTTCTGATATGTTTTGTCCTTTTAGTCGTGTACTGATCGTAGTCTGTTTCTTCCAATTCAGGATTGTTTCATGATAAATTGATTGTGCCTCTCTTCTGCGATCTTTGATCTGTGGTGGTATTTTACTTGCTTGGAAACTATGGTTGGATGTAGAAGTTTGACAATAGATATCTAATCTTGCAGAGATTCAAAAGTTGGGAGAGATTGGAAAGATCAATATTGCATCAGCAGATTTTGTTTCTGCATGCGAAGGAATCGATGAATCAGGTTTATCTGATCAGCTTGAATCTCAAAGTACCATAAAATTAACTTCCTTGGAATCTGAGGTGTTGTACTTGAGACAGAGTGCGATGCATTTGGAAAGCAGACTGGAGGAGGCGAGGACTAAACTGAAGATGAATGAGTCAGGGGTTGGTCCAGAAGCTATGTCGAACCATGGCGTTTCACTTAATGTGGAATCGGGGAATACTGTAGAACTGGGGCAGATGAACTGTAAGGAGCTTGAGATGGAAATTGATGACCTTTTGATGCAAAAAATTCAGGGTAAGGTTGAGTACCTGGCCCTAGCATGCACTTTAGAGAAGTTGAGAATTGATGCGAGTAATCATATTAGGCTGCAAACAGAACAGCAGCAGATGGCGGAGAGTGGGCAAACAAAGGAACAAAGCCTTCTCCAAGGAGAAGAAAGTAAGGAAAATGTTCTAAGGAAACAAGCTGAGGAATTGGAAAAATATAAGGGAGATGTGTTAGGAACTGAGGAGGTGCTGAAGATGCAGAAGGGAGTATGTAAGGTTACTTCATGCTTTTTCGTCCAGTTGATTTTATTTGTCCTGGTGTTTGAGCTATTAGTCTTGCAGTTGTCATCACGCTCCAGTGGTGTTGTACCAACTTAAGTATGAGAAGAAAGTTTGTTTTGGTGTAGTTCCAACGCTTATAAGATTTTCCATTTCTTGGTGGGTGTATTAAGGTAGTGGCAGTTGGTTCAATTTTTGAAGGCTTTTGTATATACATTGCAACATGCTTATTCTAGGATTTCTACAGAGGAGCGTCTTGATATGACAAAATTGGTCCTTAGTTATATTCCCATCTGCTTGACTACCTGGATTGAATATCAACTTTCTTAAAACAGCATTAGTTATATTCCCATTTGCTAGCTTGACTACCTGGTTTGAATATCAACTTTATTAAAACTGCATGGATAAACTAGGATTACTGACGCTGCTTTGTGCTTGAACTGGTTTCATTTACATCCTGGTTCACTGGCTTTGTGGTGCTGCATTCTTAACATTTTTAAGCAGACATAATCCACCGCCGTTCTTCGGAACTGCAACACTTTCCTGCCTTACTTTGAGTGGAGTTACGAGATTAAATATCCATCTCAAAAATGCATGATTAAGATAAAGCACCATCCACATTAGATTTGAGGCTAACCAATTTCATAAGCATTATACCCAGTTATTACACCACATCCCTGACAGTTTGATCGTCTGTTGTGGTAAAAAGGATAAAGAGAATGAGAAAGGGATAAAGCTTTTTCTTAAACTTCGATACAACTTGGACATGAAGTAGCCATAGCAATAATCAATGGGTTGTCAAAGGAAGAGAAAAATGAAGAGGGAAATACCATAAGTCCAGTAGTCCAAGCTAACAAACTACTACTATACTACTTACATGAAGATGTAGCGTCATAGACAGTACATTACAAGCGAGTAAAATAGAGAATAATAATAATAAGAAGAAGAAATTAGAAGAACTTGGGGTCATAGCCATTGCTGGTGGTAGCCAAGATGTAGTAGGCAACGATGTGACCAATGGATCCCCAAGCAAGGACATCAACTATGTTGAAGCCAACAGGATCGTTGGATTTGAGAAGGCTAACATATTCCTTAGCACGAACATCTCCAGCCTCGTAGTGGGTAACACCATTCTGCTCAGGCAAGCCTTGTTTCGCCACGTTCTCCCTCTGGAAGTTGAAGAAGACGAACCTGCCCAGAAAGAGAGACAGACCGGTGCTAAGGGTGATGACCAATGAAGGGTTAAGCTCTGCTTTGACGGCAAAGCTCCGGTTAGTCCTAGGGGTGGAGATGCTGTAGGTTTTGGGCCTGGAAATGGAAGGAAGAGGACGGAGGCCTTGGAAGGAGAGGTTGGAGGGGGAGAGATTGAGATTGTTGCTGTGGAAGGTGGGAGTAGTTAAGAACATGGTCGAGGTTGCCATTTGGAAGATAGATGTTCGCTTGCAGTCGCCGCTGATACCTTTGATATTGAGAAATCAAGACAGAGAGTTGAGAGGAGACTGAATATGGAGAAACACCAAAGGAGGGAGAAGGAGAGTGTTAAGTGTGAGGATGGAATTATACGAGAAAGATTTTGGAATCTCACTTGGCTTCCTTTCATTGGTTCTTTATGGATCACAAATCGATCTGGCTCCAAGTGGCATTTTACAGAGACTCAAGATCCTCTAGACATAAATGCTACCCAAGGATCCGTGGCGCAATGGTAGCGCGTCTGACTCCAGATCAGAAGGTTGCGTGTTCGATTCACGTCGGGTTCAATCCCCACTAACTAATGGATCTTTTCCCTTTTTCATGCGTTTTTATTTTGTTAAAATTAAATGTGACCTGATAATCAGAGCTAGGGATTGGAAAGAAAACTTCGAGTACATGAGATCATATGTTATCTCAATCTCTTTGAATCAAAACCAGTCATTACAATCTCTCTCAATTTAGATTATAAAATAGGCAATCATTGGTGATATCAAATGGACTATTGATTGCCTTGAGTCTGAAATAGAAATATGAACAAATTTGAGGTTTATCCATCCCCGTATTGTTCATATTCCTTCAGAATCGTTAATCTGAAACATGACAAACTCAAATACTCCCGTTTCCAGAATGCTAACAAAGCTACACTGAAAATAGAGCAAAGCACTTACAAGCATCTTGGTACAGCAAACAACATTCCCTCAAATCTCTTGGATTCTTGTTTGATACAAACTATAATCACAGGAAAAGCCAAGGTTCTCTAAAACATTGTAGCAGTTACTGCTAAAACAAAATATAGGGGCAGAATAGTTGGATGACAATCCAATTTCATGTCAAATACATACAAACGTGCAGATAAATGATTGTCCCTCAAATTTCAGGCATCAATGATTTAATTCTGAAAGGAGAGGCAGCAACTCAATTAGCAAGCTAAGCTTCAGTATGCCTAAGTGACAGTACCACTAGAAAGTTTTTTTGTTGATACTGCTCTTGAAAAGATTAAATACAATCGTGAAGAATTAATTTAATAAAGTTGATATATTCTGCCTTCAAAATAACTTAGATAACAGCAGCACAGTGAACCCACCCAAGAGCGTTAACAGCAAGGAAGGATGACAGATGATGCAATCACTAGTCGCGTACTCTGGAGATGCTGAGGGAGGGCAGGCAAGCCCCTCCTTTCCTTCCTTGCATTCACTAGCAAAAAGTCCAGGTGGGTATTTTCCGTACAAGTTTATGTAACTGAACATAGTTGATGCACAATCATTTGTCAAGTCATTCAAAACTTCTGTATATGGGCAGGCAAATTCCTTAAACGTTGAACAACACCGATCAGGAGGGTATTCAGGTCCTTTGCATTGACTTGTTATGATCGTATAGTTCAGAAACTCAAAGTTCACAGGACAAGCTGCATACGTGGAACAAGATGACATTATCATGGGATGACATGCATGAACTGGTAAAACATAAAATCGTAAAGATGATCTAATCAATGGAAATGAAAGTTGACTTCATTTCAAGAGGTGAGCGCATTGATGAATAGGCCAATCATTAGATACCATTATTCATTGGAAAAACAAGGAATAACTAGATGTGAATGATAATATAAAAGCTCTCATTTTTCTTACCAAAAGTTCAACACCAAAATCTATAAGCATATCAACGCCTAAAGCTAATCCAACTTATATAAGAGCATTCAAGGATTCAAAGGCTGAGGAGTTGCTGGCAGATTTAAAATGCGGAGACTAAATCAATTTGTTGAAACCCACGTCAATAATGAATTGTTGTGACAAAAAATGGTCAATATGATGTAGAAACTGAATCTGGCATTGAAAAGGAAGATATTTCCTTATCTATTTCAAAAGGGTTTAGCTTATAGGCATGTACAGGTTGTATATAATGCAGAAATCAATAGCAATTAAGTTGTTCCAGAAGAAGAAAACTATCCTACCGTAGTATTTCTAATTCAAATTTCGTGGTAACAAATTTCTTACAATGACAACAAATTTTCATCAAAGAAAATAGTGAATAATCATCACAAGTTTCGAAAGGACGAAACTTGTAAATTTCAGTAGAGCATTTCATATAAACTGAGCTTGATGTTAAAGTCATTTCCTTTCTTGGGGCAGTGAAAGCAGTTTCTATGCAGAAACTCATGCCCATTGGTGAAAACTGTAATGACATAAGAGTTTGTGGTTCAATTGATTGATTCTGGATATTGTTCCCCAACATCATCCATGGAGTTTACTCAGGTTGCATGCTATCATACATTGGGCAAGGTCAAATAAACACGAAAATTTTGTTAACAAAGTTCATTAAGAATATATATATAGAGAATAATTGATTTTGTTGATGGCAAGATCTTAGAACACCGATCAGGACCAACAATCTTGACAAGGAAACATGGGTGGAGTACAATTCGTTATTCAGTTATGAGGCCTGAGTACAAAAAGATCCCTACTATATTTACAGCTGTTGGTTGCTTCTGCTCAAAACGCCTATTTGTAGCTTTGAGCATAGCAGTTCTAATCCTGGAAGAGATGGTCTTGCATCCCTCTCTAATCTTTTGTTTTCCAAGTGCAAGAGGAAGTTAGCGGATGGAGCATGTAGTAAAGCTTTGACATGAATAAGATTCACCAAAAAGGAAAGGTAAATAATTGATAATACATACACGTTATCATTTCAAACACGATCTACTGAGTTAAGGGCAAAAAAAAAAAAAGGACTATGAAGCACTCAGATCACAAGACGAGGCTTTTAGATGAAATCCCAGGAAATCAATTCTCCAAAGTAAGTAAATTGTGAGGAAAATAGAGAAATAAAAACCTTTCTTAGCCTGCAGAAGATTCCTGCCAGTAGAAGCATGAGAGTGGAAGACATTATCTGGATCCAAGTCAACCAACGGAGACACATAGCGTCAGTTGATGTGACAAAGGAGATTGATCTAACAACATCAGTTGAAAAAGACAAACGCACAATACCTGAAATAAAACTGGAAGCAAAAGAATGGGAAAGGATGCCCATGAAGAGAAAGAGAAAGGCAACTGCTTTACACTGCATCTCCGGCGCCTTTTGTTTCTGAGAAGGAATCTGAGTCTCTAAACTTGTTTGATCCTTTTAGGTTCTATAGGTTAATTCTGGGTGAATTAGTTAAGTGCAAAGATTGGAGATTTAAGAAACTAGAAACGAAAAACTCATATGGAAGGAAATGATGGAAAGAGGAGAAGAAGCAGACAGATGCCTAAGTTGGTGACAGCAAATTACGCGTAAGTAGCAGTTGGGTCCATGTCCCATTTTTCTCTTCACAGCTAACGTCTTCTTTGTTTATTTAAATTCTTTATTTCGGAACCTTTGGGTCAAGACGACAGGCTCTCCAAGGCCTAGGTGTAGGTGATGCCGTCTTCATCAAATAAAACAGCTTGTCGTATGACCCCTCCATTGTTGCTTTTGTGAACTTACATTTTTTTATTTAAGACGTGTTGCGAATCTTGCGATATTTCCAATTAAAAAAATTAGTTAAAAATGGGCATGAAACATTGAGTAAATCTGCTTCTGTAAAACGACAACTTTTAGAATAACTTGGAAATTGAAGAAATTGATACTCAGTAAAAATATACTCTCTCCTGTTTAAAACAAGTGTCGTTTTAGAAAAAATGCACACTTATTAAGAAAGTTAATGAAATGCCTGATATACCCTTATTAATTACATGTTAAAGTGCCTTAAAATATAATATGTGTAACCTGTGTAATTAAGATGTGAGAGAAATTAAAGGGTAATTTTAGAAGTAAAATTATAAATATGTATAAAAAGTCATAAAAGACACTTATTTTGAATAATTAAAATCCCTCTAAAACAACACTTATTTTGAAAGGGAGAAAGTATAAATGAGGCATGTGGTTGGCATCTGCAGTAATTGCAAAATGAATGTATCGTCTGCTGGAAAATTGGAACGTAAGAAGACAAAGAAACACAAATTTTCAATAAATGTAAGCATAGCAACGTATATAATATAAAACATACGTATTTTGTTATAAAGTCTGTTCCCCTTTTCCACAACTCCTTTTATAAACATTTATTGATTTATGTATCTACTTATATACTTAAAACTCAATCCCCGGCTCTCCCATTCCCGCTAAAATGCCAATGCTTTCATTTCTTTTTTTTGTTAAATAATGCTTTCATTTCATTAAGCATTAATTGGTTCTGAACTATTCCCGCTAAAATGCCAATGCTTTCATTTCATAAAGCATTAAATGGTTCTGAACTCATTTAATTTCAAAACCATTAAATGCTTACAGAATGTCAATGTCAAAGCTTTTTAAAAGGCAAAAATATTTAAGGCTTCTTCGTCGATTCTTAATAAAAAGAACCATTAAATGCTTAGCCATTTCACCTTTTCTCTTCTTCTGTTTAAACTTTAAACAAAGCGAAAGTAAAAAATACAAAGAATGTTTAAAAGAGGAACAGAGAGCATACGAAGGTCAGGATCCACGAAAAGTCTAGAATGCTGCTTAAAATCCTGAATAGGACTCATTCTCACGCATTTAACAGTCACGACTACAGAAAGACATAGCTCATTCAAGAAACAAGAGAACTCTTTTGCCAAATTTTCGAGTCCTGGGGTTTCACAGCAATTGGACTGTCTACGCTGAGCTTTGACAACAAAAAAGGCGGCGGCTTGTCGAAGAGGAACTTTCTGATTCGCTTCAGTAGTTATGGAGCTGAGAAAGAGGTGAGTTTTTCAATTGCAAAATGGTTCATGAAGCATCTAATGCTTCTGAACTCATTTAATGCTTACAGAATATCGATGTCAAAGGTTTTTAGAAGCAAGAAGCAACATTTTAGTTTCAATAGAGCATTTAATGCTTCTTTAAAGTAGAAGTAGAAATTATGCTTTTCTACTCAAATAATCCTAATGCCAGCATTTAAAGTTTCAGGAATAAAGTTTTGGTTTAATTGACGGTACACTCTCACTATGTTTTTAGAAGTTAGTTTGTGTGGTTTGTCGGAAAATCCTTGAGTTTGCCAAAGTTTGGTTTCATAATGTCATTCGAGTTGTTATGAATCAATTGAATATTGAAAGTCGCATAAAATATTAAACAGTATAATTCTTGTATTACTAATTATTTTATTACTCTTCATTTTTGGTTTCTGTGCTAGGGATAATCTTGAACATGCATGAGTGGAAATAATCCTCTGGTGACAGACAAACATATTATGGGGAAGCTAAAATGCTCATCTTTTCAGCTTCTGAGTGTTGCAAGTGACTTCAGTGATAATATGCTGATAGATTGTTGACGTTTATAGTATGTTACTGTTTAGTTGTTGCTAGAATTTTATCTCTTACCGGGTCTTGAAATCAATGCAATACTAATATGCAAGCAACAAATTAGGATTTGTGGGGAAATATCAAGATTGTGCATTTTAGCTTCCCTATGATCAAGGAGCATAACGAGGTGTGGCCTAAGTTGAGATTAATAGTATTTGTATGCAAAGGAAAATCACAAATGGAAAGGCATTCAAGGCAGCAAATAACACTATATATGTAGTTGAGCTTTGGGTTGTGCCACTACCTTTAGTTAGTGAATTTTAGAGGAATATATGAAGTTATTAGGTTGTGTATGCATCAATTAGTTACCTTGACGATTTTTGATTGATGGTTCTAAGCTTAGAAATGCGCCCTACTACACACCTTGTATCCCACTTACCAATCTGATTCTAGGTCATGTTTTTTAGTATGATTGATGAGTTACTAAGAAGTTATCAACTAAAGATATAGTTACTAAGAAGTTATCTACTAAAATAATCTTAATGCTTCTAAAATTTACCCATTTCGATTCTGGGTTCATTTTCATTCCCTGTGCTCCTCTGCTTGCAATTCCTTTTATGGATTTCTTTGAATTTATTGCGAGTTCTACTTCTACCAGATTCTTTATAGACTCCTCTTGTTCTTTCAATTAATGGGTTTCTGACATGTGTTATTCATTTTTTGTAAGACGGCAGCGTCTAGGTGGAAACTAGCGGCGGAAGTTGCAGAGTCGAGGTGATAGATAATTATATTCAGGTATAGATATTTATTCTTTTAACTATGAGAAGTATTTTTTGAATTGAAAATTATAGTTATATGCATTAATTATATAAAGCATAAAAATTGGTTTGCATAACTATGCATATATATGTGAGGTCAATAGGTTATAACAATTTCTTCCACAAGTTGTTGAGCAAAATTAGCGGCATGGATATCAGGTTGTTATATATGTTCTTGCTTTGGTATAACTACTGAAATTGCCTTAGAAAACAATGGATCATGTGCAATTTATATAGATTTCTGCCTGTGGTTTCAAGGACAAACCAGTGTGGTATGAAGAGTGAAGTTATGAAGTCTAATGGTAGAAATTCTTTTCATCTTGAAGAAAATCAGACTCCACTATTAAAGGAAAATGCACCAACTTGTCAAATAGAATGTACAGCTGCTACTGGTGTTTTAGGAGGTACAATGACAATCTTTATGCAAATTTAATAGATCTATACATGATGTGCTCTTTGCATTATTTTTTTTACTTAAAGCACGTCCATTTTTGCTCACATTCAATTATTGTTTTGTTTTTGTTAGGAGTTTATGAAAATAATATCAGAAATTGTTGTTTACAACCTTCCTCTTCAATTATTACAAATCAGTATTTTTTGGAAAGAAGAATATCATCTGTTCAAACTCATCTACAACATAATGGTGTTATATCAATTTTTGAAGCAAATGGAACCCAAGCATCCAGTTCAGCCAAGAGCAGTTTATCATATTCTGGATTCAAGCATAGGCGTCCATTTACAAATCTTTCAAACTGTGCTAAGAACCTTTTCAAAGATTTTAACTCATTAGCTGTTCCAGGTTTGTCAATGTTAGATTGT
>JAOQMR010000213.1:34475826-34502512 GCA_027563865.1 Erythroxylum pelleterianum
CAATTTCACATTCATCAACCAGAGAATAGGTCATGACTATCGATCCAATTCAACAAGAAAAGAAGAAGATTTACCCGGAACCTAAACAGTCTGGAACTAAATAAATGTGTGATGCAGAGTGATGTTTAAAACTCTAACAAAAGACAAGCACAAAGAGGATACAAGAATGTACACGAGCTAGTGACAAAGTTTAATAACACAATAACAGAAAATATGTGTTGCATTCGCTTGTTCTTGACCTTAATACATTAGATGGAAAGAAAAAATTGAAAAAAAGGAACTTTTCTAATCTAAACATTTTGCTTCAGTTTATCACTGCCCTAGCTATAACGGAGATGCAGAAATTAACTACTTTGGTGTTTACGATTGTAGCTGATCTACATAAGAGAAAGAGAACTGAGCAATGAAACTCACCCTGACTCAACAAGCGATATGTATGAGGGATAATAGGCATAAATGGATTGAGCTTGTTGCGCTCTGCCAATAACTCTGATATATATCTGCATAAGAGACACAGGTGACGTAAATTGACATGTAATAGCTGGTGCTACCAATACACACATGACTAAAGAATTGTATGCTTAAAGAGATTGATTATCGTGACAAAAGAGTAATGTTATACATAGCAACAGGCAAAATCTTAATCAAACCAATTAAATTTTAGCTCATAAAGATCTGTAGTATCTATATTCAACCAACTACAAATGTGAAGTCGAAGAGTTAAAATCAATCAACCAATCAATCATAGAATTGAAAGAAATGAGTTCCATTAGATCAGTTTTAAGCTACAGACCCACGATCTCGAACACCACAAGCAGGAAAAGGAGTTCAAATATTGACCAACTAAAGCAGCAGCTGAAAAGTTCAATCACAGCAAAGAAAAGCAATTCCCAAGAATCAATTACGTGATCATGTGGCATAATATGGTAAGACGATGAAACTAGTAATAGAAGAGGCAGAATAATTAAAAAAGAAAGAAAGAAAAGCTGATCCGATGCACATAACTGGAGGGGGAAAATCAAGGCTTGATGTAGTAGCAACAAAGTAAGACACAATGAAAATCATAGAATAGAATCATACCAACAAAAAAAAGAAGGAAAATAATTTTAAAAAACATAGATCCTAGTGGATGGAAGAAGTGAATTACTTTTCCTGCTCGACGACGAGAGCAGAGGAGGAGGAGGAGGAGGAGGGGGAGCGGAGGCCAGAAAGGTGAGAAGAGTGGGAAGCAGAGGGAGATGGAGAGTATGCCATGTAACGGGCAGCGGACGCTGCGGCGCCGCCGGAAGCTGACATATTGGAAGTGCTCCAATTGATATCCTTGTAAAAATCCAAATGATCAGATAACATAACAACGACTACTAGTATTAGTACTGTTATTTAGTAGTGCTCAATCAGACTGATACTCGGATATCATATGATATGAGAAGAGAAGAGAAGAGAAGGGTTTGTTCTGTTAGCCAAGAAGACTCTGTTGTGTTTATGTGTGTGTCGATCCCGACCACTGACTCCCTCCAAGCGTCGGTGGATCTCTCCCCCTCTCTGTTCCCCTTTTCTTTTATAACACCACCACCAACACCAACAATACCAACCAACCCTTCCTTCTGTTTCACATTCACCGTTTTCAACCCTTTTTTTTTTCACTTTATCTTCTTATTGAGGAAAAAATATAATAATTAATGGTATAAGGACAATATCAATTTTGGAAACGATTAAGCTTTGATTTTCCATTATTTTCAAGTCAAGTTTTGAAGAACTGGTACAAATTCTCTCCTAACCCTCAGAATTTTAGTGCAATGCAACAGCCAGACGTTTGAAAATTCATGTAGGATATCAAATCAAATCCAATTCCAAAGTATTCCACAGCTCCTGACTTTCGCTGTTTGGCTGATGAAAAGAATCGTAAATTCAAAATTGTATAAGATGGGACCATAATCCATATAGTCTACTCTTACATTAATTGATTGGTGTACATAATGACAGAACTGGGGAGTCACGTCTACCAACTAACTCAAGAATTCTCGTCCTTAGGCCTTAGCCGCCTTAATTTAACCTATATAGCTTAGATTTACGTGCCCTTTCTTTTCACAAGTTGGGCCGGTTGTGCTGGTAGGTTAGGGCCTATCGAGCAGTTTTCACAAAGTTGGGGGTTATAATGCAAATAAACAATTCCCTCCCAAGAAGAACAACCAAAGTAGAAGACAGCATTACTCTGGTCTTGCCACTTTCTGTCTGATCTTGCCACTTTCTGACTGTCCAAAAGAAAAGTGGATGATCATCGTCGTCGTCGTTTAATTTTGACCGGTGCGGTTAAAGCCAAAGCAGCTTCATTTTTCTTATTGGAGTCCCAGTTAATGGAGGAGAGAGTACCTTTCAAAAATCTTCACAGCAGAGTACCTAGGCTAGGAAAATAAGGTCTCCTTTCTTTCTTCTTGTAGTCTACTATGAACATGATGCCACTTCAGTTTCTTATTTGTTTTTCGGCATTATCTTTCTTTTTCTTTATGGTGTAAATATTCTGAACTAGAGATTTGGCTTGAAGTAATTGATAGGTGCATTCGGTGGCTTGGAATTGCACTGGTAGGAAGCTCGGTTCTGGTTCTGTTGATTAAACTGATCGTATTTGACACATTGAACTTCATGGCCATGTAAAGATCTTCTTTTTTCTTACTTTCTTTAAACCCTTTGGTTTATTTGACTCATGGAGTTACCAAATGGCGATGCTTAGTTATAGTCTTGATGACAGCTGAGGCGGGGAAGAGAAGTTCCATTTGTTGGTGTTATTGGTCCACAACTTGGACCTACGGTGGTCAACGTCATTATTATCCTTTAACAGTTATAATGTTTAGCTATTATTATGCTTTAACGTTCATTTCCTCTATTACCAACGTATACATTATTTCTGTCATATACATGAGTCTTGCATCTGCTCAATAAGGAGACCGTTAAACACTGCTTATTTTCTCTGTTTTTCTTCTCTCGCGCATCTTTATTTACTCCATCCAAACTCAAGCATTTTTCTCTACATCCAAACACTTTACACACGTATTTTGTCTTACACAGAAATTCTACATTTATCTGCCTTCCTTTAATTTTGGAGACAGTTTCTACTCCAGCCTTTGGAATGCACCGAAGCTGATGGAAAAGACGTTAACTTCATGATCAAATCCCGTTGTCCTGCTGCACGGTATAGGGGGAATTTTCTACCTAGGGTAATGATTTTTCACGACGCCTTATATTTCAAATAAGCCATTCTATTTTAATTATTATTGCTACTTTTACTAATAATCTAAGTCAAAAAATTATTGCGCTGCTATCATTTGTTGGAGATTACTGCGATTTTGCTATTGCTTATTAAATTTGGTAGAAGTCAAAATATGGTATTGTTTTCTTCGTATGTTTTGATTATTTCTTGTGAGACATTTATGCTTTTGAATTTAATATGTCGTCTGCAAATGAGATCAACGTAAGTTCTGCACTTACTGTTCCCCATATAAGTTTAGCTCCTATCACTATAACCCCAAAAATTATACCTGATCTAACTATATTAGAGCCTCTAGATAAGAGAAATTTTAAACAATGGTCTGAGAAAATTCTGTTTTACTTTTAACAATACGACATGGATTATGTATTGTTTCAAAAGATTCCTTGTGCATTGACTATATGATCAACCCTTTGTTAGGGGAGTGTTACTCAACTATATGATCAACCCTTTGTTTGATATCTACTGTAAGTACAAAACTGCTAAGGAAATTTGGGATGCTTTAGAAGTGAAATATGAGACGAATGATGCCAGTACTAAGAAATATGTTGTTGCTAGGTAGTTAAAATTTATCGTTGTTATTGATAAGCCTATTATGGGCTAACTACATGAGTATGAAAATCTGGTTGCTAAAATCCTTGTCGAGGGTATGAACATGTGTGAGTTGTTTCAAGCTAACGCCCTTATTAAGAAACTACCTGCCTTATGGAGCCTTATGGAATGAGTACAAAAACCAGCTGAGACATAAGAATAAAGATATGAAACTTCAAGAGTTGATAGCACATATAAAGATTAAGGATACCAACCGTGCACAAGATAAGACCAAAACACTCACCCTTGTCCCTACTGTTAAGGTTAATGTGATAGAACATAGAAATGCTAATAACTTCAAGAAGAATGATGGACAAAACAGACCTTTCAACAACAAACAGGGTTAGTTTAAGTGAAAAAGGATTGATGGTAATTGTTGGTGGTGTCTCAAGTTAGGCCATCTTGCTGCTAATTGTCAAGCTAGAATCAACTATGAGAAGAAAGGTCAAGGACAGAAACCGCGAAAGTTAGGGAAAGGAAACCAGACAGGGTACCAATGGGGTGACTAGAAGAGTTTTGGTAAGCCTCAAGCTAATATGGTTGAAGTTGGTAATGACGAAGAGGTCATTATTGCTATGGTGTCCGAAGTCAACCTTGCTGAAAATTTGATCGAGTGGATTATTGACACAGGAGCTATACGCCACATCTGCACCAACAAAGACCTGCTCAAGGAGTTGAATGATGCTGTTGATGGTGAATTTGTATACATGGGCAACTCCAGTAAAGTTCTTGTCCAAGGAGTTGGGAAGGTCACTTTCAAACTCACATTTAGAAAAGTGTTGGCATTAGAAAATATTTTATTTGTTCCTGATGTATGTAGAAACTTGATTTCTGGTGCATTGCTTAACAAAGATGGAGTTAAACTAACCTCTGATTATGATAATCTAGTTTTGACTAAGAATGGAAACTTTGTTGGAAAAAGGTTTTGTAATAGAGGCTTATTTGTACTTGATGTTGAAATGAATGCATCTACTTCTTCTGCTTATATTGTTGAGTTTTTAGACCTATGACGCTCTAGACTTGGGCATGTGAATGTGAGGTCAATTAAAAGGATGTAAAGTTTAAACTTGTTACCTAACTAAATCATTAATGAAATGGAAAATATTAAATTTGTGTTGAAGCTAAACACTCTAAGAAACTGATAGAACTCTCAAAATATTGAGAGATTTTGCACTGAATAGTATTATGAAGTAACTTGGAATCTGTCAAGTTACAGATAGTAGGCAGACAATTTCGAGAGTGCTGCTCTCTCCTAGCCTTAGGCTCACCAGAATTCTCTTAGGACAAATATGCTATACCCCTCCCCAATCATTACATTATTTATTCTCTCTGTTGTATCTGACAGTACCGTAACTAACTCTCCTCTCCCCACCTCTCTCATACCCTTCCTCTAACTTCCAGCCCTCATCCTTAACCGACTGGAGTAACTTTACTCGGTTACCCCTGTCTTAGTCCTTCTAGAATAAACTTGCACAATAGGAGGTCTAACAATGCTCCCCCCCATAAGTTGCACCTTGTCCCCAAGGTGAAAATCTGGAAATTGGTCATCGATGTCATCAGCTGGTTCCCAAGTAGCATTGGTAGCTGCTAAATCCTTCCATTTGATCAAGACTTCCAGGCATGTGGATCCTTCACGTGGTCTGATGGCTAAAATTTCCTCCGGTTGGAATGTTAACTCCTCTTCCCCTGCCCACTTGTCTGGTAAAACAGGCTGATCAGGTGCCTCTCCCACCACTGCTCTCAACTGTGATACATGGAAGATAGGATGTATCTGGGCTGACTCCGGTAGTTGTAACTCATATGCCACTTCCCCAATTCTTCTTAACATTTGGAATGGACCAAAATATCTGGGGGCTAGCTTCTCATTAGCTCGCCTCATTACGGTTAGTTGTCTATAAGGAGCTAGCTTCAGCCAAACCATGTCGCCTACTGCAAAAGTCACCTCCCTGCGATGTTTATCAGCTCTAGTTTTCATGTCATTATGTGCTTTTGCTAAGTGATGCTTAATCTTTTTCAAGTAATGATCCCTCTGCTGTAAAAATACATCAATGGACTCTAATCTGGACCCTCTCGACTCAAGCTGAAACATGGGAGGAGGATCTCTCCCATACAAAACCTTGAAGGGTGTGGATCGAAGGGCCACATGGTAGGAGGTATTATAGCAATACTCTGCTCAGCCTATCCATTTAGCCCACTGCTTGGGAGTGTCACCTGTCAGGCACCTCAAGTAGGCCTCCACTGATCGGTTTACCACTTCTGTAGCTCCATCCGTTTGTGGATGATAAGAGGAGCTGAATTTCAGGCTTGTTCCATGCATCTTGAACAATTCTCCCCAAAATTTACTCATGAAACCTTGTCTCTATCAGAAATTATGGATCTAGGGAATCCATGTAGTCGCACGATCTCCTTGATGAACACTTCAGCAATGATTTGGGCCGTATATGGATGCTTGAGTGGTAGAAAATGGCCATACTTACTAAGCCTATCCACTACCACCAAGATAGATGTATATCCAAATGATTTTGGAAGCCCTTCAATAAAATCCATCGTTATTTCATACCAAACCTGATTAGGTATCGCCAGAGGCTGCAATAACCCTGCTGGTGATAGAGATAAATACTTATTCTGCTGACATTTGAAACAAGCAGCCACAAACCTATAAATGTCCTTCTTCATACCATCCCAATACAACTCACTGAAGATGCGTTTATATGTTTTCAATGGCCCCCCATGTCCCCCCAAGTGACCTTCATGACCCTCCTTCAGAATCTTATCTATAAAAGCAGAAGAGCTGGAGATGACCAACCTATCTTTGTAATAGAGTCGGCCATTCTTAACAGTGTAGGGAGGCTTGAATCCTGGATCTTCACTGACTGCTGCCCTCAATTCCATTAGTTTGCTATCTTGCTCTATCTCCTGCATAAGTGCTTCCATGTCGATGACTTTGTATGTCATTATAGCTTGTAATTCTCCATGATACTGCACCCTAGATAAAGCATCTGCTACCTTATTTTCTCTCCCTGGCTTGTATTCAATGGAGAAATCAAAACCCAACAACTTGGTGATCCATTTCTGATAATCGGGATGAATCTCTCTTTGTTCTAACAAAAATTTCAGGGGTTTTTGATCCGTGCGAATAAGAAATCGATGACCAAGGAGATAAGACCTCCATTTTCTCACAGCCAACACAATAGCCATGAGTTCCCTCTCATACGCTGACTGTCCCTTCCTTTCTACTGATAATGTCTGACTAAAGTAAGCAAGGGGTCGGTTATTCTGCATCAATACAGCTCCTACCCCCACAGCTGAGGCATCGGTCTCTAGGACAAAAGGTAGATTGAAATCGGGCAAAGCTAAAACCGGTAAGGTGGTCATAGCATGCTTGAGGTTGTTGAAAGCTTGCTCTGCTTCAGCTGTCCACTGAAAATTATTCTTCTTAAGCAGTTGTGTTAATGGGGCTGCAATATGGCTGTATCCTCTTACAAACTTCCGATAATAGCCGGTTAGTCCTAAAAATCCCCTCAATTCCTTCAGTGTGAGTGGTTTCGGCCATCTTATCATAGCCTCTATTTTGGACTGATCTGCTGCCACTCCATGTTTGGATACAATGTGTCCCAAATACTCCAAGGTAGGTTGCCCAAAAACACACTTCTTATAATTAGCATGGAGCTGATGATCTTTCAGGATACTCAAGGTTACCTTTAGGTGCCTAAGATGTTCCTCCTTACTTCTGCTGTAGACTAGGATGTCGTCGAAGAATACTAGAATGAATTTTCTGAGATAGGGCCTGAAAATCTGATTCATCAACGATTGGAATGTAGCCGGTGCGTTGGTTAATCCGAAGGGCATTACAACAAATTCGTAGTGCCCTTCATGGGTCCGAAAAGCCGTCTTCTCAATGTCCTCCTCCCTCATCCTTATTTGATGATACCCCGACTTCAAATCTATTTTAGAGAAGATAGTGGCTCCATTCAATTCATCCATTAGCTCTTCTATGATAGGTATCGAAAATTTGTCACATATGGTGATCTTGTTCAAGGCACGATAGTCTACGCAAAACCTCCAGCCTCCATCTTTTTTCTTGACTAGAAAAACTGGACTTGCATAAGGAGAAATGCTGGGTTGGATTACCCCCGATTTAAGCATCTCCCTGACCAGTCTTTCAATTTCGTTTTTTTGAAAATGGGGGTACTTATAGGGTCGGACCCTGACTGGCCCCTCTCCTGGCATTAAATGTATGTGATGCTCTCTTCCCCTTTCGGGTGGCAACAATTTTGGTAATTGAAACACCACTCCATACTCTTCCAATACCTTTCTGATTTCTGGATCGTCCACCTGCATATTGGAGTCCGAGTCAACCTCTTGTGCTGCTAATAGTAACCAGCGCCCCCAATCTTTTTCCTTGAGGCCCTTGCTGACAGACCTGGCGCTGGTCAAGGATTTAGACAATGCCGGATCCCCCTTGATAACGAATTCCCTTTCCCCCAACTTAATTCTCATTGTCAGTGTGCTCCAGTTGTTCCAAACATCACCAAGAGTCCGTAGCCACTTAACTCCCAATATCACATCTATACTGCCGAGTTTTATGGGCAGAAAATCCTCACATATCTCCAAATCCTGTATTTGTAATGTCAGATTCCTATAGATCCCTCTTCCTGTCACCCTTTCACCATTACCCATTGTGATTGCATACATATCCGTGTGGTCCCATTTGGATCTCCAATTCGCTGCTAGGTCCTTCGACACAAAGTTATGAGTGGCTCCGCTGTCGATGAGAATCATCACAGGCTCTCCTTTTAGCACCCCTTTGACCTTCATGGTCCTGGGTGAAGTCAACCCTACTGCGGAGCTGGCTGAGAGCTCTACCATATGCAACTCCCGCTCTGGCTCTTCATCCTCCAACACTCTCTCATGTACTCGTCTCTAGTTCTTCATCCAGCATGGTGAGAACCTTCAGATCTACCATTCTGCACCGGTGGCCTGGTGCGTACTTCTCATCGCACTTGAAACATAGTCCCCGTCTCCTTTTGTCTTGTATTTCCCCAAATGTCAACCGTTTAAACCCTTCCTGATTTCTGTCGGTGGTCGTTATTTTTCCTGTTTTTGCCTCCTTTCTTTCATTGTCGCCCACTGTATCCCACATTCGGTGCCCACTGGTCCCTCCTACTTTATTGCCATGCAGCTGTCAGTATCCCTTATCCCGTCCCGTGACCTTATTTTTCTCCTCTATTTGTTGTGCCAAAGTCATCATCCTCCCTAAGCCACGAGGATTAACGATTAACAACTCCAGTCGGATCTCCTTCGACAAGCCATTCAAGAAGGAGCTCTCCAAAACTTCATCCGGCAGCTCTGATAAGGGTGCGACCAATTCCACAAACCTGCAAATATATTCATCAACCGTACCTGTTTGCTTAATGGCCAAGAGCCGCTGACATGGAGTGCCCTCCTGTATCGGTCGGAACTTCTCTACCAGTAGGCCTTTACACTCCTCCCATGTTCAGATTGGTCGGCGCCCCTCCACCCATCGGAACCACGCCAACGCCTTCTTTTCCATGCTTAACGACACCAGTTCTATTTTCTCCATTTCGTTGAAACGGCCCACTGAGAAGAATCGTTCTACACGGTAAATCCAGCCATCGGGGTCCTCTCCATCGAACATTGGCATCTCCACCTGCCTGGTGCGACAGTCACGCCGGGGTTCTCCGTGTCGCGCAAACCTCGGTGGTTGCTCCTCGGTGAAATCCCTCCACCCTTCTCCCGATGGTCTACGTTCTCGCCCATGCTGGGTCCCTCCATGCGATGGTTCCTGGTCAGTCACATCATGCCATCCAAACTCCTTGGAAAATGCATGCCGACCAGTGGCCTCAGATGGATGTCGCCGCATTCCTTTCACCGGTACTCCTTCCGCGGTGGGTCCATAACTTCCACCTGGTTCCATCGGACCTTTTCCCTTGTCCCCGCCAGGATCCACTTCATTACTCGGGTTACCCACATTCTCCCTACACTTCTCAGCCTCTCGATAGCATACAAATTGCTTCAGTAATTCACGCAACTCCTTCACCTCGAGCTGTGATTGCTCCCAACTCTGTTGCATTGCTTCCTTCTCTAATCTCCTTTCTTCCCTCAAAAGCTCGAAGTGCTTATGAAAATCCTCACGTAAGTTCTCCATCTCCTTCTCGATTCCATCCATTCTGTTTTCTCCTTTCTTATTAGCCATTGAGAGGATCGATGCTCTGATACCAGTGATAGAACTCTCAAAATATTGAGAGATTTTGCACTGAATAGTATTATGAAGTAACTTGGAATCTGTCAAGTTACAGATAGTAGGCAGACAATTTCGAGAGTGCTGCTCTCTCCTAGCCTTAGGCTCACCAGAATTCTCTTAGGACAAATATGCTATACCCCTCCCCAATCATTACATTATTTATTCTCTCTGTTGTATCTGACAGTACCGTAACTAACTCTCCTCTCCCCACCTCTCTCATACCCTTCTTCTAACTTCCAGCCCTTACCCTTAACCGACTGGAGTAACTTTACTCGGTTACCCCTGTCTTCTTCTAGAATAAACTTGCACAATAGGAGTTCTAACAGAAACCTTTTAAGTCAGTGACCGAGAGAGAGTTATAATTGTTGGACTTAGTTTACACAGACTTGGGTGATTTTAAGAATTGTATGAGTAAAGAAGGCATGAGATATTATATTACCTTTTTAGATGATTGTTCTAGATTTACTAAGATTTACTTATTGAAAAATAAAAGTGATGTAAAGGAAATGTTTATGAACTACAAAGCTAGGGTTGATAACCAATTGGAAAGGAAAATTAATAGATTAAGGTCTAAGCGAGATGGTGAGTATAGTATTATTTTTCTTGCTAGTTTTTGTGAAAAATTTGGTATTATTCATGAGCTTTTAGCCCCTTATACTCCTGAACAAAATGGAATAAGAAAGAGAAAAAAATCAAATACTCAAGGACATGATGAATGCAATGTTGATTTCCTCAGGATTACCTGATTTTATATAGGGGAAGTTATTCTTTCAGCTTGTTATGTTCTAAACAGAGTTCCTCATAAGAAACTAGGTTAAACCCCGTATGAAAATTGGAAAAGTTATCCACCTAACTTGCATTTTTTGAAAGTGTGAGGGTGTCTTGCTAAGGTAGCTTTACCTGAACATAAGAGGAAGAAAATTGGGCCTAAGACTGTTGATTCAATTTTTGTAGGATATGTCTCTAATAGTGCTGCCTATAGATTTATGGTTAAGGAAGAGGGGTCTAGCACTTATGAATCAATTATAGAGTCGAGAAATGCAGTGTTCTTCGAATATATATTTCCTATAAAAGGGAGTGCATAAGTCCCTAGGCAATTTGTCCCTCATTCTTCTACCAATGATGACATAGAGGAAGAGGAAATTGTTGAACTAAGAAGAAGCAAAAAATTTGAAAGTGATGACTTTGTATGGACTTAAACAAGCCCCCAAACAGTGGTATGAAAAATTTGAAGTGAGATTTTCAAACATGGTTTCACCTCTTGTGATGTTGATTCTTGCATTTATGTTAAATATGATGCCGATGGTTATGTAATCATAAAGATTTTCAAACATGGTTTCACCTCTTGTGATGTTGTTTCTTGCATTTATGTTAAATATGATGCCAATGGTTATGTAATCATAACTCTTTATGTGGATGATATACTTATTTTTGGTACTAGTTTATCTGTTGTTGATACTTCTAAGAGTTTGCTAAAGTGTTCTTTTGATATAAAAGATCTTGGACCTTGGACTTTATTTTGGGAATCAAAGTTGATAAAATTGGATTTAGTTTTAGGTTGAATCAAACTCATTATGTTGAGAAAATTTTGAAGAAGTTCAGCTACTATGATTTTTATCCAGTCAAAACTCCCTATGATGCTAGTGTTGCTTTAAAGAAAGATCCTGGTGAAAGTGTACACCAAGCTGAGTATGCTAAAATTCTTAGTAGTGTGATGTTCTTAATGAATTATTCTTGTCTTGATATTGCATACTGCTTGAGTAGACTTAGTAGGTATACTTATAATCCTAGTCAAGATCATTGGAATGCATTGATTCGTTTATTGAAGTATTTGCAAGGTACTATGCATTATGGATTATCTTTTGGTGGTCATCCTCCTGTATTGGAGGGTATTCTGATGCTAATTGGGTTACGGAGAGTGACGATATACACTCTACCAGTAGTTATATTTTTACCTTGGCAAGAGTTGCAATATCTTGGAAATCATCCAAGCAAACATGTATTGCGAGATCAATAATGGATACTGAGTTTATGGCATTGGAGTTGGCAGGACATGAAGCTGAGTGGTTAAGAAATCTGTTGGTTGATATCCCGCTTTAGGAAAAACCAATTCCTTCTATTTTCCTTCTTTGTGATTTGCAAGCTGTCATTCATGTTACCAAGAACAAGGCATATAATGGTAAAAGTAGACATATCAAATTGAGACATAAAATTGTCTATACTTTAATTAGACATGGCATAATTTCTTTAGATTATGTAAAGTCAGAGAGAAACTTAGTGAATCTGTTTACAAAAACTTTGAGTAGAAAATTAGTTTAAGAGCATGCTAAAGGGATGGGGCTGAGCCCAAATGTGTAATAACCTCATGATGGACACCCTACTTGGAAACCAAGTTCAATGGGTCAAACGAAGTCATGTGGTGACTACTTACTTATACTTTGTTTGTGGAATAATACTAAGATATATTCAGTTGTTGAATTGCATTCCTAGCATGGCTTTACTGTGTTTGATGAGGTTGAATTGTACAATCCTTAATGAGTTCCATAGCCCAATTTTGGGTGGTGTGAGCAGTATACACTTGATGAACTCACCTACGTGATTATGAGGGGCTAGCCACCCTCCTATGAGAGTATTCGGGCTATCTCTCTAGAGCGATTATGAGACTAGAACATTTTGAGGCTGTTAATTCTCTAGCAGGTTCTGTCTTCAATTTTCTTGGACAACAGGTTCAAGACTTAGTTCACCTAGTTGTTCACTAATTTTTCTCCTAAATTGTTATAGTTTGTTTCTCAAGTTTTGGATCAAGTGGGGGATTGTTAGTGTTATTGGTCCATAACTTTGACCCTACGGTTGTCAACCTCATTATTATCCTTTAACAGTTATAATGTTTAGCCATTATTATGCTCCAACATTCATTTCTCCTATTGCTAGCGTATACATTATTTCTGTTATATATAGGAGTCATACATCTGCTCAATAAGGAGAACGTTGAACACTGCTGATTTTCTCTGTTTTTTTTTCTCTTATGCATCTTTATTTGCTCCATCCAACTCAAGCATTTTCCTCTACATACAAACACCTTACAACGTATTTTTTCTTACACACAAATTCTGCATTTATCTGCCTTCCTTTAATTTCGGAGACAGTTCCTACTCCAACCTTTAGAGTGCACTGAAGCTGGTGGAAAAGGCGTTAACCCTAGTGTCGGATCCCGTTGTCCTGCTACACCATAAAGGAAAATTTTTGACTTAGGGCAGTGATTTTTCACGTCATCTTGCATTTCAGATAAGTCGTTCCATTTTAATTACTATTGCTACTTTCACTAACACCCTAGTTTATACTAAATAGCTCCACTTATTGATCTTTGTGATTTCTACAATTTAAGTTGTTAGCTGGTTTTCAATTATAGAAGGAGGGTAATGTATGGAAACTTTGTTTGTGTGTGGTCCTAAGGTTTCAGGCTGATACCACGGTTCATGTGAGATCCCAAATCTGTTGAAGAGGAGAACGAAATACGTCTTATAAGGGTACGAATACCTCTTCCCCATATACGCTTTTTTGGGTTATAGAAAGAACAAAATCGTGAGGGTCTTGGCTCGATGAGCAACCCAAAGTGGACAATATCTGTAGGCGAGTGATATGGGCTATTACAAATAGTATCAGAGCCGGTTCCCGACCTGTTGTGCCAGCGAGGATGCTAGGCCCTAAGGAGGTGGATTGTAAGATCCCACATCGGTTGGATAGGAGAACGAAGTACACCTTATAAGGGTACAGACACCTTTTCCTCATATACACGTTTTTCCAAGTGCGGGAAGAGCAAAACTGTGAGGGCCTTGGCCCGATAGGCAACACAAAGCGGATAATGTCTGTAGGTGGGTGGTCTGGGTTGTTATAAATGGTATCAGAGTTGGTTCCCAATCTGTTGTGCCAGCGAGGACGTTGGGTCCTAAGGGGGGTGGATTGTGAGATCACACATCGATTAAAGAGGAGAATGAAGAATGTCTTATAAGAGTACGAATACCTCTTTCTCATAGACGCATTTTTTCTAGAGCGGAAGAATAAAACTGTGAAGGCCTTGGCCTGATGGGCAATCCAAAATAGACAATATCTATGGGCGGGTGGTCTGGGCTGTTACAGTTCATGTTGAACATGCTTATATCGTGGCTTTTGAAAAACACTTTCTTGAAGCTCGCACAAGATGAGTGTGCAATCCTTTTGAAGCAAGGACTTTTTGAGCCCACAAAGTTGGATTGGGCTTGTCAAGCAATCTATGTCAATAAACATTCAGAGCAGAAACGTGGAAAAAAGATATTAGTCATTGACTATAAACCTCTGAATGCTTTCCTCTAAGATGACAAGTTTCCTTTACTAAAGGTAAGTACTCAAGTACTATTCCTTAAAGAAGCTGTTATCTTTTCAAAGTTTGATCTTAAGGTTGGATTTTGGCAATTGGGTATTAACTTAACAGAACGATATAAGACTGCATTATGCATTCCCAATGCATAATACCAATGGACGGTTATGCCATTTGGACTTAAAATCGCTCCATCACTGTTTCAAAAATCCATGACAAAGATCTATGAGCCTATCCTTAACAGTGCACTGATCTACATTGATGACGGGTCCGTTTGGTTGAGCTTTTGTCAGTAGAGCTTTTCTGAGAAGAGCTTTTTTTAAAAGCCAGTTGACTGTTTGGTTGTCAATTAAAAAACAGCTTTTTTAAAAGTGCTTTATACAGTAGACTGTTTGGCAACGAAAACATAAAAAGAACTTTTATTAATTTTAACTTTTTTATTCTTATTATTATTAATTATTCTTATTATTAATAATAATTATTAGAAATTTTCTACTTATTATTAATTTTATCAATTATTATTAATTTGATTTATTATTATTATTATTTATTTGTTAGCTATTTATTTATTTATTATTAGTTATTTATTCATTTATTTATTTATTATTATTATACAAAATTAATTTAGAATAGAGTAGAAATTTCTTACCAACAAAAGGAATAAGGTAGTACAAAATCTTAAGAAACCCAGCTCAACTCGTGAACCAAGCACTACCTCCTCCACGAATTTCCTACCATGAAACCTGATAATCTAGCTCTTCTACCTAGTAACATAAATACAGCAACATACATTCCAGCAACACAATAGTTCAACATTCATATACCAAACCCAAACAAAACCAAAGCTGCAATCAGTTGACTGCAAATGAAGCTTGAAAGTTCTATTTTACTTGCTCACTGTCATGGTAGCCTTCATCTCATGAGCTTCATTGTTGTGGAAGCAATAGCAGTGAGTTCAAAGTACCCAATACTTCTTTTTTTAAGTAAAATTCATGTAACAATTTAGTCCATAAAGCTTGCTTATACCTTAACAGCCTCCAAATCCTCTCAGTAAGCTTTTGAAAGGTAAAAAAATTGACATCACTTTGATCTTTGCGAGTGTATATCTCAGACCACTTGATTCTAGATTTGGTTTCCTCTTCCTTATCTTATGACCATAGGAATTTCATGAGAACTTTATCAATGATCTTTCACATCAGGAATAACAGTTTGGTAGAAGTTGACATCATCTTCCAGTCTTGAAGCAGCAACAAGCTCTCCACTCTAAGGGCCCTGTTTCCATTGAATAGAAACAAGTGGGTGAGGAAGGCATTCAGTATGCTCTCAGAACAAGATGGAATATCAGCAAACGAATGTACATCATACGATAACAGTTACATGTTTACAGTAACGTAAGGACAGAGAGCTCAACAGTTAACTGCACTTGGAACTCCAATAACATGAAAAATTCAACAATTTGTTTTGAAAGCTCAAATAAACTTGCCTCAATTTATATAGCAATTAAAGGATCATCCATAGTAACAGAGCTTGATATCAGTTTATTTATTCTCATTAATGTTGTTATCATGAAGAGAACAATGTCAGAGAACTTGGTATGCAGAATCTTATTCCATTAGAAAGCGAAAACAGGTGCTACCTGGCTCTTTCCAAAGATTGAAACCCCTTGGAGATGGGGAAGTAGCCTAGTTGTTGGAAATTACTCCAAGATCAAGAGTTCCTAAGTTCAAATCCTCGCTTACAAGGAATGGAGTTTGCAAAAGGGAGGATTGCCCTCTATTGGCAACCCGATTTAATTCCAAACAACAACAAAAAAATAAGCATTTCAATAAAACATTTGGGTCAATTAAATTATCCTCGAAGAAGCTGAGATCTTCATCGTCGTCATCGGCGGGGTTGGACTTCTCTTCTTTACACAGAGAGGGTGAGAGCTGAGAGAAGAAGAGGAGAGCTTCCGGAGAAAGAAGGAAAATGAAGAGAAATGACATTGTCGGCGAAGTTGAGAAACAATCGGAATCGAGATCGAGGGAGGGAGTGAGTATACAAAAAGTGAAGTGAGATCTAACAGTGGAGGCGTTTATAACGTGAAGGATAAATTTGTCTTACAGAAGACAAAAGTCACGAGGAACAGGAGAATCACGAGCTTGAAGAAGATAAGGAATGGATTTCAGAAGGGAGGCTCGTCAGACGTCAAAGAAGGTGAAGATTCGGGAGAGTTGACGGATAAATTTGTCTAGAAGCAGAAAAGAGGAGAGGGATACGTGAACAGATGCTTCTTTACGTAAACAATTGACGCAAAATTTAAACGTTAAAAACAGCTTCCCGAAAAAGCTGTTATTTGAGCTTTTCTGAAAAGTTCCAAATTTTAGCTTTTAAAAAAGCTGTATTCTGGCTTTTAAAAAAGTTGTTTCTATTCCAAAAGCACTTTTTTAATTTTTCAGCCAAACAACCATTTTTCCTTAAAATGGCTTCTACGGTGTGAAAAAGTGCTTTTGGGACTTCCAAAAGCCGAACCAAACAGGCACGACATCTTACTATTCTCAAAGACCCATAAGGAACATCAGGCCTTTCTGAAAAGATTTTTGGATCTCATTAAACAGTATGACATTATGCTATCAATCTCGAAAAACATTATTGGCACTACAGAAATTGAATTCTTGGGTATGCATTTCAAAGATGGATTCTAACAGCCAGGTCCACACATTGCAAAAGAGTTGTTACAATTTCCTGATGAAAAGCTCACTGTCAAACATATACAACAATTCTTTGGAATTGTCAATTATATTTGAGATTTCATACCACAAGTGGTAGCTTACACTTCAAGCTTATCCAAGCTTTTGAAATAGAATCCACCCCCTGGGACAAAGGATCAAACAAAGCTTGTCAAGCAACTAAAGTAGACCTGTCAGGATCCTAGGATCCTCCACCACTAAAGATTCCTGACACAGGACAATGTGTCATACAGATTGATGCTAGTGACACCCACTGGGGTGTTGTACTCCTCGAAGAAATCAATGACCAAAGACATTATTGCGAGCATGCAAGTGGTCAATTTAGTTCTGCTGAATGCCACTATCACTTCAGCTATAAGGAGATTCTTGTTGTTAAATTAGGTATTGAAAATTTCATTTTCCACCTCACTACTTATCATATTGTCATTGAAATAGATAACACCTCCTTTCTAAAAATCCTTGATCAGTCCAAGAAAAAGATTCCCAACAGTCAATTACTTCATTGGCAAGAGTGATTTCCTCCTATAAATATTGTATTCGACAAATTAAAGGTCACATAAATATCCTTGCTAATTATCTCTCTAGGCCTACAAAACCTCTCTTGTTCTTCTCTTCTTTTCTCAAACTTCCCATTCCATTATACTGGTTAATGGAGTTTCCCAGATTTGCAAAATATAAAAAGGAGTTTCCTCCTTTGTTTTCTAATCCTCTAACTACTGTTTTAGAGCTTTATCCACTTCTGCATTAGAGTTTGTTTTATTATTTGCATCTAACTCTTCTCCAGCATGACATTTTACCAGTTCCTGGATTTTTTGATCCTACTACACCTTATAAAATGATAATATTTATGATGCCATCCATGACTCCACCTTGTGGCATCTCTGGGCAATGTCAGCCTTTTATGCATGTTCAATTGCCTTTTCACCTCTTCATGTGTATTGTCATCTCTCTGAGCCAACTAATTCAAAATATCTTCTATGGACCTTTCTTGAATGGTTTCAACCCCTAAATAAATGGAGAATTGATATGTCCCAACTCTTAACACATCATAGATTATGGGATTCCTCTTTGGATGATCAAGAAAACTATGTCATGCATCTCATTCATCATCCTTATGTTATGAGTAATTCTGGACAACTCTACACATTCAACCATCTCCAGCATTGGCGAACTTCTACTTCCTGGTCTACAGATCAAACATGTTTCCTAGAAGATTTATATTCTCTTTTAGACCAGTTAAACCAATCTCAGAGTTCGGACTTCTCGGCAATGTGCACTTCTCTTGGACGTTATTATGGAGATACTGCTTTTCTCGAACCAATTACCACTCCATCAATAAGTCAATGGGCTTTCATCACTGATAATGTAATTCATATTAGAGCTGGTGAAATTCCTTACCCAGTCTCTAGTCCATCAACAAGCCCATTATGTAGTCCAATATAAGAACCTGATTCTGTTTCTGGTCTATGGCCTTCTAATTGGGATACGACAAATATACATCACCTCATCGACCAACTTGACAGAACAATGGGAACCATCGGAGATAATGACATACTGGATGACCTCACTTTAACCCTTTAAAGTGAGCACACCTTTTAAGGCAACCACCTTCCCAACTTTTGATGAAAGTTGGCCCCATAAATCACTGTTTAAGCTACTTTTCAAGATTCCATCTTATCATCACATTGTGTATCTTTAGACTTTTGATAAAGTAGGTTACATTTGTTAAAGTTAGGTAGTATTATTGTACCTTAAAGTAGTCTTCTTTTTAACAGAAGTAATGAGTTTATCTTAGGTTGATTTACATTTCTAACCTTCGCTTCGCTTATAAAAGCAAGGTTTCCTTTCCATTGTATGCATGCTTAATTTTAGGTTTTGAAGATGGATGCTTAATTTTAAGCTTTCCTTAGAGTGTATCTTAGTGTGAGATAAATGAAGTTTGTTTCTTTCTAAGTCTCTTCTCCTTCCTAAAAACTTTGAAGGCTTGAATCATATTACTATCTCTGTCTAAGTGTAGGACAAGTATGCTCTACACTCGCCTCTTTTGAGGATCTTGTGCATCACAAAGTCTATGACAGTTTGGGACTGCTTGTAAAACAATTTCCGCTGCTTGATTATGAGTTTAACGAGGAAAAAGTGAAGGTACTGTTGAGATTATTGTTACAGAGTGGGAGCTGAGAGTTGTGAAAAGGGAAAGGGTTCCTAAGAGAAAAGATGAGAGTTGTGTACCCGTGGAGGTGGTCTTGTTGTCTCGTCCATCATACCTAGAACAATCTTGATAGTCTACCAGACAACTTAGTACCTCTAATATGACTTTGGTTAAGTCGATGATCTTGGTCAAACGAGTTGCTTTAGCCAGTTTGTTATTGTAGTTTCCCTGTGTGCCCTTCGGGGTCCTCCTGTGGTATCAAAGCCAGAACTTTTGTTCTTGCCCGAGGTATATCTTGTATACCGTCGTACCAATATCCCAAGTCCCCCATAGACTTGGAGGTCTTACATTACGCATGACTAGCTAGTGATCCAACCAAACCTTTCGCATCTTGTCAGGCATATAATATTGATTCTTGTTCAAAGAAGTGAGTAAGGAGAGAACCTATACGAAAACACGGAAACACTGTCTATTGAACCTATTCATTTATAGTCTACTTTGTCTCTGTCTTTTTTACCTTTTAGTGTAAAGCATGTGTTCTCAAATATAATAGAAAACCTTGTATAAATCACCCATGTACCTATAGAAAATCATGTTTATGAGTCTTTTTTACCTTTGTTGAGTCCGTACAGTATATATTCTCGTGACTGTTCTTGGACGAGAAGTATTCATACTATTTTGTCTACTTCTAGACCTCGTGTGAAAGAAATCATCCAAAGTTCCATATTAGAACAGTGTGGTCCTAGATCTAACACTACAGAACAATACGTAAAGCTTAAAATCCCTAAAGAACTTATCTTTTTATGGAGGGAAAATCATACACATCTTCATGTTGGAGCCTTACGCCTTGTTCTTACACTTTATGGAAGAAAGGGAATACCTGCTACGGCCAGGATATCTCTTCTAGACACTGCCTACACAATGTACCAAAATGCTCTTATTGGTACTCTGCTAACAATGCTTAACAACGGAAGTGTCATCTTGACCATAGCACCTGATCTCAACATCAAGTTAGATGATCCTACCTTATCTGAACGTCTGCAAGTTTAGATCCAGATCATTGGAGCAGATCAAGATCCTACAGCCATCATGACTACTCTACATCACCAGATGATCTATCATCTACATAATCATGCTTTGGACCTTAACTTCCTGAATTCCACTTCGGATGCTCTTTATATGGTCGTTGATTGTTCCAATGATCAAACTACTATCATTCAGATCCTGAAACAACTACCAACATAGGAGCTTGAAAAGTTGATGCCTACTGAATGGATCACCAACTACCAAAAGGTGTTCTGTGTGCCTCATCGATACTCTTTTTCATACAACAACTCTTCCAATTCTGAAGACATTGAGAGATGGAGCTGTTAAGTCCATCTATATACGGCCCAATGAAGATCCATCTGGACCTTTAATATCTAGGGCAATCCTTATGATCCATCCCTATTTTCTCATATGGAATGTAAATCTGGTCCTCCTATTCATTACTTTAAATCTAATAGAGATCCAATCTATGTCAATCATCATCTTGGACATTTTATATGGGATGTCAACTCATCGATGTGCGAAACAGACTGTGAGATCTGTCTCAACCCAAAGTGAGATAGTGATGATGATGATGATCGCTATAAAAAAAGGAGAAGGAAAAAGAAAAAGCCAAAATCTCGTGGTATGTTTTCTCGTGAGTATCATCCCCTTAGAGATGATCCAGATCTAGACGATTCTAAAGGTCTATTGATAGAAAGATCCAGACCTAAGTCTCTTAAAGAGATGTTGAATATGCAGATCTACATACAGATCTAAGCCAGAAGTTCTTGTTATGACTCCTACTCCTATACCCTGTATGATAGAAAAGCCATACGAGAAAGACTTTCCTACATTAACTAGGAGTATTGATGAATCAACGCGGGTTGTCTCTAACCCTTGTATCCAAGCCACAAGAATCACTTCACAAGGAGCACTTATGTCAAATCCATTTGATGAAGTTCTCAACTGGCAAACATCAAATGTAGTAGCACAAAACAAAGTTCTGAAAAGAATTGATTTTAAGCTAAATGGAATCTGTCAACAAAATCAGTGAGATTTCCATCATAAAGTCGATGCAGTTTCTAAACAGATACAACAGATGTAGTCATACAAAGCTCAGAATCAACGTCTTGATACTAAATTTTGATAATACATCTCTACCCATTATTTGGGTCCTGACTTCGACATTAAAGTTCGTGAGATACAAAAGATACAAGGAATTGAGCAATAGAAGCTGGCATGCATTCTGCACAATCAAGGACAATTTATGGCTCATCCTCAACAGATTTTCCAATTACATAACCAACATATCCGTCTCCTATGTATCAGAATCAGAGGAGTTGTCGTATGAAAAGAGTGTCGATGAGGTGCGTGGAACACCTTTTGGTAGTTGGTGATCCATTTAGTAGGCATCAACTTTTCAAGCTCCTGTGTTGGTAGTTGCTTCGGGATCTGAATGATAGTAGTCTGATCATTGGAACGATCAAAGACTATGTAAAAAGCATCCGAAGGGGAATTTGGGAAGTTAAGGTCCAAAGCAGATTCTGTAGATAATAGATCATTTAGTGCTGTAGAGTAGAGATGATGGCTGTGGGATCTTAATCTGCTCCAGTGATCTGGATCTGAACTTGCAGGCATTCAGATAAGGTAGGATCATCTAACCTAATGTTGAAATCAGGTGCTATGGTCAAGATGACACTTCTGTTGTTCAGTGTTGTTAGCAAAGTAACAATAAGAGCATTTTGGCATATTGTGTAGGCAGTGTCTAGAAGAGATATCCTGGCTATAGCAGGTATTCCCTTTCTTCCATGAAGTGTAAGAACAAGGCGTATATCTACAATATGAAAATATGTATAATTTTACTCCCTCCATAAAGAGATCAATTCTTTAAGGATTTCAAGCTTTACGTATTATTCTGTGGTGGTAAATCTAAGACCACATTTTTTCCAATCTGAAACTTTGGATGATTTCTTTCACACGAGGTTTAGAAGTAGACAAAATAGTACGAATAATTCTCATCCAAGAATGATCACGAGAATATATACTGTACGGACTTAACAAAGGTAAAGAAGACTCATAAACACGTTTTTCTATAGGTACATGGGTGATTTCAGCAAGGTTTTCTATTCTATTTGTTAACACACGCTTTACACTAGAAGGTAAAGAAGACATAGACAAAGTAGACGATAAATAAACAGGGTCGATAGACAGTGTTTCCTTGTTTTTGTATAGGCTCTCTTCTTACTCACTTCTTTGAACAAGAATCAATATTACTTGTCTGACAAGATGCGAAAGGTTTGGTTGGGCCACTAGCTAGTCATGCGTAATGCAAGACCTCCAAGTTTGTGGGTGACTTGGGATACTGGTACGACGGTATACAAGATATATCTTGGATAAGAAAAAAAGTTCTAGCTCTGATACCATAGGGGGACCTCAAAGGGCACACAGGAAAACTACGACACCAAATTGGCTAAAACAACTCGTTTAGACAAGATCATTGACTTAACCAAATTCCGGTTAGAGGTATTGAGTTGTCTGGTAGACTATTGTGAAACAACTTGGAAATATACTTGTGACTATCGGGATTGTTCTAGGTATGATGGACGAGACAACAAGGCCACTCTCCATAGGCACACAACTCTCATTTTTCCTCTTAGGAACCCTTTCCCTTTTCACAACTCTCAGCTCCCACTCTGTAACAATAATCTCAACAGTATCTTCACTCTTTCCCCGTTAAACTTAGAATCAAGCAGTGGAAATTGTTTTACAGGCAATCTCAGACTGTCATAGACTTTGTGATATACAAGATCCTCAGAAGTGGTGAGTGTAGAGCATACTTGTCCTACACCTAGATAGATAGTAATATGATTCAAGCCTTTGAAGTTTTCAGGAAAGAGAAGAGACTTAGAAAGAAGCAAACTTCTTTTATCTCACACTAAGACACACTCTAAGGAAAGCTTAAGATTAAGCATCCATCTTCAAAACCTAAAATTAAGCATGCTTATAATGGAAAGGAAACCTTGCTTTTATAGGCGAAGCGAAGGTTAGAAATGTAAATCTACCTAAGACAATCTCATTACTTTTGTTGAAAAGAAGACTACTTTAAGGTACAATAATGCTACTTAACTTTGACAAAAGTAACCTACTTTATCAAAAGTCTAAAGATACACAATGTGATGATAAGATGGAATCTTAAACAGTAGCTTGAACAGTGATTTGTGGGGCTATCTTTCATCAAGTGGTTGCCTTAAAAGGTGTGCTCACTTTAAAGGGCTAAAGTGACATCATCCAGTATGTCATTATCTTCAGTGGTTCCCATTGTTCAGTCAAGTTGGTCGATGAGTTGATGGATATTTGTTGTATCCCAATTAGAAGGCCATGGACCAGAAACAGAATTAGGTTCTTATATTGGACTACATAATGGGCTTATTGATGGGCTAGAGACTGGGCAAAGAATTTCACCAGCTCTAATATGAATTACATTATCAACGATGGAAGCTCACTGACTTATTGATGGAGTGGTAATTGGTTCGAGAAGAGCAGTATCTCCATAATAAGGTCCAAGAGAAGTGCACATTGCCGAGAAGTCCGAATTCTGAGATTGGTTTAACTGGTCTAAAAGAGAATATAAATCTTCTAGGAAACATGTTTGATCTGTAGACCAGGAAGTAGAAGTTTTCCATTGCTAGAGATGGTTGAATGTGCAGAGCTGTCCAGAATCACTCATAACATAAGGACGATGAATGAGATAAATGGCATAGTTTTCTTGATCATCCAAAGAGGAATCCCATAATCTAAAGAGTTGAGACATATCAATTCTCCATTTATTTAAGGGTTGGAACTATTCAAGAAAGGTCCATAGAAGATATTTTGAATTGGTTGGATCAAAAAGATGATGATACACATGAAGAGGTGAAAAGGCAATTGAACAAGCATAAATGGCTGACATTGCCTAGAGATGCCATAAGGTTGAGTCATGGATGGTATCATAAATATGCTACATCATTTTATAAGGTATAGTAAGATCAAAGAATCCAGGAACTAGTTAAATGTCATGCTGGAGAAGAGTTAGATGCAAATAATAAAACAAACTATGATGCAGAAGTGGATAAAGCTCTAAAACAGTAGTTGGAGGAGTAAAAAACAAAGGAGGAAACTCCTTTTTATATGTTGCAAATATGGGAAACTCTATTAACTAGTATAATGGAATGAGAACTTTTAGAGAAGAATAAGAGTGGTTTTGTAGGTCTAGAGAGATAATCAGCAAAGATATTTCTATGACCTTTAATGTGTCGAATGGAGTATTTATAGGAGAAAAATCACTATTGCCAACGAAGTAATTGATTGTTGGGAATCTTTATCTTGGACTGATCAAGGATTTTTGGAAAGGAGGTGTTATCCATTTCAATGACAAAATGATAAGGAGTGAGGTGGAAAGTGAATTTTTCAATACCTCGTTTAACAGCAAGAATCTCCTTATAACTGATATGATAGTGGCATTCAGTAAAACTAAATTGACCACTTATATGTCCGCAATAATGTCTTTGGTCATTAATTTCTTCGAGGAGTACAACACCCCAGTGGGTGTCACTAGCATCGGTCTATAAGATACGTTGTCCTGTGTCAGGAATCTTTAGTGGTGGAGGATCCTGACAGATCTGCTTTAGATACTTGACATCCTTTATTTATTCCTTTGTCCAAGGTGATGGATACTTTTTCAAAAGCTTGGATAAGCTTGAAGTGTAAGCTGCCACGTGCGATATGAAATCTCGAATATAATTGACAATTTCAAGGAATTGTTGTATCTGTTTGACAGTGAGATTTTCATCAAGAAATTGTAACAGCTCTTTTGCAATGTGTGAACCTGGCTGGTAGAACCCATCTTTGAAATGCATACCTAAGAATTCAATTTCTGTAGTGCCAATAATGCTTTTCAAGGTCGATAGCATAATGCTATACTATTTAGTGAGATCTAAAAATCTTTTCAGAAGGGCCTGATGTTCCTCATGGGTCTTTGAAAACAATAAGATGTCATCAATGTAGATTAGTGCACTATTAAGGATAGGCTCATAGATCTTTCTCATAGATTTTTGAAACAGTGATGGAGCAACTATAAGTCTAATGGCATAACAGTCCATTGGTATTGTGCATTGGGAATGCAGAGTGCAATCTTATATCGTTCTATTGGGTCAATACCCAATTGTCAAAATCTTGCTTTAAGATCAAACTTTGAAAAGATAATAGCTTCTTTAAGGAATAGTACTTGAGTACTTATCTGTGGTAAAGGAAACTTGTCATCTTGCAAGAAAGCGTTCAGAGGTTTATAATCAATGACTAATCTCTTTTTTCCATGTTTTTGCTCTGAACGTTTATTGACATAGAGTGTTTGACAAGCCTAATCTGACTTTGTGGGCTCAAAAAGTCCTTGCTTCAAAAGGATTGCACACTCATCTTGTGTGAACTTCATATCATCAGGGTTCATCCCTGGATGTGTGGCTTTCGTAGGATTGATATCCTCGTTCTTTTTGAAGGGTAGCCTTATAAAGTAGTCAGCATTTTTCCACAGAGGATATGAGTGAGAAAATTGTGCATGAGATTCAGTGTTAGCCCCGAATTTATATATATATATATATATAATAAATTAAGCACGATTAAGGAAATTAAGCACGATTAGTGTTAATTAAGTTGACATTAATTAAGATAACATTAATTAGCACATGATATTAATAAGTTGGTTAGCATGAATTAATTGAATTAAGTGAGACATTAATGTGTTAGTTGAAAAAAATTGAATGAGTTAGATGAAGTTGTCATGTTAGTTGGGCTTGAGTAAAGAATTTGGCCCAAAGAAAATGAAAAGAAGAAGAATAGATGAAGTTGGGCTTGAGTTGTCTTGTAAGTTATAAGAAGAATAAGGAAGGAAGTTGGAAATGGGCTTATACATGAATTGGGCTTAAGTTAAGTAAGTAGTATATAAAGAAAGATGAAGAAGAATGACTTGTTATCTTGCATTTGGGTGAGTCACGAAAATTTGAGAAGAGAGGGAAGAAGTTTTCGTGGAAAAGAAAATGGGGGAGAAGAAAAAGAAGGTCTTTGCTAGGTCTTGTTTTTCTAAGAGATTTAGGAGGGTTTAGAAGAAAGTTCAAGAGATAAAAAGGTGGAAAATGGCTAGAGCTTCCTTTTGATCCAAGAATCTACTTGTGTAGTTGAAGTTTTGAGGTAAGCCTTGGGATTAAGTTTGAGTTTTGCTTGGGTTTTGGGTTAGAAAGCCTTGATAGTAGATGGGTTTAGTGATTTCATGATCAAT
>JAOQMR010000213.1:34502612-34516225 GCA_027563865.1 Erythroxylum pelleterianum
ATCTCTAGTAGCGCTCCTAGAAACCAACAAATTCAATTAAAAAGACAGATCCGAAAATATCCAATGTTTATTAACAACATAAAAAGTATCCAGAGAATCTCACCATAATAACATGTAACATGGATCCCTCAACCAAGATGATAAAACTAACTACTCATAATTAAATTGAAATTAAAAGAAATAATAAAATAAACAAACTCCATAACTGGTCTTTATTGAAATTAACAAAATCCCTAATTGAAATCTATGCAGAAATTAAAAACAAGGAAATCAGAAATTGAAATAGCTAGAAATCCCTAAATCTACGATTAAGCTACTTGGAATATGAATAAGAATTAAACTAGAAAAGCTAAATAAAAGCAACCAAGGATAATAGGATGTGCGTCGATGCTGTTGTTGAATTAAGAAGAAATCAAGATGGCAAGGAAGGACGATGATGTGCGATGATGTAATTGTCAAAAGAATAAAGGAAATTGCAGCAAAACAAGAGGAGTGCGTTGCTGAAACAAGAATCAAGAGAGATGGGTATTTGCGGCAAGAAGAGTGGAGGATGCGTCAGCCTCACAACAGAATATGCGATGAACTTATTTGAACAATAAAAACAAGAGGAATTCAAGATGCGTGGATCCAGGAGAAACAGAGGGTGCGGCAGTCCAATGAAAAGAGGATATGTGATGGGTCAAGGAAAATAAAGAAAATAGAGGAAATCAGAAGCAGGGACGAAAACTACGTGCGGTGATTTGCTGGAGAAAACAGAGAATATAATCTAAACCTAATCTACCCTATTCTAATCTACGACTCTAGGCTCCCCCAATACATGAATAAATAAGTGCGGCAACCCAAAGCATCCTCTTTCATGTCAATCTCTTCTTTTTCTTGTTTTGATTTGATCCAGATCAGGTGGTCTTTCAATTTCGGTAGAAGACGTCTTGTTTAGAGATTGAGACGATCTTGGACTGTTGTGTTCTAATTGGAGACAATTTTTGGAATTTTGCAGATTTGGAATTCTGTCCATATTTTTTCTTTTTCGATCCTTTTTCGTCTTTTTGGTATCGACAACCACCTGCAATTATTTAACAAATAATTCCATTAATTTTTAAACACCAATTTCACAAATCAATAAATAATAAGTCCAAAATATATGCATTTAAAATGACTTATCACAAAGATTCCATTTCTTCATTCATGGCCACCACCCACTTATCAACATCAACATTTGAAATTGCCTCTGTATATGTGGAAGGTTCACTATCTCCACCTGTTTCCTGTGCCATTGATAAAGCATATGCAACTAAATTTGCATACCTCTATGGTGGTCGAATCTATCGTCTTGGTCTGTCTCTGGCAATGGAATGTTCTTTTTCTACTAGTTCATCTTGAACATGATCAGGATCTGGTTCATCATCTTGATCTGTCTAATGTGTAGAAGACGTCTGTGAAGGACCTGAACTACCAATCTCTAACTCCACCTGTTTCTGTGTACTATCCTCTTTTTCTAAATTTCAAGGATTACAAGACTCTTTTCTAGGATACAACATAGATGACTCATCAAATGTAACATCCCTACTAATTACAAATTTAGATGACTTAGGATCAGGACACCAAAAACGATATCCTTTCACCCCTGAAGCATAACCAAGGAAAATACATTTCTTAGCCCTAGGCTCTAACATTCTCTCATTTACATGCATATATGTTGGACACCAAAATATTCTTAAAGTAGAGTAATCAGCAAGAGTACCTGACCAAACTTTCTTCGGAGTCTTGAAATTAAGAGGAGCACAAGGAGAACGGTTGATGATGTAGCAAGCTGTAGCAATGGCTTCTGCCCAAAAATCAAGTGCCAACCCTATGTTAGAGATCATACACCTAGCCCTTTCTAAAAGAGTCCGGTTCATGCGTTCGGCAACTCCATTTTGTTGCGGAGTCATTCTGACAGTGTGATGCAAAGCAATTCCTTCATTCTAGCAAATTCATTGAATTCACATCCACAAAATTTCAAACCATTATCTGTTCGTAGCCGCTTAACATGTTTTCCTGTCTGCTTTTCAATAAAAACTTTCCATTGCTTAAAGGTTAAGAAAACATCATTTTTATATTTTAAGAAATACACCCAAACCTTCCTTGAATAATCATCAATAAAAGTCAACATATACTGGGCACTACCTTTAGATGGAACACGAAAGGGCCCCCAAAGATTAGAATGAATATAATCCAATGTACCTTTAGTTTTGTGAACAGCTGGAGAACTGAAACTGACTCGTTTCAGCTTCCCAAAGATACAATGCTCACAAAAGTCCATCTTACCAGTACTTTGACCACAAAGTAGGGCTCTTTTGCTTAACAACGTTAAACCTTTCTCACCCATGTGTCCCAAACGTATGTGCCACAATTTGGTAATGTCACCATTAGTAGAGACTGCCGCAACACCTGTTACTGTAGATCCCTGCAAAGCATATAAACTACCAGACCTGCAAGCTTTCATCAATACAAGAGCACCTTTAGAAATTTTCAAAACTCCACCTTCAGCTGAGAACTTGACTTGAGAATCGATGGGTGTTCTAATGATACCATTATACATTTTGATCCAGACTATACCTTTACCAACAACTTTATAGGCAGCATTATTACCCATCAAAACAATTCCACCATTCAATAACTCATAAGTGAAAAAAAAACACTCCCTGTCAGGGCTCATGTGGTAAGAACAACCCGAATCTAAAATCCACTCCTTATTAGACATAACTTTATTTTCTGTGGCTACAAAGATAATTCCCTCATTCTCATCTACTGCTATACTAGCCTCAGCGGTGTTGTTGTTGTTCTTGCTCAACTTTAATAAATTTCTTTGAAAGAGAAATGAAAGAAGAAAGAAGGAATGCTAGTTATGTGTTTTTTTGGTGCACTGTTTGAAGCCTCAACATTTTTTCTATTTATAGCAACATTTTAGAGCATTCGTCCAAGCTCAATTCTGTTAAATTTTCAAACTCTTCGTGATTTTCGCGCAAGAAAAATCCATGCCAAAGCATGCTTGAAGACTTTTGGCCAAGCATGGCCAAAAGAGTCTTCCTTGGCCAACAATTTTTGACTCTTGAGGGGTCAAGGCATGCAACAATTTTCTATTCTATTTGATAACACACGCTTTACACTAGAAAGTAAAGAAGACATAGACAAAGTAGACGATAAATAAACAGGGTCGGTAGACAGTGTTTTTATGTTTTCGTATAGGCTCTCTCCTTACTCACTTCTTTAAACAAGAATCAATATTACCTGCCTGATAAGATGCGAACCCAGTCACTAGCTAGTCATGCGTAATGCAAGACCTCCAAGTCTGTGGGTGACTTGAGATACTTGTTAGGTTTGGGTGTTTTTAACCCTAAATGGGTTAAGAAAAATAGGAGAGGTTCAGCCGTAAGAAAAAAGAGAGGGAAAAGAGAAAAGAGAGGCTTAGGTGGGAATTTTTGTTATTCTTCCCAACATTGCGCAATTTTCTTATTTTCAATCGCATGGTGATTTTTTGTCGGATTGACCTAAAATTTTAACCAGAGATTCCTCTCTCGTTGTTCTTCATTCTGAACGGTGAAAATTAGATTTTGAGATCTCTAAGGTGCCATGATCTTCAGTCGAAGTTGCTGTCAAATTTTAAAGGTGATATTGTTCTCAACTCTTTGATTCTTTCATCTTGTTGATAACTGTTGTTATCTCTTGAGTTGAGTGGTGACTCTAGTTATATCTAGAAGTGAAAAACTCTTTGCAATTTAATTGGTGATAGTGAAGTTTTTCTTTATTGGATTAGGTCCCATAATTTTTCCTTTCTCATACTGAGGAAGATTTTCTGTGTAAAAATTGTTTGTATGCTTTATTTTTTACTGCTGAGTTTCTTACGCTTGTGAGTTTGGCTGTAATTTTTTTTTGGCTTTTGGTGTTGGTTGTGTTTGTACTTTATATGTCTGCGGATAAAGCAAACATTCTGACTTTTAATTTCCTCACAACACTAGTATGACGGTGGTTTACGGCTTTGAATCACACAGGCTGCTTTATCCGCAGACATCAAAAACTGTTCGCGCCAAAATGTTTGCATCCCTCTTCTGTACCAATTGGATGTGCAATGTTCCACTAATCAGAATAGTATAGTCACCAATATTTATTTTCTTAATTTCAAAGAAGTCACTCATAAGTTTCTGATCTCACCTCCTTCGGGCAAGCTCACTGTGCTGCTCTCTTCGTTTTCTGTTGGTTGATTTATCAGGATTGCAATTTTGTGTTCTGACTGTATACTCTTTTTTGCTTTATGGATATTATTGTTGTAGGATAAAATCAAAGACAGAGCTGAAGGGGCACACTGACAGTGTGGATCAGCTTTGTTGGGACCGTAACATGCTGATCTGATTGCAACAGCATCGGGTGACAAGAGTGTCATTTGTGGAATGCTCTTGGTACGAAATACTCTGTTGTATAATCATCTTTTACCCATTCCAAAAGTAGGCTTCTGTTTTATGCCAATACTAGTGTTTTCAAATGAGATAAAAACATTGATGAATATATCCCGTCTTGACTTGATGAAAGGCTTAGTAATCATTACTGTGCTATGCAGGTGGAAAATGGTCTCAAATGGCAGAACTCAGTGGGGAGAATATAAAAATAATTTACAGACCTGATGAAACCCATGTAAATGTTGGCATTACCTTCTATTGCCATCTAGCTGATAATTTCTTATATAAGAGTTTATAACTATAAAGCAAATTTTTAGATTTACTCAACTGTTGTCTCTCAGGTTCATTTGGTCATTAGGAATCCCACAATTCATTATTCAGATGTTAATTCTTATATTTTGCCTATTTCTGGTAGGATGATGAAGTAACAATATTAGAGATGTTTGAAAGTTTAAGCCGATTAATAGGATGAAGTTCAATTATGACGAAAACCTTGTATCCAGGCTTGGGATTTGACAGATAATTATTGAGCCTGAGGCACTTTAAAGTACACCAGGGGATGGTTCGAAATGTGACTTCTATTTTCTCTTTAAGGAGATTTTAACAAAAATAGCCAATATATGTTAGTTCTTAAACCTGATTCAACTATATATGAGAACATTGCATATTTTTCTCTTTTTGGTAGGTAAATGAGATTGCTTGGAACATGACAGGAGAGATGTCCCTTTTGACTACAGGGATGGTGAGAACAATATATTTTGATGAGAATGCTTATCTGAATGCTGAAAATGGTTACCTATGTTTTGTATTAGTTAAAGTCCCAGCTTTTACCTTTTGTACTTCTTGTTCTCCTCATGCTTAGGAACTGTTGAAGTACTTGCATACCCATCTCTTCAATCATTTGATATGCTGGCTCACACAGCTGGTTGTTATTGCATTGCCATTGAACCCAAAGGAACATGGGATTCGAATTTTGTTTAATTTCGAGCATCTTTTCACATAATGGATTTCACTTGTATCACTTTCTTGCTACTAGCGAAAACCATTCAAATTCACCAAACTTAAGTCCTCGTAAACCATTCAATTCTTGATCTAGCCTCTTTCTGGCAGATATTTTGCTATGTTGAGAACATTCACCAAACTTAAGTCCTCTTACTGGCGGCAGATATTTGGCAATTGATTCAGGTGCTTCCTGGCAGATATTTGGCAATTGATTCAGCTGTTGCCTCTACTGTCGTCAGTGACATTTATGTATTCCTCTAACCTAGATTGACTGAATTGGAAAATATTAACTACAAAAAGAACGCTTATCTTTGGGTTTGGTGTTTCAGGTGTGTTCTGAATTTTGGAATTGAAAGTGCAAGTGCATTGTCAATGATGTATAAACTTCCAATATTTGAAAGGTTGCGCTGAAATTTATTGATCGCAAGCTTTTGTTTGAAGCAGGTGAGAGTACACAAGCTGTGTTACTTGAACCAATACACAATCCAAGCTGAAGACATGCCGTCACAATATGATGCCTTAACTGACGAAATCACTCTCTCGATGAACGCTTATCTGCCTCTTAATTCTCTCATTGACTGATTTTTCTGACGATGAGAATTTTAACAAAGATCATCGGACCAAAACGCTTCATCCCCTTGATAAAATCTCATGAGTAAGTGTTGATGGATCTTTTTTACTGCGAAATACCTGAAAAGGAAATGGAACATTAGCTAGAGAGAAAAACTGACTACTTGTGAAAATAGTTGTTCTTGTTAACTCAAGCAATTTGACCGCTCTCTTCTTGTTAAATCTCCAAGTTCAGAACTTGCAAGTCTTACATTTTTGTCAAATTCCACTTAAAGGTTCAGATTGCATGCTTGACTAGTAGAAACTTCAAGACCATAACGTCTTCATGTTTCTAGAATCCACAGAGGATGAACTTGCACGCCGGAAGGACCAAGCCTGCCAAACAAATTATACAGATAGTGATAAGATTGTGTGAGCACCAAGTGAGTTGCTTCCACTTGATCTGGACGCTGGAGCTCTTCAGTCTCTTGCCGCATTGAGGCTCCTTGGACAAGTCAAAGCTAGCCCCTTTCATCCTCAACTCTTGAATGCACCTTGTGAGCACCCTATTGTCATTTCTCTCCCTCTGCAACTGCCCCCACACCTTCCAGTACCTGCAAACATTAACCTGAACGAGAAACACAAACACAAGCGAGACTGACCCAGACATAAGACATGGTACCCACCACTTCTTACAAGTGTTGTCCTTGTCGTTAAAAGAAGAAGTAAACAACATGGTTAAAAAGAAGCCATGAAAAACTAAGAAGAAACAACAAAGTTGGAAGATTTCGCGCTTTACAGAGTCCATTCTAGACTCTTTAACTGCAACGCGACGGCAAAACAGGACCTCTTCTCTTTGCCAGAGCTTGAGAAGCAAGAGATGGCCGGGACTGTTAGAGATTTCAGTTAATGGGTGATTTTGCATAGCAGTGCTTGCGTCCATGGCAGACATTAATTTATATTGCTGCTCTTCGTCTACCACAGGGATTTCTACGATGTGGGCATCTTTCATTTCAGCCATTGTTGCCAAACGAATAAAGATCCAAACTTAATTTCAAATAAATAAATAAACAAAGAAAACCAGAAAAAATGAAATAGGAAAGAGCAATATGAAGCGAAAGAAGACAAATTGGTTGAAGAAGAGAAGATCGCTTTAGTTGGCCTTTGATGTAATTTTGGTAGGGATAAAAGAGTTGTAGTTGCATTTATAAGTGCTGAGAATCTAAAGAACGGATACTTGCCAACGGTCAGATTTCTTTCCTCTCTTGCATTTTATATTTCAGTTTCAACGGTTATATATTTGCGTAACGTGGTCTTGGAAGGCGAAGTTGGACTTTTATGTCTTTCCTGTGCCAAGGCCCAATATACCGTTTTCTTAATACTTAAAAATAACATTTTTTTAAAATAACAATCAAATCTTTCAAAAAAATTTAAATTTAGGATTAGATCTTTTAAAAATTTTAAATTTGGTAACTAAATTTTTATATTTTTAGATTTGTACGTACATTTTTATTTCAATTAATATCAATTTGTTGACATTTCTCCTTCATCTAGAAAAAGAGTTATGTTTACATTTGTTATGATAAGAAACGATAAGAAAATCTAGTCCCATGTTAAACCATAGGACTCATTAGATCATCAGATGGTAAATCCCATAAGACGCAGTTGGTACTAAACATACTGGAGCGTTCCCTATTCTCTTTTGCATCCTGTGGGCTGTTGTCGTCCTCGAGCTTTCCATGCAATTGCCCTTGTTCGTCCCCTTCCATGCATGTGCTTCTGGTACACATGTTCTGGCTCCAGGGCGATGACTCCCCGTCATTTCCAAAAGGTGGGCCGCACTGGAATCCATTGATTGAGGCAGAGTAGCGGCTGCAGGACCCTACAAAATTCATTGATGAAGCTAGAGCAGAGTCCCATGTCTTGTTGTGTGGTTGCACGCCAGGTTCTTGCATAGCCCTAGATAAACCAAGCTTGATTTTCTCCATAGTATCTTCGTTTTCACCATGTTTGACATCAACATAAGGGGAAGAGGAGTTTCCTGGTGCGGCATTGGTTTGCTGCAGCTGGAAGTCGATGCGTTTTTTGGTAAGGAGATGGAGCATTTCGTCTTTGAAGCATCCGAGGGCCGCTTCTGCAAGATGAGCAACTTGTGGTGGAGCTAGTGTGGTGGCAATCTCAGCCATGAGGTGGGAGAAGGGTTTGTGGGTGACAGGATCGATACCGACCCCTGTAAGCTTCTTTTTGAGTTTGGTGTTCCAGTAATTTTTAACGTCATTATCAGTGCGTCCGGGAAGCTGAGCTGCTATTACTGACCATCTGCCATGGCATTTGGGATTGTTATTGTTGGTAGTAAATAAACGAAAAACATGGAGCTTGATTAGATTTTGTCCTACCGATTTCCCAAAACGGAGTGAAGCTTCACAATGGTTTGCTCTTCAACATCAGAAAATTGGCCACGCTTGAGATCAGGACGGAGATAATTGGTCCATCTCAGGCGACAGCTCTTGCCACAACGCTGGAGCCCTTCATGAGTAGCAAAGAATCATGAGAAACAAACAAAGGATGTTTTTTTTTAAGAAAAAAACAATGATGGATTAAGTTAAAAGAGAGAGACGAAAGATGACCAGCATTCTTGGGGATAAGGCGCCAGTTGCGAGTGCCATGTTGGGCAATGTAGGAAGACAGTTTGTTGTCTTCTTCAGGTGTCCATTGTCCCCTTTTCACGCTGTCCTTCTCACAACACGGAATCCTACCCATCTTTGCCTTAATAATTTTTGTCCTTAAGAAATGCTAATGCTTACTAAAAACACAAGATTATAGGAATGGATTATGGAGGAAAGGAAAAAAGAAAAAACAGAAGTGAAAGAGGGTTGTAATTAAGAAATGGGGGTTGGGGGATAAATTCTTATATACAAACAAGACTTGGTTGGTTGGATGAAGAGATGGGAAAGAGAAACAAAGGCATCAAAGGTGCGTGATTTTGTTAAAGAATTCAACGCTGTTGAGCGTGTGAGACCTTGGCCGGTAGCTCACCCACAAGACACCCGGTCAACTCTCTCTTTCTCTTTCTTTTCTTTCTTTCTGGTTGACATTTGACTCTCTTCACTTTCACCTTATTCTTGCTTTGCTAATTGCTCACTCACAGTCACACCACAGTGCCCTCTTCCGATGTAAGCAGAGATCCTAAGATCCCATGCACGTGATGCTCCTCATATAAACTTACCCTCCTGCATTCTATCCTCCCAATTTTCTTTGTTAGTCCTATTCCCACTTGGAGATTTATTTATCATATACTCGCTTCATTGGTTTCTGATTATTGTATACTAATCAGTTTTTCAATTTACAATAAACAACAACAAACTTTTCAAGTGCAATTTCTGTTCTGAACTTAAATAGAGATTCTTTCATGCAACGGAGACAAGTCTTTCTGATATAATCTTTTGCATTGATGCTTTACATTCTTACATTAATCTCATTTGATGAATTTCTGTCATCGGCTATATGCATTGGATAGTATTTTTTAACCTTAGAAGGAACCATTGACCATAGGATGTGTTGTCCTTCTTTTACTGATACACGATGTCTTAGAATTGGACATATGCAATATTAATATCTTGGAACAGGACAGATGCAGTATTCTCATACTGATATAACCATATTTTTAGCAGGTCAAGTTTCATGGTTATTAGCTCTAGACTGAGTCTCACTCTTTTGAATGAAAGCCACTGCTGCTGCCAGGAAATGTTTCTATAAGCAGACTAATCATCCTAAGATAAACTTTTAAGACTTAGTAACAATACATGTATGAAATCCACAGTAAGTTCTTTTTTTAATTCATTAATTGATTGATGCCTGGAACCCTCCTGCCTGCTTCAGAAATAGTTGCAGCAATCTTCATAAATGTTACCATTGGTGGAACCATAACAGAATTTAATCCTGCTTCTTGCTTGTACACAATTAAAGTTTTTAGCCTTTAGTTTCTTCTCCACAAGAAACAAAGTTTCTGTTCAGTGAACGAAGTGAGAAATAAGTTGAGAAAGTTCATGTTTCCATCTTATTCCACGTGATAACCTTTCAGCTTCGCACTAAAAAGCCTTCCAACTAAGCCAACTATGGATATAAGTAAGAAGCAGAAGCTAAATGCCCTGTGAACAATGAACTTTCTTTTTTCATTTTTTTGGGTCTGACCCTGTAACCTTTCAACTTGGCACCGATAGGCCCTTCTACCGACCCAATTAAGCCAACTATTGATATAATCAAGCAAAAGAAGCTAAATGCCATGACAACAATCCACTTTCTTGTCCAAGTTTCCACGTTTTTCTGCACAAAGCACATCTCCACTGGAAAATATATGGCTAAGGGCCAAAAGTTTTAAGGCCCAAGCACACCCAATATATGGTTGAAGTATGTGAAAAGAATAGCAACTGCAGTAGTTGATGCAACATATGCAGTTCGAAATAATAGCCTGAAAAGACTCAGCTCAAGTGGAGGCAGCAGTGGGAGTTTGATGATGGTCGTCAGGCCACATTTTGAGAAATTGGCAAACGAACTTTTCACAAATGCAAACACTGGCTGACTATGGACCTAATAAGGAAAGAATTTCCCATGCGAAATGTTAATAACTCCAAGTAAAAACCGTAACAAGATCTCCATGTTTGAAATCGGATAACATAATAAGGAACATGAAGTCCTCAATAGAGAAAACAGAGAACTTGTGGAAAAAAGAAGCAAGGAATCATTGTTTCTCATCTACTTAAAATCAGAAAGCATACAACTCTTCTGGTTGAATAGCTGTTATTGAGCAAGTTTTGGTTTCCTTTCTTCTCAAAAGGCCATTGTAACTTTTAAATGCTTGTCATCATATTGAGAACATGGATGAGTCTCCCAAGCATAATTAAATGTCAGTCAGGAACTTCAAGCCCATTGTTTAAAAGTTAAAGCAGAGGCAAAAATAGGACTTCAAAAGACTACATTAGACATCTGCTCTGGACAATAGAAGGATGAAGCTTAAAAGTGACAATTCTATCAACAAAAAAGGGAAAGAATAATGTCAAGGAATGGAGTATATGCAGCAAATGAGTTTGATTAGGATGCTAGCATAGTTTGTTACTTGCCTCCTCTGTAAAGCTTAAGTGAAGAAAACAACAGTAAGCTTTTGTGTGGCTGGCCACCTGGATTATACCTGACACCTCCTACCAGATGAAGAATGACACAAGCATTTGCCATGCCGATGAGCCAGTAGGGTTCGCAGAATCCTGTGAAGATATTTCCTGGTGTATTGTCACCAAACGCTGCATATCCGAAGCATGCACAGCGGTAGTTAGTAAAAGAATGTTGTTAAAGAGTTGCAATCATTGAGGCCTTTTTCATGGTCTTATTCTCAGCCGGAGGTGACTTCAAGGTATCCTGTACCCGGTATATCTTTAAGATAGACTATCATAATGTTCTGATTTATAAAATTTCGACAAACAGAAAGTCTGATCTGAATTTCAAGGAGGAGCAGCGAGTATGGATAGGCATAAGCAATGTTCCCGAATGCTTCTAAGATTAACCATACTTTCTTAGCTTGTGTATCAACTTGAATACCAGAGACACTACCCTTTACTTCCCATTTTCTGCAGTCAGGAAACTAGTCTGGAAGGTAAAGCAGCTACTTCCACTAAACGATCCATAATCCATTATTTTCCTTTTGAGTGCTATTTTACCATTTCAACTTCAAAATAAAAACTCAATTGACTTTATTCAACTCTTCAATTTTTGTGTTTTGACATATTTATATATGTTACCAGATTTTGCCCAAGATTGACAGTATAATGGGGAATTCATATGGTTACAACTAAAACTTGATAGGTTAACTGAAAAGAAAGAGTGATTGTTTCTTCAGGGAGTTTCATTTCTGGCTATAACGCCTGAAATTTGTATTGCCGAGTTGAAAACCTTGCTATGCAGACAAAAAGTACTAAGCAGACTAGTTGAGATACACATTACTTTAGCTAAGCCAAGTCCGAACCCTACGAGAGAGTAGACAAAGGACATTATTGCAGCAATAACTGAGAGCCAGTCAATGCTGTGGAAATTTGGTATCAGTGACGCTGCAATCTGAATAGTTCCAAACATCAGCATATAGGTTGTTATGTTTCCATGGTGCATGCAGCATTATAGCTTCTCTATGATAGCAGTTTGCAGTTTGAATGGCGCTGCAGGATAAACCAAGAAAGGATTAAGAGAGGAAATCATTCAATCCCAATATTCTCTATCAAACATTCTTCTATATTCACAACTAAAACATTTCAAATCCCTTTAGGTAAATCGTTAGTCATTTGAATCAGAAAAAAAAAAAAAAACCATTGTGATCTTCATGTGGTCTGGATGATGGCATTATTACATGTGTTAATAAGATGCGAATGCATAGATCAGAGAAGGCCTCGGTACCTCATACTTGCTGCAACGGTTATAAAGTAAACTACACCTATTCCCATACATGTACAGGGGAACTCTTGACACACCATCAAACCTCAAGATGGTGTATATGGCTTCACTAGGAGAGAAGAATCCACCCCAATAGAAGAATACTAAAGAAATGGATCCTAAGCTTTCTAAGAACAAAACTATTGAAGAAGCCATCAGGGAAATTTGAGAAGTTCAAATAAGGGATGTAAAGCAATAAAGTTTTATGCCGCAAAACAAAAATTTTCGTGACAATTTTTCCGACCGAATTGTATTTCTGTCGGTAATTTGCAATGGTTTCTTTACCGTCTAATTCATCATTTTCTTGTAGTGAGTTATTTATCATTTTCAATCCAAACTAGTTTGTTAATACGGTTATATTTAAAATTTTCAATAGAAAGTGATATATGTGCATGTGTCGAAACTTAATTTTTCCCCACTTTTATTTATACGCTTTTTTATTTTCTATAAATTTGTCTCATTAATTTCAAATTATGATTCTCTTATGTTTAATACATCTTTTTAATTTCAATTTGCATCTATTTACTTTTTATAATGTTTAATTTGTATCTTTTCTTTATCATTTTCAATTTTATTCATTTTAAGTACTAATTAGTCTTAATTAAATTTAAGTTTCAAATATTTATCTATAACATAGTTTAATTAACGACTATTTTCCTTTAGTTAGAAATTTTACAAACACTTTATTTTAATTGTAGGTCAAATGGTTTTATTAGGATATTTTCTTTTTATTTTGAAGAAACTTGGGTGAGTAAGAAAGGAAAAAAATGAATAACAAGTGCAATTAAGTAACTTTAACATTTTGAATATTCCCTAGGGAGGAAAAAATGCTACAAGAGAATTTCTAAGAAATTTCATTAATTTGTTAACAAAAAAAAGGACCAAAAAAAGTTGAAATTAGCTAAAAAAAAGAGAAATATATAATAAATTTTTTGTTAACCTTTGGATCTCTGGTTTAAATTAAGGCTTTTAGTGATTTAATGCAGCGTTTGGTTAGCGTCTTCAGCAGATAGGGACGGGACATGATTAGGCAGGACGGGACGGAACAGAACAAGAATTGAAGACAGTGAGATGTTTGGTTGCGGTGGACAGAACAAAGATAATTGTCTTCGTCCTGAGTACAAAAATGTGTTTGGTTGCCTAGGACAGAACATAAAA
>JAOQMR010000213.1:34540505-34560082 GCA_027563865.1 Erythroxylum pelleterianum
CTTAAGTGTTTTATTCAGACAATCAACCCAATTATAAAAAACAATCAGCCCAAATAATATAGATTATGACAAAAATAAAACACCAAATTTACTTTTAAAAAACCCTTCAACAAATTTTAACGTTTCCAAATTTTAACGTTTCTGGAAAAATGGGAATTTGTACTCTATCCTTTAATCTCGTGGGATTACTTATTATTATATTATGGTGGCACTTCGAGTTAGAGTCAATAGCTTATAACTTGAACTCTTATAAGTTTGCTCTGAATTTACTTATCAATTTGACTCGTAATTTTTTCCTTTACACTGACCTTCACATGAGAGAAACATCATCCTTCAACCTATACACAATTATAGAAGCATACACAAACATACATACAGTCGTGTCCAACAACGACACAGGCATGTTCAACCGTAACATAGGTGTGTCTCTTAGAAACACCTTTAACTCTTGCCCCAATCTTTGTTCCTTTTAATTCATGAATGTAACTAAGACTCTTAAAGTTTAAATATGGTGGTATAGATCAAACAAATATTTCTAAAATGGGGTTGTACCCATAACAATCCTCTAAAACATTTGGGAGGAGATATAAACACTCCATCATTCACTTAAAAGTCATCCCGATGAGCTTTCTATAAAGCTCAAGCTTACTTTAAGGAACCACCTTCATCAATATATTAGAACCATTCTTATATGTGTAAATCTTCTTCAATTTCATTAGTTGCTCCTCAACTACAAATCGCAACCAATGATACCTAACATCAAAATGTTTGATGCAGGAATGATACATGGAATTTTTGCTCAAATTCATAGCACTTTGATTGTTACAAAATACCACGTACTAATTTTATTTCACATCTAATTCTCAAAGAAAATGCTTCAACCAAAGCATCTCCTTTCCTACTTCCACGACTACAATATACTCTACTTCAATCATGGACAAGTCCACAAACTTCTGTAATTTGGATTTCTAATAAATGGCTCCCCTATATATTTGAATAAGTAACTTAAAGTGGACATTCTATTATCAAGATCTGCAACCATGGTTGCATCTATGTATCCTTCTAAAATTGGCTCACCACTATCCCGGTGAATCTTTTTCAGATTGGATAAATACCTACTCACTAACCCAACAGCCTGTGTGATATTTGACCTAGTACATATCATGACATTTATTAAAGAACCAATAATAGAGGAATATGAAATAGAGTACATACTAGCTCTGTCCTTTTTGGTAGTAGGACAAACTCGCTTGCTCAACTTGAAATGAGCTGCTAATAGTGTGCTAATGGAATTGGCATGCTCAATATTAAACCTTTTATACTTATCTTGTAATAACCACAATATTAAACTTTCCAATCTTCTTGTTATGAATGATTTTCATGCGTAAAATCTGTTTTGCATGACCCAAATCTTTCGTGTCAAAGGACTTAGATGAATCCTCCTTTAACCTGCAAATCATGTTAATGTCTTATCCCATTATCCACATACCATCAACATTTAAGAGGAGAATAACAAATTTAGCACTAATAAACTTCCTAAAATACACACCAGGGTTAACTAAAGTTTGCTTATAATCGTTGTCAGTCATAAACAAGCCAAAGTTTTTGTATAAATGCTTTGGTTGCTATTTAAGGCCATCAAGACTCTTGTTTAATTTGTAGATTAGGTCTTCTTTTCCTTGGAGTTTGAACCCTTTTGACTACTCCATATATATCTCCTTATGTAGGTCTTCATCTAAGAAAATGGTTTTCACATCAATTTGTTTAAGTTCAAGATCCAAACTAGCAATTAGACCTAATACAATGCAAATCGAAGTCTTCTTGACTACTAGCAAAAATATCTCATCCAAGTCAACACCCTTTATCTGATTTGCATCCCTTTGTCACTAATCTTGCTTTATACTTCATTATTTTATCACCATCCTTCTTGATCTTGAAAACCCATCTATTATTTAATGTCTTATTGCTTTTAGGAAGCTTTACTAACTTGTATGTCTCATTCTTTTTCAAGGAATCCATCTCCTCTTGCATTGTCGCGATCTATAAGTCTTTGTCTTTAGGTTACTGCACTTCTTGGAAACCTTTTGTCGCCCCCTCATTAATAACTAAGAGATATTCCAGTCTTGGGTATCTGATCAAAAGATTTTTCTCTCTAACTGAACTTCAAAATTGAATATCTTCCAACACTAAGGTAGGTTAATGCCCAACTTATGATGTTTATGCACTTAATCTATCTATAGGATGTGACTCCTATGGCTCATCGCCGTCAAATTGTGCCTAATCATTATCATCATGTACCAACTCATATTCTTCACCCTCTTCACCTGTAGGCTGATCAACAGAAGTCGAAATAGGAGAAACATTAGTAGCACTGTAAGATGAACTATTAGAAATATTCTTACCTCTTTTGACTAGATCTACACCCATCTTTTTCTAATATAAGCCTATATCTCTACTTATGACAACCATTTTTGTAGCCAAACTCTTGATTACCGTACCCAATAAATACACATTGTGTAGTCTTCAAATCAAGCTTCAATCTTTGCTCCTTTGGTATATGTTTGAAGCCCTTGCATTTGAATACCCTCAGATGAGAATAAGAAGGGGATATTTCTCTATCAACACAATCTCTTAGGAATATCAATACCCAAAGGGACTGATAGTGCTCGCTTGATCAAGTATACAATGGTTTTAAATGCCTCACTCTAACAAATCTTTGGTAGGTTGGACAATGTTAGCACTCTTCGAATCTCGTCCACAGTGGTTCTATTCATCCTCTCAACGACACCATTGTGATATATGTTACTAGGTTATGTTTTCTCATATCTTATGTCATGTCTCACACAATAATCCCCAAACTTGTTGGAATTGTACTGTACACCATTATCAATTTTAGGACTTTAATTTTTCTCTTTATATCTCTTTCCAAGATAGCATGAAATTTTTGAAAGGTCTCAAACACCTAGCCTTTTGCTTTCAACATTTTAAACCCAAGATTTACGTGAAGCATCGTCAATAAAAGTAACAACATATTTTTTACCTCCCAAAGATGTTACCTCAAAAGGACCACATACATCAAAATACACCAACTTCAATTTAGCCATCTTTTTTGACAAACCTTTTATGGAAGAAAATTTGATGTTACTTTTCGTCCAAGCAATGACCATAGGGATCAAGGGGAACAAAGGTGTTTATTGAAATAAGAGATTTACCAATTAGCAACTTAATCCCCTTTTCACTAATATGTCCCAATCTACAATGCCACAAATTTAGAAAATGTTCTCTTCAATGACATGCTATTCATCACCATACACCTTCAAGTGTGTCTTGTATAAGGTGTAACATAACTCACCACGGGCAACTGTCATTGCTCCCTTAGACAGCTTCTACTTGTCATCCCTAAATATATGCCGATGCCCTTCTTGGTCAAGCACATTAGTGGAAAAAATTGAAGTGTAAATCATGAATGTGTCGTATATTCTCTCAAAAATACCAAACGCCTAACATTGGTCTAAATCTAGATGTCAACAACGTTGATGATGCTAGCCAAACTCTGATTGCCCATCTTGACACTCCTAAAATCACCACTCCTATAATTGGTAAAGTACTCTCTCTTTGTAGCACAATGATATAAAGCCCCTATATCGACAAGTCACTCAGTATTTGAGTCACTAACATGTAAACACTCACTAATTGCACAAATAAATGACACTTCATCATGTGTACTTGAAGCTATTGGTGTAGTGCTTTTGTCATCATCATTTTTCTGATGATCTTTCCTCTTTTGATCTCTCTCACCTATAGAAAAACTTCTTTATTGTTGCTCTAGACTTGTAATAATGACATGTCATGGTCTCTTTGTCATCTCTAGACTTCGACCAATTCTTAGACTTGCCACGTCCCTTAGAACCTTTATTGTTGCTTATTCCTCTACTTTCTACAACACAATCCTATGCATTATCAATACTCATCTCCTTTTTTCTAATCTCTTTTTCAAGCATGCTCTCTTTGATCAAATTCAAAGAAAGTATACCATCAAAAACGGAGTTGATGATGGTCATTTTCTTTTATGATGATGTTTTGTGAGAAGATATAAACTTATTATTAGGTAGAGACAAAACTCTAATCATCTCAATAAATTGACAACTATCAATTAGTTTTAAAATTCTTCATCATAAGGGACTAAAAACCTATAGGTCTATTTATTAAATTATTTAATCTCTTAACCACAACAGATGAGCCGTGTAAAGGATAAATTTATAATATGGGGAATACAATGTTTCTTTCGAATTTTCTCAAGGAAACGGAGAGATATCAGTTATTAAATTTGCATGTAACTTCATGGGTTGAACATATTAGTAGGGTTGGTGGTGTCTTTTGGATGCAGCGATAGTTTAATCTTCAGGTCTACAAAATAGGAAGTCAAAGGATTATCTAATGATAGTACCTGGATAGTTGAGGTAAATTTCAAATTAGTGTGAAAATGTTTATGGTGTACAAAAGAATCATTTATGTCCTTTTTTATACTACGGGTAATAGGGAACAAATCGTCTATTCCCCCTATTCCCAAGTCATCCCAACCATCCAATTTCTGTGGGTCTCATTTATTGAATGTATGAATTTTCATGGAACAGAATAGGCACAAAATAATAGGGACAGGTGATTTTATCCTAAGTAACAGGTATAAAATCATGATATTGGAAGAGGAACGGATAGTACAAGTCGTTAGTCCTTCAAGGTATAGGAGGGCGAAATCATCATAAAGTCACATTGACCATGTCCTAGAATTGTTTAGGAGCTTCGTTGTTCCTGCAAATATGGTCGGTCCCTCGAGAGCCACGACAGTCCACTCCATCGGGTCATATCACTCCACCACCAAATCCTTTGTTTTCTAAGCTCTTTCTCTAATTATTTTTAGTCATTTCTTATGTTCAATAAAAAATTAATTAAGAATAGTGCAACAAGCTAGTTGCACATGGGTTCTCTCCAAATTTACAATTAAAATCTTGGATTAGTTGACAAACAACATTTGCCTAACCACTAAACAAGTTATACCATCAATATGGTGTACAATGGTTGGTTATAACTGCAATATTTAGTTTAGTTATATAGTCTAAGTTGCCTTCTCCTCGTTCTGTTTCCAAAACAAAAAAGCTAGATACGTGCAAATGGAAGAGCTTGAGTTCTGTATTTGATCATCTAGGATGTGTTCGTGACGTTGATTGTGTCAAATCACTGCCTTTTTTATAATTAAGTATACGTATGTGTTAGGGGGTTTGGGTTATCTACCGATATGTTCTCTTTGTATTTGGTTGACGTATAGATGTTTTCATGTAGTGATTTTAACTAATATGAACTCAAAATCTGATAACTGGACTACTGTGTTGTTTAACCAGTTGATTACTCATCACTTTTGTATAAAAGTGAATTTATTTTATATTAATCAATTTGTGATATTTTTTATTATATATATATATACATATAGGTAAATTATCTGCGGTTCCTTTTGTCCAAAGAGACGTAATAATGGAGTTGGACTTCTAGAAGCACTTACAACTGTCAGACCTATTCCTCTGTACCAAACAACTCAGTGCCCTCTGTTCCCCTTGCATCCCAGCCAAATAGTAGAGTCATTGATTAGATGGGGGCAGTCCTCTAGAAGAGTATGAAACGACTTGACCGCCAAGTGATTTATGTTCCAGGCGAAAACATGTACATCACTACCGGGGGATGGAGACGGCAGAGTGGCACGCGGAACGAGAACAGTGGATTTTATGTTTCATTATCATTACCGACTATTCTGAATCAGTTCCCCGTTGAATTGTTTCATTCTTAAACTAATAAGGTAAGTATTTACAAACAAAACACTAGCGTTGACCTCTCTCATCTAAGCAATTAGGATATGTGTTTAACTTGTTATTAAGAAAAACACTGAAGTGGGTCCAATCAATAATCACCACTTTCTTTCTGTTCTATTAATAATAAATGGTATCACAATCAAGAGAGAACAAGGGAGTGATTAAGAGTTACTTTGTGGGTTACGGTAGTCCACAAACTTTTGCGATGACCTCCAATTTATTGTAAACAGAAAGTTTGAAAGACATAAAGTGGTGAAAGCAAGGGAAGTGGGGGTAGGGGTAATGGCATCACTTAAAAGGAAAATAATTGAAGCCCATAGGATAGGTTGGGATGGGATGGGACAAATTAAGTGCTTCTAGAAGGCTGAAAACGCAAAATGCCATGTATGGTGAGTAGTTGGTTGGATGAATTGTCGCAATCTGCAGTTGCTGCTTACATCAATGTCTTGGGTTTCTAGAAACTCTAGGGCACGTGCCCGCTTCCCTATTTGTTTTCACTTAAGTGGCTTTACATTATATAAAGATTAAATGGAAGTCAGTTCAATGTAGATTATTTTTTTGAATTAAATAAAAGAAATATGAAAAAATAGTTAAACATTGTATATAGAATAGTTTTTGTTTTAACTTTTAATTGATTTAATTTAATTTAAGAGCAGAGCAGAGCAGAGCAGATCAGCCCCTGGAATAATATATTTATAAAAAACCAATTGACAGACCCCACCCATTGTTTTGCTTTTATTATTATTATTTTCTTTTACTTCCACACACCTTCTTTCTCTCTCTCTTCCTCTCTATATATAAATACAAATCCACGACTTAAAACCCAATCCAAACAGTACCCCACCTTCCTTCCCTCCCTCCTTTCTTGTTTGTCTACGGTAAGATGTATGCCGCAACTTCTGCGCCTCACCTTCTTCAATTGAGCGCCAAACAGGAGCCCTTCCGATCCCCGAAATTCCGTATGAAAGCCTTGGCCCAAGTCAAACGGAAAGAGTCGCTCTACGAGGTTCTTCAGGTAAAGCAGTCTGCGTCACAGGGAGAGATCAAGACTGCCTACAGAACCCTCGCTAAGCTATATCATCCCGATGCTCTCAAATCCGACGGCCAAGATTTCATAGAGATTCACAACGCATACGAGACGCTCTCTGATCCAGCGGCCAGGGCGCTTTATGACATGAGCTTCTTCTATAAGACCAAGAGAGCGGTGGTTGGGGTTGGGTGTTATCAAACACGGAGATGGGAAACGGACCAATGCTGGTAGACGCTAGACCCTAGACTAGGACTAATTGAGAGATGAGAGGAAATGTCTGATCATCGTTTTCCTGTTTCTTTTTGTTTTTCATTTCCTTTTAATTTTAATTTGGTGATTCGTCCATTTATCATGATGATTGACAATGCGCAACCAGGGGCTGTACATTCTACATTAGACCACACCCACCCATTTCTGGTTCTACATCAATGAAAGTAACTGACCTTATATGTTAGCACATCATATATTTTGTTATTCCTCACTTCTTTGCTTGTATAAAATCATACTCTGCATAAATATTGATTACTTTATTTGTAAACTAATGAATCAAAATTAGTCAATAGTCAATTTAACTATATTTGAAATGACATTGGCTTTGAAGCTCAAAAAACTGATAAAAGAAAGAAAAAATTCGGAGCATTACATGTCAAAGAAAAAAGAAGTACAAGGGTTTTCTTGTCTCATGCTTCCGTCCAACATCAATGTTCCCTAAATCCTTGTTTATAGCCTAAAACCTACTTGATCACAGACCAAAAGAAAAAGAAAACACTATCGTTTCATTTGACCTCTACATAGGAATTTGTGAATAGAAATTTGTACATAGGCAGGCACAGGGCAGGAGATAATTTTCACTTGCAGCTAGACAGGATGGAATTGATAACATGCACCAGAACCCTGAAGTTAGAGAACGTAGGTGAAGTGCAAGTGCGTTGATGATGGTGTATGATCTGATAAACTTGATCAACGATGGGTCTGACATGCATTGCGATCATAGGGTCTGCTGGGTTTATCACAGACCCAACATCTGTCATCCATCCAACCTTTTTGGCAGTGTCCTTGTTCAGATCGCAGGCCAACTGTTGTAGAAGTGAAAGCAGCACTCCTTGGCTCAAGGGCATAGGATGCAATGACAATATTCCACTCAAATCAACCTACATTTTTTGCATGCAGCAGATCAGATCATAACTATTAAGAATATTTAAAGACCTAATCAATTTACATCGAATATGTGCAGAGCATCACCTGAGAGCACAGCCATGACACAATTGACACGTCACTTCTTTGCAGGGCAATAGTAAAAGCTTCTTCATATTTGTGTTCAGAGACCAATCTTGACAACTCTTTTGTTGGATCTAAGTGCGTCTCAACCTTAAATCATAACAAAGATAAGGGTTAACATTTATCTCAACCCACCAGATATCTGGCATTTACAATCACAAAACAAAACTAAATTTCAAGCAAACCTACCGTCTCATGGAGACCAGCCAAAGGTCCATTACTAAGCTGAGAAACCAATGGATTCGCAGTACTTGAGTTTGCTCCAGCAGCCGCAAGAGCTAACAGCTTTCTTTGACCATCAGCCAATTCCCCGCTCAAGGTTTGGGTTATGGATGACACCGAGCTGAGGGCTTCCTGCATTCAGTAAATAAACTGATATCATAATGCTAGCAGAGATATCGCTTGAAACTTGTGCTAGACTGTCTAAACTACAGAATACTACACTTGTTAACTTCAATCCGGGTAGTAACAAACAGCATTCAAGATATCCCCCTATCCCAAAGCATAAAACATAAATACTAAGTGGTAAAGAAACAATCATATCTGCAACCAACCTAAATGACTGCCGGTTATCAAACAATAACCTCCAGCCTTCCAAGGCATGGTAATCCAGAAAGATAATTAGAATGAACAAAAGCTTAGCACGTTAATAAATATCATCGATAGTTGGTGTAAGTAGATGTCAGGTAGCGAGCAGATTTATTTTGAGCTCAGAAAGATGGACATCTGTACCCACTATCTACACTATATTCATAAAATTGTAAACTACGTCAGATGCCATGTCATTTTCAGAACTATAGTACCAATGTCAAGAAGCACACACCCTTAGAGCAAGTGCCAAAGAAGAATGAGTAGCATCAAAATGCTGCTGGGCGGCAGTTGTATGTTCTTCCATCCCCTTCCTAAAAGTAGCATTTACTTGCTCAAACATGGCTTTGCATGTCATCTCGAAGGCAGGGATTAGTGATGCTTCCAGACCAGCCTTCAAAGAATCCTGCAGGATTCAGTTAAAAAGATTAGAAAACTATTAGAATTAAATCTAGGCTCCTGCAAATAATCCATTTTTCAGCTAATGCTAACGTCCCTGACGTAAGTCTGCCCTTGGGAAGTTCATAATCTTTTACCTCCTTTAGGGGCTTTTTTGTCACGAATTATTTGCAACTGAAATCTTACCATTGCTACAGGTGAAAGCTTACACATACCTTCTCTTACCGACCACTACCATAACTCATACCACTGAGCACAAAACACACTTGAGCATACCTGCAGAGCTTGTTTGCCAGATGTTTGAAACTGGGCTTGGATTTGGCGAGCAACTGTAGCTTCCAGTTTTGAATTAACTGATTTGTCCAGTTGATTCACTGCTTTATCTCCAACTCCTCTCTGGGGCTCAGTTTCAGTCAGAAATACTGAATTTCAAAATGAAAACGGAAACAGATATTCAGATTTCTAACCTGGAAGGACTCTGTAATAGCTGAAGATATGGTCTTCTCGATTATTGGGGAAACTGTTCGAGTTATAACAGGCCCAACTGAAGATAATTCCTTCTTAACTGCTTTTTCCAGCATGGTTGCTAAATCCTTATTAATAAAACTAGAAATCAAATTTGATATTTGCTGTGTACGCTCACGCAATAGCTTGTCATTTTTTGCATTCTCTTCTTGAAAACGAGCCCACAATGCCTCGGTATTTGACTTGATAGCTTTTTCAATGCTCTTTCCTAAAGCTGCCTCCAGTTTTCTACATTCTTTAGAAATAGGAACAGCAACCATATTTGACATCTGCTTCTGCATTTCCTTTTGTGTAGCCACAAGCTGCAGAAAAAGGTGAAAAATATAAAGATCGTAGAAGGAAGGACAATAGACGGCCAGGTAAAACAGCGTAACAGTTTGATACCATTGGTTAGATGACACCTAGAAAATCTTTACGAAGGAATGAGAGTATAACGACAAATTATGGATATCATGACCAAAAAGAGACTCCAGGTAGATACAGAAGTCTTTGTTATATTTTCATGGAAACAAAGAGGACAATGTACTCCATTAAAATTAAGAACATCATTATGAATTACCATGTCCAATCCACTCAAACAACAAGAAACAACAACTTTGGTGCTGCAAATGTGGAGATAGAATATGCGGGGGTGATTTGGACTGCTGATCCAGAATACCATTAGTTGATTTGCTTGGGGAGAAAGAAAACATTTTCATTTTAGTTTTTCTTCACTAAGAAAAATTCTCTATTTTAGTTTATCTTTATTAATTCAGGTTTCAAGTCAATGAAAGAAAAGTAAGAATCACTATTAAATATGATTTTGAAATTTCGGATGTTCCTATCTGTTAAGACTAGGGTCTCAAGGCATTTTCTATATACATGTTTATGTCTTCAATGTTTCAAGGAATAAGAGACTGGTTTTTCAACTGTGAAACTTTCTATCTCTAGGAATGATTCTTAGACACCTGAGAGCAATAACTAAGCTGTAAAAGTAAGTTCTAGGCATCTACTGGTGTGATTCCGATAGTTTCTTTTTTTAAATCCTATGTGTCATTCCTAATTCTTGACACAATCCTAAGAGTAATTCCTCCTCTTTTTTATTTTGCAAGTTCCAGTCTTAACATCGTAGATTCCAGCGCACTAACAATTTCCAGTAGCCATAGTTCTACAGTTTATTTCATCAAATTGTTGTTATGTCCTCTGCCCAACCTACACCAGTTGCAGTTTGAGGCCAGTTGTGTTTCAGCTAAACCTGTTATGATATGAAAGGACAGGAGACTGTGCAAGATGGTACCTACTAGACTTCTACCATGAACCATGATCCACCCTTGAAAAATGTTCAATACTTATTTGCTTAAGATATTAAATTAGCAAATGCATAACACAACACATATTACAATAAGTATATACTGTAATATCTTACACAGATCAAGTGTAACAATCACCTGATTAAGTGTCTCCTGCACTGAAACAATTTGAGGAAGCACAGGTTCTACAGAGCTTAGACTTGAAGTCCCACCCACTTCATTGTAAGAATCTGTTGAATTAAAAGTGCTAGGAGACGGTGAAGACGGACCTGATGCTTGAGCATTTTTACCTTTCTGTTTTTTCCCTTTTGTACTTGGAGCTGATGGTTGCAGAGTACCTGCAGGCAAAGCTGCCTCAAGAACTCTTCCATTTACATCTTTAGAGGAGTGATTGACTTCCTCGTCTCCCACATCAGTACATTGAGCTATAAACTCTGCTGCTCCTATACTATTGAGTTGCTGAGGTTCCTCCACAGCATAATTTTCAGCTGATACAGCTCGGAATTCTCTGGTTATCTGCATGCCAAGATCAGATGCCTGAGAGCAAAAATATTTTTCTTTGTTTTCGGACACAAGCTTTTTAGCTTCTCCTTGGCCAAATTCATCACTCTTAGCGGATCTTGTTTCATCAACTACTTTAACCTCCAATTCTGTATTGCCAGCATCACTATTTACAACCACTTCTTGAATATTTGTATCAACCTCACTTTTGCTACCATTAGCATCAACAACATCAGAGGATGAAATGCTCCTGAACATCTCAGGCGTCACTAAAGTTGGATGTTTAAAAGTAACTGGAGTGAGCCTCTCAGAATCATCACTTAGTGCAATTTTCTTCTCTTCATTTCTTGAATCACTAGCCATTGAAGGCACATCAGACACGTTCGCATGAATTTCATCCATTTTCCTGTCAATGGGATAATCATTTACCGGTTGACTTGAACCTTGATCACTGAATGGAGGACCTGATTCAGACCTTACTGCAACTGGAACCTCAGAATGATCCCTAGATAACATAGGTCTTAGAGGGAGAGGAGATGCCAGAACACAAGCTACATTGGCATCACTAATTGTCGGGGATGAAGTATGAGCTTTAGCGTCCACGTTCAAAGTGCCAGTATCCTGCAAAGTGGCAGCATCACTTGAAGTAGAGCTTATGGGAACATCAGGATATTTGCTTCCACTCAATTCCAGTGCAGCAAATCCTTCAGTACTAGGACCATCCCGTGGAACAACAGACTCTTTCTCTGGACCCAAATTGTCCAGAGGTGGTGGCAAACATTGGCATAAGTCCAAAGTGTATTGCTGAATAGCCTGTGTTTGAACACAATAAATTTGGGCAACACACTGGCCAGGCAACACATCACTTGTCCCTGTCAGACTCAAAATTGGCATTTTGACAGTAAATTCTGATATGTAATCAAAGCGGGTTGCTGCTGGATAAGGACCATAATCTAAATGAACGGCATATATAGCATTCTTCTTTGCATTTGCCAGTAAAAGAAGACCCCCTTGAGAAAGAGATACAACTTGGTTAAAAAAAGCCTCCTCAACATTAGGCTCTGCTGAACTCTGAAGCTCCAACGTATGGATACAATTCAGTGAATCAGCATCACTAGGCAATAGCCAACCTTCGTCATGGTCAGAGGCCCATACCTTTATTTCCCGATTTTGAGGCCCCTGCAAGAAAACGACGGGCAACGATTATTAACAACAAAGAAACAATCCTAAAGAGTCACATATGAAATCAACTTGAAATGTTTACAACTCAACACTGAACAGATACAAAATATAGCTACATAAAATAAGCCTTACAAACTCCATTCCACCAAGCAAAAATCAGTTATTAACTACAGAAAATAAGGGCCTCCAAAGTTACAATGCCCAACACAACTGCAAACATAGGTCTTTGGATAAAAATATCTCAAAGATGAATTATGCACGTACCGCAGTAACAAGTATGATGTGGTCTGGCCGTTCAGCAGATGTCAGAAAGATGGAAGAATAAACAGGAAGGCCATCATGAGGTCTCAATACTGCTAGAGGTGATGCCTTGAGGTCTTCCCATATCTTTATCTGTTACACAAAATTGAATGTACATACATCTTTAAATTTCAAAATCAATACTGTGTGCAACCAAATATGAGTATGCATGCATATCGCACCAGTATGATGAATATTGACTTATACGCTCTAAGTTTTTATTTTATTTCTATTCATAACACATTACTAAGGTATGAAGTGCAGTTTCTTGCTTGGTTTACATAAAGTGCATCAGCAATATAACAAATGTTAACCTTTTTCATCGCATAAGCGTTCACTAGTCCTCCAAAAATACATTAGTTTATCAGAAACACTAGAAATATATTTAAACTAGAAAAACGGGCATATGGTCGATGAGTCTGAAAAGAAACAAGTTTTATCCCGACCAGTTAATTAGGTAATCCCCAAATGATTGCTCCCTCCATATCTGATCTGTATAAGTGTGAAAAGCACAAAAGACCGAAATATAATACCAAAACATTAATACTGAGAAATGAAGGTAAGCATGCCCAACTAGAACAAGAGTGTTGGAGGAAAGATTAAAAGAAGGGAAAAGTCCTACTTTTTCTGGAAAGAAACCCTCATGAACAGAACAAGAGGCACATTTAAAAGGAATAAAAATGTGACTATAAAAATCAAGACCAATTAAATGAAAATCTAGATTTTGGAGAAGAAGGGCTTTTTACCACTTTAGCGACCTATTAGCTAAGAAGTGACTTCCAGAATATTAATAAGAACTCCAAGACTAGCTTCTGAACTCCAAGGCTTCGTCATCATGGTAATTTTTCATTTCAATTTTCTGCTATATAAGATTTTTATGATGCCAGTGGAAGCTAATTGGCTCTACTTTTCCATATATTTCACTCGGAGTTTAACCCATGCCTACAGGAAATGTAATTTGCATTTTAAAGTTTACATTGCAGATCATAAGTGCGTTTATTAAAGGGTTATGTTAGGAGCGTAAATACAGGCATACAAACAAAAAAAGCATGGGTCAAAGATTTGAGGTCAAAATACTAACCATGCCATCCATAGATGCGGAGACCAACCGGGTGGTCATCCACTGGCACATTGACAAATCAGTAACTTCCCCATCATGTTTACCAACAAGTTGAATCCCATCAATCAGCTTGTCAACATGACACTGTAGAGGTGCCTCTGGAGAGTAGTCATCTCCCTTTCCAACTTTGTTGGTATCAATTCTCAAAACACGTTTTCCAACTCCAACCACCAAGATTTCCTAAAACAAAGGCGTTGAAGGGGCATAACATAGATGGGAAGCAAAGTAAGAGGCGCGAGGAATGAGTCAAATATTGTACGGGAATGGTAATAGTTAATCGGGAACACGTCAAAATCCATAAAAAAAAGAGGAGTTAAAAATTTGTCATACCTGCTTGTAACAATGCCAACAAACTCGAGGATTTTTAATATCAGATTCTCCAATAATTTGAATGGCAATAACAGTGTTTCCAGTAATTTGTGGTTTATCCTCTTCATCAGAACCCTCAGAAATCTTCCAAACATTAATGCGCCCATCTACTCCGGCACTGAAAAAAAAGAAGCAGATAAAAATGTAACCCTACGCCAAGACAAATTTAGAAGAGGAAATGGTAGAATTCAGAGAAGAAGCTACCTGGCCAGAAGATGAACATCCTCGGCAAAGAAAGTCATGTCCGTAACCCTCTGAGAGAGGAAGGCATCACATAGGTTAGCATAAGAGTAGAACAAAAAATGTAACGAAGTAAATACATTTCAATTTATCCATCCTTTTGAAGAACAACCATTGAACCAATCTTCTTCTTTTTCTTATTCTTCTTCTTCTTTCTTTTTGAAATAGTAAAAGCTGACATGCATACATACATAAATGCACAGACACATATAATAGAGCAAATCCAAGTCATGCCAATGACATTCGTATAATGCACCTATAAAGTAACAGAAGAAGTGAAAAAGAGAAGAAGAAGAAAACTTCGAAAAGAGAAAAGAATAGATAAGTTAAGCGAACCTGAGAGTGGGTGCGAAACAAGGAGCGGAGAGCAGTATTAATATTGAGAATGCGAATGTTTCCTTGCTTGAGTCCGTAAGAGATATAAGACTTATTAACAGCAATTTGGCGACCCAAACACAGTTGTGGATCTGTTGTATACTTTGTGATGGGAGTGACCTCAAGCTGAGGCTGAACCTCTCCTTGTAACCTCATGTCCACGTCATACACCACCGAAGGTGCCGCCTTATCGATCCGGCGACCACGCGGCATCTTGCTGCTGGGCATCCGAGCAACACCTGGACCCGGAGGAGGAGGAGGAGAAGGAGAAGGACTATTGGGCGAAGGGCGGAGGAGGGCCATGATTTCAGCGCCGCGTTCGTTAGAAGGATTTGGGTTTGGGTTTGGGTTTGGGTTTTGGGGTTGGAGAGGTGGGGTAGGGAAAGAGAGTGAGCGCTGGGTATGGTGGTGTGTAGTAGTATCAGTAGTAGGAGAAGGTGATTGAGGAGGGTAAGAGGGAAGATTATGGAGGTGATGGTGGTAGAATTGATGCTGTTGTTGAGGAGGAGGAGGAGGGTATTGGAAGAAACCAGCACCTGGGTATTGGTGATTAGGGCCGGTTGATGGAGGATAGGAAGAGGTTGGAAGTAACGTAATCGGAAGATTGGGACCTTGGCTAAGTGGGGATGGTGGGTTGGCGGTGCTGGCGGTGGAGGTGGAGGCGGTGGTGGACATGAACAACTTGTTCATGTCAAATTGGGTCGGGGAAGCCATGGCCTACAAGATTTGGGGGAAGAAGGAGGAGGGAGGGCTTTCAGATTCAGATCTAATCCTCGAAATGAAATGAAATGAACCGAATAAGCACCGAGAATGAATAAATAATAATAATAATAATAATAATAATCGGAGTGAGCGAGTAGCAGCAAAGAGAGTGGAGAATAGATTGCGGTTTGAGAGAGAAAGAGAGAGGTGTTCAGTGTTTGGACGATGGAATGTATTAACTGTAATTGGGAACGAAAGAAAAACCCAAGTCAGTAACACTTTAGGAAGAGGCAAGGACCATGGAAAGACCATGACCAGTCTTAAAAATACACATAAATTGCAATTATGTATATAAATAAAAATAGCTTCCCCCCAATATTTCACGTTCTCATCTCTCTCTTTTTTTTTTTTGAAATGCTTATCAATTGAGCATATCATTATGTTAACTTATGGGTCGACTTTTATTTGCAAATCTATATAGTTAATCAACTCTACGTCTATTTATAATAAATTTTGAAAATAATTTAATTAAAATATAATTATAATTTCAATCAATAAATACGAACCTAATAAGAATTAATACTTAAGATTAGTCTTTATTTATCAAATATCTTATATTTAATTATAAAATATCTAAACTTTATAATTACAAAAGAACGAAACATTGAAACGCAATAAACATAATTAACCGAAAAAAGTCAAACCATATTTTGAACAGTAAAAACTTGGACTCTTGATTAAGAAGAAGCACAAATCAAAATTAAAAAAAAAAGATATAAACGCTACACTTCTAAAATAGACGAGAAGGGAAGCACACAAGATAAGTTTTCAATCGAAGTTTTTCTTGGAAACTCAAATAAGAATGCCTAAAAACTTTAGTATGTCTAGGAAACATTTATTATGACTCAATGACTTTAAAAGACATTTATTTAGCACTTAAGCATGTGAATTATATAATGAAAGCCTTTTCCATCTTCCGTGTTTGTTTTCTAGCCTAAAATAACTTGTTTGGCCCAAACTTTTGGAATTATCCCATTTATTGCTTCCTTCATCATGTTAGCCCTTGATTTTGTAATAGACCATCTAGAATGTGTAAATGGTCTATAGCAACTTTTTGTGCATTATCTCATTGGTTCTCATCATTCCCCCTCTCCTCAAACGGATTCGTTCTCAAATCTTCACCTGCATAAAAAGTAGAAAGATAAAAAACATTGAATATAGTGCTAACATTATACTCGTCTGGAAGGTCCAATTAGGCATTGTCATTGATTCGTGCAATAACTTGCAATGAACCATCGCCTCGAGGATGCAACTAGGATCGCCTCTGTGTGGGAGACTAGTTTTTTCATATATACAACCAAACCTAATCGCTTGGTTTAAACATAATTTTTTTATCGTCCTTTGTTAGCTTGAGTAGTATATTGTTCATTTCATTATCTAAATTGTCTCACCTTTTCATGCATCTTTTTCATCATTTTAATCTTCTTTTTGCTATCCAAATCAAATATCTCATCAATTGGAAAAGGTGAAAAATTCAAAGGAGTTAATGGATTAAATTCATACACAATCTCAAAAGGTGAAAAGCTAGTAGTAGAATGCACACTTCAATTATAAGCAAACGTAACATGTAAAAAACACTCATCCTCATTCTTCAAGTTCTTTTGAATAATAGAATGCAATAAAGTAGACCATATTTGACTTACTATCTTAGTTTTCCCATCTATTTGTAGATGGCAAGTAGTTGAAGAGAGAAGTTTGGTTCTCTACTTAACCCACAATGTCTCTTAAAAGAAACTCAAGAATTTTGCATCACGATTAGAAACTATGCTTTTTAGTATGCCATGCAAACGAACTACTTCCTCGAAGAACAAATTAGCAATGTTGTTGGCATCATAGATTTTGTAGCAATCATTGAAATGTGACATCTTTGAAAACTTGTCAACAACCACAAACATTAAATCCTTACACCTTTTTGGCTCAGGCAACCCCGAAACTAAGTCCATAAAAATATCAACCCAAAGTTCACTAGATATAGGTAAAGGAGTATAGAAACCATAGGGTAAGACCTTAAACTTGGCTTGTCTGCAAGTGATACACCTTTTACAAATTCTCTCAACATCACACTTCATGTATAACTAAGAGAAATGTTCATTTAAAACATATAGAGTTTTCCTACACCAAAATGACCTATTAAGCCACCACTATGGGCTTCTCTGATAAACAAATCCCTCAAAGAACACATAGGCGCACACAATCTATTCTCTCGAAACAAGTACTCCTCATTAAAATTTTCCAAAAGTAACCTCCTCGCAAACACCATAAATATTAGCAAAATCGAAATCACTAAAATATAAGTCTTTAATGTGTCAAATCCTAGCAATTTTGTATTTAAAATATAGATAAGTGCATACATGAAAGTTAATGCATCAACCACCATATTCTCCTTACCTTGCTTATACTTGATCTCTTAAGGAAATGTCTCAATGAACTCTATCCATTTTGCATGCCTTTTATGCAACTTCCATTATCTCTTCAAATGTTTAAAGTACTCATCATTGGTACTACTCCACTCAACTTCTCACTGAGAAATGCAATTGAACATTGCTCCTGCATAAAAAAAAAACTCCAATGCCAATACTTAAAGCTTCACACTCAATCTCAAAAGTTTTAGCAAAGTCAGACAAAGTAAACAATGGTGTATAAACTTGTCATTAATCAAATTGACTGCCTTGTTTTGCTCATCACCCCATTTGAAACTGACATTCTTTTTTACAATTTCATTTAATGGTGTGGCTTAAGGATGACAATAGGTCGGGTCCAGCCAATCCCAAATTTTTTTTAGAAAAGCAAAATGATGTCTTTTTATGGCAAAACAATGTCCTTTTATGTTACCAGGCTCGGGCAATTCACAAAATAATGTCATTTTGTGTTACCGAGCTTGGGAAATATTAACCCTAGCTTGACTCAAGGCTTGGCAGTCTAGGCTTATGGTACTAAAATCCTTAACAAACATCCTATAAAAGCTAGTCAAACTATGAAGACTGCACACATCAGTGATAAACCTAAATGCTGGCCAATCATAAATTTCCCTAACCTTTTCCTTGTCAACCAAAATTCCCTTAGCATTAACAATATAACCGAGAAATATAATAGGATTCGTGCAAAAGGAACACTTCTTAAGGTTAGCATACAACTTTTGATCACGTAAAACACTTCCCAAATGATCAATATGTTCATATAAGCTTTTGCTATAAATCAAAATATCATAAAAAAAGACAACCACAAATTTACTAATGAAAACACGCAAAACAGCTTCATTAATCTTATGAAAGTGCTTGGAGCATTAGTTAATCCAAATGGTATAACTAACCACATATATAAACTATATTTTATTTTAAAGGTTAGTTTTCACTCATCTCCCTCACACATTCTAATTTGATGATATCTAATTTTCAAATCAATTTTAAAGAATACACAAGAAATATAAAATTCATCAAGCATATCACCTAATCTAGGAATGAGATGTCTATACTTTATAGTGATTTTATTGATGGTTCGAAAATCAATATATATCCTCTATTTCCCATCTTTTTTAGGCACAAGTTGTAGGAAATTCCGGTGCATGCTGATATGTGCTTAATTGTTGATATTTTTAATTAATTTCACTTAGCGATTATTGATACAAAAAATGATGAAAATACTTACTTTAATTCATATTTGTTTTTAGGTACAATTTGAGAACACAGAAATTAAAGTGAGTTAAAAGCATTAAAGTTGGGTTATTTTCCGAAGATTTATTATCTACTTGCTTTCATGGGAGA
>JAOQMR010000213.1:34560230-34571634 GCA_027563865.1 Erythroxylum pelleterianum
ATATATCATGGACTTCATTAATTTTCTTATAGATCAATATCAATTCATAAATAATGAACACCAAATTAATGAAATATGCCTTTCTTTATTAGTGAAATAAAGTCTGTACATAACTTTGTACAAAACATACTAAAGGCGATTGCCTTTAGGGCACTACTCTAACACAAGTAACTCTGAAACTGTGTACAGACTCTTGTTTTCTCTCACGCATCCCTTTTCCATAAGTTCCTTTACTTGCCTTTAAAGTTCTTCTGTTTTCTCAAGATTACTTTTATAAGCTGGTCAGTTCAAAATTAAAGCACTAGGGATAAATCAATTGATGTTCTATTTCCTGAATTGGTGTGAAAACACTTGGAACTTCTTTAAGAATCATGTCTCTTAAGTTTTTCAAAACAAAAACAACAACAATTAGTGATGAAGAGTTAATGTCATTTATATTAATTAAAGCCTCTTTGTACAAAAGAATAAGCCTATGCTATTTAGAATAAAAAGCTCTTTTGACATCACTTTCTTTTACAAAGAAATTCTCATGTTTTCTCTCATTTTCTTTTGCATTCTCTTTCTCTTTTCTTGTTCTGTTTTACCTTATTTTATCTTTTCCCTCTTTTGCAATTCTTTTCTTCTACTACTCTTGCACTCACTCACTCTTTTCTTTTAACTCCCATTTTTAAGTCTTAACGGATCCTTACAGACTTGTTGAGGTGTTAATGATACAAGAGTGATTGTTTTCTATATATTATTACAAAGGAATATCAATTTTTGAATCCATCACGCATCACACACATACAACCCAAAGAATGTACCCGGCATGCATAGCACCGCATTGCATAAGTCCTCATTGTAATATCTTGGAATGGAGAATGAAACCAAAACCTACTTATCTACCTTCACTTCTCCATAATCATTCAACAATTGAAGTGTATATGGCGTGGAATGCTTTAAACTAAGCAAATTTAGTTTCAACACCATCATCTCACTAGCTATATTAATGCAACTTTCTCTATTTATGATCATCCTATATGCCTTTTCTTGGATATGACAATAAGTATGAAAGATGTTTTCACGTTACACATCATCCTCTTCCTTCACTTGCACATTTAGTGCATACCTTATGACTAAGTCTTCTCCCTTTACTGGATATTATTTTATGTCACTCTTAACATCATTTGGTTAAAATTCATAATCATATTCACTCTTAAACTCAATGCCTCCATTTTCCCTCAAAATCATTGTAGGTCGATCAAGACATTGAGAAGTTGTATGTCCCCTGTCCAAACACTTAATATCTTTTTATTAAGTTTAGGAATCAGAATAATCTTTGTCCTTGCTGAAACTCACATCCTTGCTCTTGGAATGCTTAAATTTAGGCTTGTTGTCACCTTTGGAATTGTAGTATACTTTCTCCTCCTTTTTAATCTAATTTAATTTCCATAAGGAAAAGGAACTCACATTCTACCTAACTCACATGGAACCCTTTCTTTTAAGTTACTTCATTATTTTTATGGCCATATAAACCATGCCCTCAAGCTCTATTCGGTTCAGCCTATGTGTTATGGTTGTCTACCTATCCTCTTCTACATTCGCTCTAATCATGGCAATCTTCATCCCTTTATAGTAATCTTCAATATTTTTGCTGCCTTGAGTGAGACCTTGCGTTTTTCGATACAACTCTTTATAATAATGATTTAGAAAGAACCTCTTTCTCATGATAGCCTTCATTTCTGCCTATGTACTAATAAGTCTCTCTCGGTTTCTTATTCTAGCCAAAACATTCTGATCCGACCAAATAATTGCACAATCGGTGAATTTAACATCTGCAAGTTTAAACTTCTTCTCCTTGGAATAACTACGACAGTCAAAAACCAACTCCACATTCTTCCTTTACTCCATTTAAGCTTATAGGTCATAAGTATCACGCCTCCCTTCAAACCTCCTACCTTATTGTTGAATTTGGCTAATTAGTCAGTATCATCAAAAGCAGCATCAGTTCAGTTTTCATTATAGGACTCATTATAACCATGCCTTTCTAGCCTTCTAGCATTAGGGAAATCACGAACTTTTGCTCTCTACAAATTTTCAATTTGGCTTCTTGTTTATCCATTATATCCCTTATCTCACTAAACATATTAGTAATACGCTCGAATTATTGTTAGCATTGCTTTGAGTATAAATGTTTCAAAAATTTTCTATGTTTCAAAATTTTTCTCCTTCCCCAAATACACATTTATCTATGGAAGTCATAGTTATGAATCTGCAAGAAAATCATAAAATACCTCATCAACACTCCCTCATGTACTTTCCCTCAAATTAATCACTCAGCCCTCGTGTTTGAACTCTTGAATGACTTTTGTTGTAATAAGCTCAACTTCCTACCTTTGCCACTCAAACTACCGAGAAACATTAATCTCAAGTGAACCAACTCATAATTATAAAGCAAACGAGCAAATTTTAGGACGAGTGTGACACAAGGATTAAAAAAAATGAAAATGGGGCAAAACAAATGTTTAAACTTGACAAGATAGTGACTTATCATGCTTAAGGTACAAAATATACATTTTGGATTGCACAAAAAATTGACCATCTTATATTCAAATGTTCTGGTATTATTGAAATTGAATAAATTATGATTTGTAACTATTTTCTTTTTTTTCTTTGCTTTCTTTTCTTATGTTTTTTTACTACAAATCAAAACTTTAACTAGAAAATAAATAGATAATACTAGAATAGCTTTCAAAATTCAAACAAACCTTTCTAGCAACAAAAAGAACAAAGAGCACAAATAGACACTTAGAACACATTCTGGGTGTGTAAAATGCAAAGAGACTTAAAACTTGAGAAAACAAAGAATTTCAAACAAGAAAAGAACAGAAAATGAATATGACTAGAAAATAAAGAAAACACACTTGTAGAAAATGCAAAGTCACAAATGAGCATACATATTTTTATAAATGAAAAGGATTTAGAGGCTAAAGCTTTGAAACAAATTGTTATGAACCCCAAATGGACAAAGCCTTGAAACCCACAATAAGTAAGAACATATTTTACCGAAGAAAGCCAAACCAGGTTGTGAATAATGAAAACTCATACTGAAGCTTATGTAGAAGCACGAACCAAAGTTAACAAAAGAAGATATAGATACCACACTCCAAAAATAGATTAGAAAGGGAGTGATAAGTCAAGAAATTCTCTCTCAATTTTCATAAAATGTCAAGTATGATTCTTAGGTATAGTACCATGCCTATTTATAGGCTCCCTTACAATTCCTAGGAAAAGTAGTAACAATTAAGTCTTTTGCATGCCTAATAATACTTTAAAACTCAAAAAATACCTAGAAACTCAAATAACTCTAGACACTTAAATAAGTTTTACCTAGAAATTTAGATAAGAACGTCTAGAAACTCCAATTTACTAAGAAATTTATTACATTTTTCTTCTAAATTAAAATTTTCCAATAGACTTTATCTTACAAGTAAGATAATTAAAAAAACATATATTTATATAAATAATATCTTTAAATAAATATGTTATAAATATATAGCATAATAATTGACTGAATGACATAAAGTAATACATAATCCATACTAATTTTTTCGTTGTTTAACCTTTACTTATAAAATCTTGTTATTTAAAAGTAATAATCTTATGAATTGAAAATATCTAATTTTCTATTAAACATATATCAAATTATTTTAATAAAAATTATCAAATGATTGATTATCTTTGGAATTATATATAAGTGTTATGACCTAATTGCAATAGTAACTTACATCAAAATAATTAAAAAAAGAATAATAAAAATACTTTGAAGATTTTAATAGTATAAAATATTTTTTAATTTAGATAAAAATATTTCTAATAAATGAGTAAAATTACAAAGAAGACTTATGTTTTATCTTAAAATGTTAAACAATACGAGGCAAATATTTGGGCTTTCAAAGCCAGCCATGTTTCTAAAAGCCAGCCCAATGATTCAGAGGGAGTAGACAAGGTATTGGCCGGGCCCCAAAGAAATTACTACAACTTTTGGAGTAAACGCTTTCCCAATTTCTGCAATCAGAAGAAGCCACATCAGACCAATTTCAAAACCACTTTGAAAAAGGAGTAACCCTTTTTCATCCTTCGTCTAAATATAAACAAAAAGTTGGTGTCGTCCCTGAAAAAGAGGAACAATTTCTATTTCTTCAAGATATCTTGATAGGTCCGAAGTCCCAGTCTCTTCACTCGTTTTACAGTTAGAGAGTTTGCTTTCCTTTTAAGCCAACATCCTTATCTTTATCTATCTATCTATCTCTGTAACAACGATTCCACCAAACGCATTAACATTTCTTCCACGTTTCTCAGATCAAATCCGCGTTCCTCTGCTTCCAATTCGAAATCTCACCCATCACGCAAACGCAAGATCCAAGAGCTGAAGAAGCTTAACAAAACAAGAAGATGTGCTGCGGATGTAGGATTTGTATGCTGTGCGTATGCCTCATAGCTGTGGTGATATTGATCGGATTGTTGTTCGGGTTTGGGGTGTTCAAGCATGGGTTTCACAAATTGAAGGACACCATTCATGTAAGTGACCATCCATCTTCATACTACTACAACATCAATGCCAATGGGTGATCGTTCTCCTCTGCCGATGGAGCTCCTTCTCCCCAATTTTAATTTACTTCCGCAGCTCTTTGTTCCAAGTTCGTTTATTCTTGTGTTGCATTGTTTGGGTCTGTAGTTGATGGTGATGTTATGATTCTTGTTATTGGGATTTCACATATTGATTCTGTGTTCTATACGTATTCCGCTTTGACGAGCGTGTGATTCATTCGTTTCTCTCCAAACAAAGCTTAGGCTTAAAGTAAGGAAATTGCTTCCATCGCCCCAACTCAAAATCATCATCCCAACTTTTTTTATTTCTTCAAAAAGCATTTTCACGCATCCTATGTTTGACCTTATTCTTAATATAAATTGTACCAGAAAATAAAGCTATGGTTCGTAAGAATTTCCACTGATTAACTCTTCGTTGACAATATCTTTATCAAATAATTATCTAATTTTGAAATCTTTTTATTTTAATTTTTGATTTAATTATAAATAAATTGAATGATATTAGTTATATTTTTTATTATTAATTAAATTAATTTTTAAATGAACATTTTTAAAGCCTGTAAAAAACGAGATAATTTTTATATGTTCTAGTTGTACTAAGATAACAACTTGCCAACAAGCCTTTGGTAAGTTGTGAGAGAAATAGTGACCAATGTCTTTGATCTTAAACTATCTAAGAAGAAAATTCTTCAACTAATTTATAGCATCTATACTAATGATCAAAATTGTGAGAGAAATAGTGGTGGTAGTCCTCGTGAGCAAAGAGCAATTAGATTTAGATCTAACATATTATTAAGTGACCGTTTCACTACAATAGCTTAAGCTATTGTGTGAGACCAACTTAATTGATTTTATATATTCACTAACGCACCCCGTTAAGTGAAAACCTTTTGGGCTTGAAACTTGCACAGACTCACTCTACCTTGTGAGGAATAATAGGTGGGTGGTAGGATTTGAACTCACGACCACTTGATCACAAAGACTCTGATACCATATTAAGTGACTGTTTCATCACAATAGCTTAAGCCGTTGTGTGAGACCAACTTAATTGATTTTATATATTCACTAACACATATCCCCCACTAATTAAGGTTATAGTCAACTTCTCATTCTAATAAAGACTGGTATGGTTAAGTCCATAGAGACTTTTGATCAACTTATAAACCAGATTAGGAACATAAGTATCAAAACTAGATGATAGCTTCGTATACACTTTCTCATATAAGTTCTGTTATAGAATAGCATTGTTTATATCCAACTAGTGAAGAAAGCTGATTTTTAGTAGTAGATACAATAAGTAAAGTATGCAAGATATTTGTCTTAGCAATTGGGGATAATGTACCAAAATAATCAACTTCTACTGATATATAAAGCTTTTGGTTACCAACCTCGCCTTATATCTTTTAATAGTGCCATCAGAATCATGCTTCATTTTAGAAACCCATTTGTAGCCAATAGGAACATTCGAAGGAGGCAATGTAACAATGCTCCAATTATTATTAGCTTCCGATGCTTGTATTTATGTTTGCATTGCTTGTCTCCAGCATTCAAATTTGATAGCCTTAAAATAAGAGTTTGGTCTAATAACTACAAACACATTATGAATAAATGCCTAATATGCATGTGTGTATTTATGATAGGAAAGAACATAAGAGATAGGATGTGAAGAAGTTCTAATCGTTTTAGCAATAGAAGCATAATAATCTTTGAGATAAAAAGGTAAGTTTGAAGGTCAATAAAAGTTGACTGACCAATATCCTCCAAAGTAAGAGAATCAACTGGACTAGCTTGAATATGAGAGTCACTGTCAGTATTACCTGCAAAAAAAAACTAGGAAGAAAAATATGTTCTTCAAAAATCTTAGGTAAAATAATATCAGTTGATGAATGAAAATTAGGTTTATCTTGAAAAGGAAAAAAATGCTCATATAATACAACACCTCGAAAAACAAAAACTTTCTGAGACTTAATATCTTAAAAACTATAAAACCTTTGGCATTAGCTAGAAAACTTATGAAAACATATTTTGTTGCTTTAGATTCGAATTTGCCTTTGTTATGATTTGGAACTATAGCATAAGATTGGCATTAAAAAACCTTCATATGATTACAAATAGCAAATAAAACTTGATAAATTAATTTATTATTCAAAATAGGAGAGGGAGTATGATTAACAAGTGTAAAATGCAACAATCCAAAATTTTAGTGAAAGTCAAGCCTGAAATTTAAGAGCTTGGACAACTATCAAAATGTGTTGATGTTTACATTTAACCAAAATGTTTTGTTTAGATGTATAAGTACAAGAAGTCTAGTGTAAATGCCATATGAATTATAATAGTTTGACATGGCAAATTCTTTACCATTATTTGATTTAAAATATTTCAAACAAGATGAAAAATGGTTTTTTAACAAAGGTAAAAAAAAAGGTTTTGTAATAAGGTCTTGGTCTCTGATTTAAGGTTCATTAGAGAAATCCAAACAAACATGCTCTTATCATTTACAATCGTAAAAAATATTGATGTCCATAAATTAAAGCATAAGAAAAATATGGATTAAATTGAACCACTGTTTTTTTATAGAAGTATTAACAGGAAAAGAAAGCCTTTTTTGCTCGCTAAAGTGGCATACATTACAAGAAAAATCATTATCATAGGTTATGTTTTTATTTAAAATACTGAGAATTTTCATCTTTGGAATTGAAAGATTACCAAATCTAAAATGCCAAATGTTATCGTTAGAGACATAAAATACTTTTCAAACAATAAAAAATGTAGTTTTATGGACGTCATAAATTGGTACGGACCCTCATGCTTTTTAGCTAAACCAATTTGTCTCCAACTCCAAAGATCTTTGAATAAATCAAACATTAGGCAAGAAAATCAAACAACAAAATGAGGTTATAGTTAGTTTAGTAGCAAAAATGATATTAAATGTAAAATGGGGAACATTTAAGGCAACATGCAGCATTAATATGTTTGAAGTATGAGTTACTTTCACAATATGAGAATTAGGAAGTTTAACCACCATATTGTCAATTGATCTATATGTAGAGAAAAGACCAATAAAACTAACAATAAGATTATGTCAACTATCTAAATAGCTTTAGTAGGAGAAACAAAATCCTTAAAAGAACACATAACTATACCTTCCTGTGCCTCACCAGAAAACTTGGTAGTTGTAAAAGAATATTATTACTTATAATAACATAACCTCTCACTGCACCGATTATAATATCAGTAGAATCATTAGAATCCATTTCTCAATGAAAAATAACATTTACACTACCTTGGCCATATGCTTTATAACCAGGTCAATAGCTATGTTTTTCGCAACATTTGTCCACTGTATGACCAATAAGACTACGATAAGAACATATAGTGCATTTGTTACTAAAACGTCTCAAAAAACCACCATAGTGACCAGACCCAAATCTTTGATGGGCCATCTTATAGTTACTTATATTACATAACTCTCTAAAAGAATTAAAAAGAATCTTTTAAAGAAATAACCTTTCCCATAGTGGCATAGAGAATAATAGATTCAATAACAGTTTGATTATTGATTGCTAACTGCTTTCATATTGCAAGGCTTTAGCAAAAACTTTATTTAAATAAGGCAAATGATCAATCAACCAAATTTATGATTTTATTTTAAAATAATTTAAATTTTTTATTTGGTATTAATTTTAATTTATTCAAATTTAGAATACATTATTCTATACTTGAAAAATAATTTTATTGGGATTATACATTCCTACGCAAGCCTTACTCTTAGTTTAGGTTACATTGACCTTATAATCAAATAAGACAGATACTAATCTAGAGTCCAAACTCCCTCAAATCTTATGTCAAACACTTCATTCTAACCTTAGGTAATTTAGTCCATGTGTTCGAACAATCTCTTTCCTCCTCAAAGGATAAACCTAATTTGTATGAACCCTAGCTGCCACTCTCCCACCATTAACACTTTATCAGCTGTTGCCACTGCTTGACCAATCACGCCGACAACTAGTCGCAGAGCCACATCCTTCCAATGCTATCAACTATAGAAGCCTCACACAGTTGCTTAGCCCCATCATCTCCTTGTGTCTACCATCATTGCTCCAAGTGTTACAACTTTTACTTATGCCTACATCAACCTTTTTCATCGGGCACCTCGACAACTACTTCTTCTCTAATGTCACCTATCCTCACTGCCTGACACCTGCACCTGCCGCACCCCCACCTTTGTAACTTTTAGTTGCCATACAACTCTCTAATATCACTAGCTTATTCAATCGTAGTTGCTCCTCGCTTGATTTCTTGAATCAATATTGTTCGAGAACAATGGAACATTCTCCCTAATTACTTTATGGTGATGAATCATATATTGATTTCTCAACTATCTTCATATAGTTCATATTATATCCAGTGAATACCTACTAAGCTACCCTTGACTAGAATAAGTCACAAGTGTTATCAAAACATAACAATTCATATATGAGATCCTTTTCTGATCTCAAGTCAAATAATTACTTATACAATATTTACAATTGGAATTTTCATAGATATACAATTAATGTTTCAAATGAAGTTCTCTTATGGAGTCAATTCAATGAACTTGTTCTCTAACAAGCACCCAGACGTTTGTTTAAATATCTCCATACTTTAGTCTACAAGATCAACTACTTCCTTCATAAGAAAGAAACATAACGTGTGTTAGTCTTTTTTATGTTATATTAATATCCAATATCAATAGAATAATAATAAGAAACAATTTAGGGATAATACATAAATGTAATGTGGACCTTATAATTATGATCTCTTCATAATTTCATTTACAATATATATTTATTCTATGGATTTTATCATGTATATTTAAATATGTATAAGATAAAGAATGTCTTTAAATAATTATGTTACTAAACTACAAGCAACCACTTGACTGTAGGGTATAAACCATCATTATCAACTAGACATAACATTGGTCACCATTACTCAGCAGTTGTAGTTAGATATTCCTCCTTCCAAACCCACCATTGCAAAAAGAGCATAATCCTTTAGCTAATAATTTGAAAATTTCCTCTTTCTTCTTCTCCAAATTGCCCAACCTTATTACTCTTCCAATTTTCTTTAGAGAAGAAAGACATAGACACAACTACAAAAATAGTAATAATTATTGACGAATACCCACTATGAGCTTTATATGTATTATAGACATGATAATACCCTAATATTATCATGTCTTCTAAACCTGGAGATAGTTCTCTCTTAACTTTGGAGAAGACTGCATTGAAAGATTACTTGCAAGCTCTAAATAACCATGCCAGTTTAATAGAGTAGAGGGCTAGGATTAGGCGGCTCAAGGAAAGAGTTAAAAGCACTAAATTTTTCTTCAACTCCTTAATTGCTAGGAGGAATTCTAACTCATTAAATGCTATCACCACATAAGATGAGATAATGATATACAAATAAGTGTTGAAAGAGGCTGAGATGTATTTTAAGGAATTCTAATTGCTCTCAAAAGAAAACATTATATAACTCCTAAAATCAGTTACTAAGGACAAATTATCTAATATGGAGGTGAAATCAGTAATCAGGAATATTGAGGGTTCTGAAATAGAAAAGGTGGTCTATCAATTGAACCCTAAAAAGGCACCAGGGCCAGATGGATTTAATGATCTTTTTCTAGAAGGCTTGGCCTGAGATAGGACCAATGGTAGAAGAAGTTGTCAAAGAATTCTTTTCTTCAGGAATTCTTTTGAAGGAAATCAATAAAACCTATTTATGTCTGATCCCTAAACTAAATAACCCAGCTTCCTTTGAGCATTACAAACCAATATCCTACTTCAATTTCCTCTGTAAAGTGATTGCAAAATAATTGTTAACAGACTAAAACTGGTTATGGGATCCTTGGTTAGTGATAACTAAAGTGCTTTTATACAGGTAGACAAATAGGAAATAACATCTCCATAATGCAATAACTTTTGAGAAGTTATTCAAGGAGGAATTTTCCAAGGAATTGTTCCTTCGAAATAGACTTCAAAAAAGCATTGGATAGGAATGGAATTTCATATTAAAACTCCTTGAAGTGATGGGCTTTCCTAATAGGTTCATTGAATGGATTGAAGCCTGTATTACTTCTCCAACTTATGCTATTATGGTCAATAGAACCCTAACAAGTATTTTCCATAGAGGAAGGGAGCTTAGACAAGGGGATCCCCTATCACCTTATCTCTTCATATTATGTATGGAAGCGCTAAGTTCTTTATTAAATTACAATATTGGCAGGGAACATAGTTTAAACATAACAATAGATGATTTATTTTTATTCTTCAAAGCTTCATGTCTAGATTGACTGTCATGATTTATTTACTTTTAATCAATTCAGTTTCATGTCTAGATTGACTGTCAACTGTTGGGCCCCGATTCGCATTAAACATGTTGAAATTATTTTGAGGCATGTTTAAATTATTTTGAGGTTTTAATCTGATATTTTTAAAATTGGTTGGAATAAATTGAGAATTTTATTGTGTAGGTTATGATTATTCAATGAAGGGATTTAGTGACATTTGATTTGTGGATAAATTATTATTTGTGATATATAGTGAGTATTATGAGTTATTAGAATTTAAATAGAATAAGTTGAATTGAAAGAGCAATTAGGAAGGTAAATATGGTTTGAAGGCTTAAGGTTTATTAAGTGGGCTTTGTAGTCTTTTAAATTTCATTTAAGAAAGGAGAATGAAGAGTTTTAGGTAAATTAGAATTTTTGCTAAATTGTTAGAATTTTAAAAAGAAGAAGTTGGTATAAGGATCTTTAGGAAGAAGTTATATA
>JAOQMR010000213.1:34574777-34584858 GCA_027563865.1 Erythroxylum pelleterianum
GCCTACTTTTATATAAAACCAGCCAAACCACACACAACTCCACGAAGAATGGTTTCAAATCCTATTCTAAATTGAATATCATCGTACTACTATATGGGATTAGGGCCACTTTTCATCGTTTAGCATTCCCACCAGCCTTTGCAAGTTATAACTTAACTTCAAAAATTATAAGATTAGGGGCCCCTATTCACCGTGGGCCCTGGGCAGGTGCCCTGCTGGCCCTGCTTACAAGGGATAAAGTGAGCCATCTTATAAAATCTGTCAACCACAACAAATACTGAATCTACCCCTCTTTGAGTACAAGGTAGCCCCAACATAAAATCCATAGATAAGTCTCCCATATATTCTCTGGTATGGGTAGCGGCATATACAATCCAATATTCTTGAAGTGTCCTTTTGCTGTCTGGCATATGTAATGTCTTTCTACAAATCTAGACACATCCCTTCTTAACTGAGGCCAATAAAAGCGCTCCTTCACTGCTGCCAATGTTTTATCTCGTCCTAAATGACCTGCTAGTCCCCTTACATGTAAGTCTCGAATTACCTTCTCTCTTAAAGATGTTCTAGGCATAATTGATTGTCATACATCAAGTAGCCATCATTGATATAAAATCCGTCAATAGGCACACCATGAGAAACATTGCCCCAAACCTCTACGAAGTCTTCATCTTTCTCATAATTGTCTAGTAGTTTCTCAAAGCCCACAATTTCATTACTGAGAGTAAGTAATAAAGATACCCTCCTACTCAAAGCATTCGCAACTTTGCTTTGTACTACTGACTTGTGCCTTAAATTGAATGGAAATTTTTGTAAAAATTGACACCACCTCACATGCATATCACTACTAATCTGCTTTTGGTTATTCAAATAGTTTAAGGCCTCGTGATCTGAATATAACATAAACTCCTTAGCAACCATGTAGTGCTCCCAATTTTTGAGTGCTTGCACCACCGAATAGAATTCTTTGCCGTAGGTACTCCACTTTCTCCTGACATCACTAAGTTTTTCACTAAAGAATGCCACTGGCCTTTTCTCTTATGAGAGTACAGTTCCTATTCCCACTCCACTAGCATCGCAGTTAACCTCAAATAGCTTGTTAAAATCTGATAAGCTAGTACTGGCGTTGTACATAACTTTTCTTTGAGCAAGGTAAAGCTCTTATCCGCTTCTCCCCACTAAAATTTGCCTTTCTTTAGGCACTCTGTCATGGGCACCGTAATGGTGCTAAAGTTTTTTATAAACCTTCGGTAAAAAGTCACCAAACTATGAAAACTCCTCAATTCCCCCATATTGTTTGGTGTTGGCCAATTTTTGATTGCCTTAACCTTTGCTTCGTCCACCTTTATCCCAACCGCAGACACTATATATCCCAGGAATACTAACGTATCTGTCATGAAATTGCACTTTTTAAGGTTGATGTATAATTGGTTGTCCCTTAAGGCCTTTAGCACATGCTATATCTGTAACAAGTATTCCTCCTCCGAATGACTATAAATCAGGATATCATTGAAATAAACCACAACAAATTTACCAGTAAAAGGCTTGAGCACCTGATTCATCGACCTTATGAAAGTGCTTGGTGCACTGGACAACTCAAACGGCATCACCAACCATTCATATAGGCCCTCTTTTGTTTTGAAGGTTGTCTTCCATTCGTCACCTGGCCTTATGCGAATTTGGTGATACCTATTCTTCAGATCAATCTTCGAAAATATCGTCGCACCATGTAAGTGATCCAACATGTCATCCAACCACAATATAGGAAATTTATACCACACTGTAATCTGATTAATGGCTCTGCTATCAATACATATCCGCTAACTTCCATCCTTCTTTGGAGTCAATAATTTCGAAATTGCACAAGGACTCATACTCTCTTGTATAAGCCCCTTTCGTAATAACTCCTCCACCTTCTCCTTTAAAATCTCACTTTCCTTTGGATTCATTCGGTAATATGGAAAATTCGGTAAACTAGATCTGAGAATGAGGTTTATATGGTGTTGGATATCCCTCATAGGGGGTAACCCATCTGGGATATCGTTTGGCATCAACTCCTTTAACTTTTGTAGTAGGGGTCGTATTATCTCCAGGTACTACTCCTCCACTTGAAACTCTGCTTCACTCGTCAACACTTGTTTGACCACTAACACATGTACTTGTTGTGTTTCCTTGATCTCCACTTCGAACCTCTTGGCTATAGACAAGAAAGTATTACCCTCAGAGGTTAAAGTCTTGGTTTTAAGCGGTAGGAGCGCGTACTTGACTCCATCCTTCTCCAATTGATATTGGTTGCTCCTTCCCAAATGCTGAACATCCACATCAAACTGCCACAGTCTCCTAAACAACAATTGACAAACATCCATGTCAACAACATCACAATATACTTCATCTTTATACCTGACAATGGAGAATGGAAGTCTACATCTCTCTGTGACTTCTATCTTGTCTACTGCAGTTTTACTTCATCCTAAGGTATAAGGATTAGGATGTTTTCCACTGGTAATCCTAACCTCTTCACTGCCCTCTTTCCAATAATGTTCTCACAGCTTCCACTATCAATGATAACTCCAAATACACTGTCACGAATGGTACATCTTGTGTGGAATAGTTGATTCCTTTGGGTTCGGTCTTCCTGCTTAGGTGTTAATATTAGTTTCCTCTCCACATACACTGAACCTCTGTCAACTTCATACTCATCATCCTCATCTCTATCTGCTTTGCAGGCAATTCCCTTGTCATCTTCGTCCCTCTCTACAAAGTTAACCGTCTTCCTCAAAGGACACCCATTAGATTTGTGTCCATGTTGACTACACTTGAAGCACTTCGCCACAGTTAGTTTAGCGTAAGGGTTCTCAGATCTCTAAGTCTCCTGATTTCACGCCTCAACCATATGCCTTTTTCCCATAACTTTATCCTCTACACTTCGCTTCTCATGACTAGGGGGAGTATGCTTCTGCATAGCTTTGTATTTTTCACTAGATGCTGGAGTCCTATAGCTCTCTACATTCCTTCTGCTATGCTCCTGCTGTATTATCTCCTCCTTTAAGGCCATGTTCTTTGCTTCTGGCAGCTTGCGGATAACCTGTACTCCTATTCTGTCCCAAAGTGTTGGTCTCAACCCTTCCAAATATCGAGCAACTTGTTATCCTTTAGATTCTAGAAGGTTGTTTCTCTCTGCCAACCTCATGAACTCTACGGTATACTCGTGCATTATCTGTCCTCCCTGACTGTATCGTTGATATTGCTGAAATAGAATCTGCTTGTAATTCGGTGGTAAGAATTCCTACTTCGACAGAAACTTCATTCTATACCATATACGCACTGGTCCCTTTCCTTCGCGCTCCTTTCGTGACTGAATCCTTTCCCACCATGCTGAAGCTCCCCCTTTCAGTCTACAAGCCACAATTCAAACTCTTTTCTTTGGTGCAATCTCCAGATATTTGAAGAATCTGTCAATTTCTACAAGCCAGTCTAAAAAATCTTCAATACCCAGACTACCATTAAAATAGGGGATATCCACCTTCAGTCTATAATCCCCTGCGTCTCTATCTTCAAATGCACCATAGGTGTCTCTCCTCCTATGCCCATCGTGTTGTTGAAAACACCCAAGTCTATTCGACTCATAGTAATCTTCTTCCTCCGAATCCTGCTCATAGATTGGTTATCTCCTTACAGGCACAGTTCTACCCATAGGTTCACCATGAGCCATCTTTACCCCTGGTCTTGTACGGTTATCCTGCCTCCTGTGTGTATCAATTCCTAGAGCATCTAGACATTCCACAATCTCTTCAAGACGCTCCTTGAAATGCCAGAATCTGTGTTTTATCTGCTACTCTAGACGTTGCTCCAAATGTTTCAACGCTTGGTCTCCTAAAAAAGGAGCCCTAGCCTCCTGAACATCGTCACGAAGATCATTGCTATCACTCCCAGTCGACATCCTGCTCTGATGCCACCTGATGCAGCGTATAGCGTTCAATTTTTCAAAGGTTGTACGAAACCCTTTAGAGAACCAAAGAAAATTCAATAGAAATATGAAATAATGTTTTCCAACTAACAAAAGTTGTCAAGTGACTACAAAAGATAATATAAACTCTAAAAGATGAAAACCTAAGGATAAAATAATCTTGTACTAATAAAACAATTAAAACTACTAAAATACCACTAGTACTAAAACACCACTAGAACTCCGTGTTAATATGACTCCATCATCTGATAATCCACTTAATGTCAAAAAATATAATGGAAACTTGAAAATTGAGACTACAAGTGGGAATCAAATTACTATTACTACTACTGGCGATATTTCTACCTCTCCATCTATGACGAATGTCTCTATTGCTCCAGATTTATCTGCTAATCTACTTTCTATTGGACAAATGGTAAAGAATAATTGCAAAGTTATCCTTTCTTTTTCTAGTTGTGATCTGTAAAAGCTGGTGTTAGGGAAGAAAGTAGCTAAGGAACCTAAATGGGACCGACTCTTTCCTCTCCATCTTGATGAACTAGCCAAGGTTTTGAATTTGTCTTCATTTCTTTTTTGTTCTGTCTAATCTGAATTTAAATCATGGCATGTGAAGTTAGGCCATCCAAATGATAGTACTCTTCATCTTTATTAAAATCTGGTGTGTTAGGAAATAAAATATCATCTAACGATGTCTTTTTTTATTGTTCTAACTGCAAATTGGGTAAAAGCAAAACTATTCCATTTCCCTATTGGGATACGCATGCCTCTCATTGTTTTGATTTAATCCATGGTGATGTTTGGGGAATTTCACCTGTTATTTCTCATGATCAGTATAAATATTTTGTGACATTCATTGACTATTTCAGTTAATTTAGTTGGATATATTTTTTACGACATAAATATGAAGTTTTTGATGCTTTCCAAAAGTTCCTAATCATGAATGAAAATTAGTTTTCCAAAAGCTTCAAAATTCTTCATTTTAAGTCTGGTGGGGAATATATGTCTAAAAAAATTCAGGAGTTCCTTCAGCAAAAAGGTATTTTTTTCTTAACGAAGTTGTCCTTTTACACCTTAAAAAAATGGCGTTGATGATCGAAAAAATCGACACCTTCTTGATGTAGTCCGTTCCTTACTAATTAAGTCATGTGTTCTACAAAAATTCTGAGTTGAAGCTATTACAACTATCGTCCATCTAATAAATCGTCTTCCTTCACCTGAACTTAACAATCAAACACCATATTTCCTTCTCCATCAACAACATACCTACAATCACCTCCATTCATTCAGATTTATTTGCTTTATTATTCTACCTCCTCGTGAATGCACTAAACTCTCCTCCCAATCTGTCAAATGTGCTTTTCTTGGATATGCACCACATCAAAAGGGGTATAAGTGTTTTGATTCCATCACTCAATAAGATATGGTCAACAATAATTGTCAAAATATTATGGCTGTTAATATATACTTTCCTAGAATAGGACATGTTGTAATTGGGAATATTATTGAGGAGTTGATTTTCTATAATTAAGGGACTCGATATGTTGTACAAATTACTATATAAATAGAAGGAAAACATAGAGGAAGGGCACCAAGAATTTCCACAAAAATCTTGTTATGTTATTCTTAATTTGTTAATTTATGATGGCAAATAGCGAGTGAAGAATGATTAAGAATTATTGAGCAAAAATTATATGATTAGCATGTAATAAATTGGGTTTGATAAAAATATATGCTTGCAAAAGGATAGTAAATATTATAAATACTTATCAAGTTAAAAGTTTGATTGGAATATGTGATTGACAATACTAGTAAAAACAATTGATAACTAGATTGAAATATGTGCTCACAAATTGTGAGCAAAGAATTGCTACTTGTTAAGGAAAAAAAATGCTATGAATAGTGTGTAAAAAATTCTTTGAATGCTCTTACTCGACAAGTATATCGAGAGCAATCAAAGATCTATGTTAAACCAATTGGGCTGCTCATAATAGAGGGTTGCGTAAATTGGCTACCAGAAAATAGGGGTAGGTCGAAAGGTGATTAGATCGTATATCTAGTAAGCTTAGGGACATGCATCCAAAGTATCTGGAAGGAGAGAGCTTTAAGATGCTTTAAAGGAACAGTGAACTTGGTGAAGGTCATTCTAGAATAATGTCAACTAGCAATAAGGGAACAACTCATTTTTAATGTAAATGCGAAGATTTGCCATGCATAAATTGTAAGAGCATTGAACATCTACGCTAGCTAGAATGGATATTCTCATAAGTTTATAAAGAGGTGGAGCATAAAATACTTTTCATGCAAAATTATTCCAACAATTAGCTCACTATATGATGATTATCAACAAAACCAAATGTAAGTACTTGACTTATGAGGAAGGTAAGGGAGACACATTTATAGGTTACGAACTCTCCATATAGGAAGATCCCCATAGAACATTTCAACACCTAAAACACATAACAAAGGATAGTGTGCTAATCAGTATTTAGGCAAAACTGAGATGAAAGCATGATATACTTAATCAAGGTTTCAGATTTGATACCGTACCGGCCAAAAAATGGTACAAAATCTAGTTGTTTGGTACCGATCATCAATACTGGTGATTTTGCCTAGTACCGGTCAATACTAGCCGATATTTGAAATAACAGCTAAGTATCGCTAAATATCGATCAGTACTGGAAAATTTTAAAAATTAAGGGACTTATTTGTAAAAAAGAAAATTTTAAAAATACCCCTCCCTCCTCTCCACAGTCGCCTCTCATTCTCTCTCACTCCTTTCTGTCTCCACTCTCCAGCTAGTGTGCCACTATGCCAGCCCAACCTCAGTGTCAACTTGTCGACCACCACTGCCCTACAAGTCGACGACCGCTGCCCACCATCGCACCACATGAGTTGCCAACCACCCCCTCTATCTCTCTAAGAAAAACATTACTTCAAATCTTCTAATGCATAAGAACACACACACACACACAGAGCATTAGATTCCTAACATTAAAAGCCAAGGAAAGCATCTCGAAGGCACAAAAGACAAAAACTTTTCTTAATAAATGGAAACTACAATCCATTTTGCACTTTGGAGACAACATTTTTAAGAAACCATAAACGGAGCCATTATCAGAAACAGTACAGTGAGACTTATCGATCTGTTTAGGTGGCAGCTAAACTGGAGGCGGAGAAACCACTTTCTTTGGTGAGTCGAAGGGGAGTTGTTGGTCTACAGGCTTAGGAGTGGAAGGAGGGGTCTTGAAGATGATGTACAGACCCATTTTGGTAATAATGGGGGGTGGGGTAGAACAGTCTTTGTTAATTGGCATCGTCGCTGTAAGTAGAGCAAACGAGAAGGAAATCAGGGATTTAGCTTTGATTTCGAAAAACAAACAGTAAAGACTTAAGTGACACTTGCTCTCAACTGCTACAGTAACTTTTTGCTCGCACCTGCTACAGTAACAAACGCAATCTAACAAATCTTGCCCCCATCTCCATGGAATCCAACCTCCCAACCCACAAGGAGCCTAGCAGAAATCCAAACGTGATGCCTTATTCAGGCCATTCAGCAAAGAAGGTTTGCATACGCGAACGTGGAAAATACAATGCTCTGTTCTTTTCCAGCCAACAAAAGTAAAATTGTTCATACAAAAGTGACGTCCCCTAATTAAAAAAATCATTACATATATATCCTCCTCCCACGTGATTATTCTCTAAAAAAACAAATATCATAACAAACTCTGACATTCTCTTCACAATTAATCATCCGTCACGTAACTATTTGAGACCCAATTATAGGCCCATCTCAGCACTTTGATTAAGCCCAGCTAGTCTTTCACGCTTACTTCTCCTGGTATAGATTATCCATTGGCGATCAGGATTTTGATTTACCTTCTCTGCTGCTACTTCTGTAACAATACCACCCTCCTTGGAATTAGTCTTGTCCTTAAGACTGTAATTTGGAACTGTTTGTAGAATTCATCTTTGTCGATCTAGGTTGTCTCTTTCGATGATTTGCCTTCACTGCACCAATAGCTGGTGGGAACCATCTTCAATTCATGTTGCTAAGATAAAATCGGGTTCCACTATTTCATTTTCTCCAATAACCAGATCAGAAGGCAACTTAGTAATTACCGGATATCAATATAGAATATGCAGTTGATAAAGAAAGAAGAAGGAGAAGATAATTGCAAAGGTTGATTGATTTTCTTTATTATCATCAACTATTTATATCAGTGTGCTATATAACAGACATCTCAATTAAAGAAGATATACAAGGAAATAAACTATACATCGGCTATATACTTGGAAGATTACAAGCTGGTGGTTTTGACTGTATCATACGTAATAACAGGAGAGATATACAATAGCTACAATCAAGGGTGATGAGGCATGATTGTAGGAGCAGATTGCTAAGACTTAGGATCTTCAGTCAACACCCCCCGTAAGCAAATGTTCGCTTAGGATCTTCAGTCAACACCCCCCGCAAGCAAATGGCCGCTTGCGAACATGTAGCTTGTCTCATAATTCATAAAACCGAGATGTGCCAATAGTCTTGGTAAAGATATCCGCCCGTTGAGCAATAGAGCGAACAAATCGAACATCAAGATCACCTACTTCAACTTGTTCCTTGACAAAATGATAGTCAATTTTGATATGTTTGGATTTGTCATGTATAACCAGATTAGAGCTAAGAAAAGTGGCACTAATATTATCACATAATAGTATAGGTGGTTTATCAAATGAATGATGAATCTCACGAAGGAGTTCTTGGAGCCAATCCAACTCGGCCGTGGCAAATGCTATGGCTCGGTATTCGGCTTCAGTGCTAGACCGAGCAACCACTTTTTGTTTGCAGGAAGACCAGCTAATTAAGTTACCACCAAAAAAGATGGCAAAGCCATGTTGAGAACGACAATCAGCAATATCACTAGCCCATCCCACATCCGAGAAAGCAACAAGATGTTGGTCAGATGAGGGACGAAGGATAAGCCCATAATCAAGAGTTCCAGTTAAGTAGCGCAAAATCCGTTTGACAGCTTTCCAATGAATGTCCGTAGGTGAATGCATGAACTGACAAACCCGTTTAACTGCATATGAGATTTCTAGACGTGTGATGGTGACATATTGAAGGGCACCCACAATACTACGATACAAATGAGGATCTGTCATTGGATCACCAGTTTGGACAAGACGGGAGCCAGGTTCAACAGGAGAGGCAATGGACTTGGCTTCGGCCATTTTAGAACGCTCAAGCAAGTCAGATACATATTTTGTTTGCGAAAGAAAAAGGGAGGAGGGAGACCGAGTGATCTCTATGCCAAAAAAGTAATGGAGGTCACCAAGGTCTTTTAGGGAGAAGGCACGGTTGAGTTCATGGATGAAGGATGAGATGAAGGAAGGAGAGTTACCGGTGATTATAAGATCATCAACATACACCAAAATGTAGGTAGTGACGCCTTTGAGGTGAAAAACAAAGAGGGAGGTATCTGAGTAGCAAGATCAGAAGCCATTTGCGAGGAGAAAGCCTTTCAATTTGTTGAACTAAGCCCGAGGAGCTTGTTTTAGCCCATAGAGAGCTTTGTGAAGTTTGCAAACATGATGAGGGCGGGAGGAATCAACAAATCCTTTAGGTTGCTCCATGTAAACATCCTCATTGAGATCACCATTCAAGAAAGCATTATTGATGTCCAAATGTCGTAGAGACCAACCATTGGATAATGCAATACTAAGTACCAACCGTACAGTAGTTGGACGAACCACAGGGCTAAAAGTATCAAAGTAATCAACCCCTTCCTCTTGATGAAACCCTTTAGCCACAAGACGAGCTTTGTACCTGTCTATAGAACCATCAGCTTTCTGTTTTACCTTGTAAACCCATTTACAGCCAACAACATTAGTATTAGGGGGCGGGGGAACAAGTCTCCATGTCCCATTAGTCATTAAAGCTTTATATTCTGCCGGCATAGCATCAAGCCAGTGTGAGTGTTTGGATGCTTGGGTAAAGGTCCAGGGTTCGACAAGAGTAGGAGAAGTAGGGGATGTGGATGATTTTGTGGCAACAAATGTTTTGGGTTTGAGGGAATTAGTTTGCGCTCTAGTAGTCATGGAATGAGTAGATGTTGTGGAGGA
>JAOQMR010000213.1:34584958-34623850 GCA_027563865.1 Erythroxylum pelleterianum
ATAATTAATTTTAAAATATATAAATTTTGATTTAATAATTGAAAATATATAAAATAAATATTAGTTTATAAATAATACTTTTAAAATTATTTATTTTAAACTAATTTATCAGTATTTATTAATAAATATTATATAAAATATAAAATAAATTTAAATAAAAATAATTTATTAATAATAAAAAATAATTTATTAGTAATATAAATAAAAATAATTTATTTTTAAGTTTTATTTAATTTACAATTATTATTAGTAATAAAATATTTATTATTATTGTAAAAACTTTGAAAAAAGATGGGGGGGGAGGAGAGGGAAATTTTGAAAATTTTTGAAAATTTCGCAAAAAAGTCCCTCAATTTTTTAAAATTTCCAGTACCGGCCAGTATTTGATCGGTATTTTGAATACTGGTCAGTACCGATAAAATTGGCCAATACCGACCGGTATTTTTCGCTGGTACCGACTATACCTGTACCGGTACCTGTTTTCGACCGGAACGGAACATACCGGCCAGTACTGGCCGGTACGGTACGAAATTCAAATCATTGCCTAAGAGTCGTCGACCACCACTTTGCCATCGCACCACACGAGTCACCGACCACTCCCTCTATCTCTTTAAGAAAAACATTACATCCAAATCTTCCAATGCATAAGAATAGACACACACACAAACACATACACTCATCATTAGTTTTATAACATTAAAAGCCAAGAAAAGCATCTCGAAATCCCGAATGCAAAGACACAAAAGACTAAAACTTTGCTTAAAAATCGTGACTACAAACCATTTTGCACTTTGGAGACAACATTTATGAAGAACTTAGAAACGGAGCCATTATCAGAATGAGACTTATCGAGTTGTTTAGGTGGCAACTGAACTGGAGGCGGAGAAACCGCTTTCTTTGGTAAGTCGAAGAGGGGTTATTGGTCTATAGGCTTAGGAATGGAAGGAGAGGTCTTAAAGACGATGTACGGACCTATTTTAGCAATCATGGGGTGGGATAGAAGGGTCTTTGTTGATTGGCATTGTCGCTGTAACTAGAGCAAACGAGAAGGAAAATCATGGATTTAGTTTCAATTTCGAAAGAGAAACAATAAAGACTTAAGACTATGACTTGTGACGATAAAACAACGTACTCATCTACCTCCTATTCCTCGGCCATTCCGATTTCAATCAGCATGGTTGACACATGACTGCTTTACACAAGTTGTCGAAGAAAACTGGAACCCAACTACAACTGATTTTTGCGGTGCAGTTAAGCATCTTTCGAAAAAATTGCAACATTGGAATTCTTTTATTTTTGGCAATATTTTTCATCTCAAAAAGAGACTCATGGCAAGACTTGTGGGAATTCAAAAAGTGCTAGAAGATGAGGAATTTGATTTTCTTCGGGAGCTGGAGACTTATCTACAGAACAAGATCAAACAAGTCCTATGCCAAAAGGAACTCTATTGGTATCAACAGTCAAGATGTCAGTGGCTAGCCCAGGGCGACAGAAACACTAAATTCTATCATGCCATTACAACGGCTAAAGGAAGGCAGGTGAGAACTGACTCCTTGAAGGATGAAAATGGCTACGTTGGTTTGAATACAGAGAGTATCAGACGTATAGTTAAGATGTTCCTTGAAAAATTATATACCGTAGAAAATGATGCTCATATCAAACTTCTTACCAGAGGCCTTTTTCCTCCACTTTCTTATAGGGCTACCAATGATCTGACAAGTCCAGTTCTTCCTGAGGAAGTCAAGACGACATTCTTTAATATGGCACCCAATAAGGCACCAAGTTTTGATGGGTTCAATGCTTTATTCTTCCATTCCCAATGGGACATCATAGGGCCTTCACTGATACTATAATGGTTCTCATACCTAAGATTCCCTCACCCACGTCGATCACGCAATTCAAGCCTATTGTTCTATGTTCCGTGGTTTATAAAGCCATTACTAAGATTGTTGTTAACCGTCTAAAGTCGTATTTAGATGATCTCGTAACCCCGAATCAATGCAGTTTTGTTCTAGGGAGACTGATTGTGGATAATATTATTATTGTCCAAGAGATCGTCCATACTATGAAAAAGAAATCAGGCAAGAAAGGGATAATTGCTATAAAGGTAGATCTCAAAAAAGCTTACGATAGGCTGTCTTGGGACTTTATCAAAGATACACTCATCGATATTAGACTTCTTGACTCGTTGATTAACCTAATTATGAAGTGTATTTCTTAAGTGACTATGCAAGTGAAGTGGAACGAAGAACTTAGTGATGAGTTTACTCCTTCTAGTGGTATTCGACAGGGTGGCCAGCTATTGCCATATCTTTTCGTTCTATGTATGGAACGACTGGGGCACCTAATTAATAATTCAGTTTTTCAAGATAGATGGAAGCCTATTAAATTAAGCCGACGCGGGCCTCCTCTATCACATTTGTTTTTCACTGATGACCTCATGTTGTTTTCGGAAGCTTCAATTGAACAAATGTCTGTCATTCGACACTTGGAATCTATTTTGTGCAGCCTCTGGTCAACGGGTTAGTCAAGACAAATCACGATGTTTCTACTCCAAGAATGTCCATCCTTCAATAGCGCGAATCTTGAGCGGAGAATTGGGTTTGAAGCAGATAGAAGACTTAGGAAGCTATCTTGGAGTGCCTTTGTTGCATGAGAGAGTCAGCAAGAGATCGTACCAATATGTGCTTGATAAGGTGCAAAAATGCATTTCGGGCTGGAATGCCACTCTTTTGTCGTTTTCAGGAAGAGTCACGTTGATTCAATCAGTTATATCAGCTCTTCCGATTTATACAATACAGACTCCATCTTCCCCGACGTCTTTGCGATGAATTAGAGCAAATTATGTGTAACTTCCTATGGGGCTTTTCAAATGGCAATCGAAAGATTCACCTAGTTCACTGGGATAAAGTTTGCAAACCTAAAGAACAGGGTAGTCTTGGCATTCATAAAATTAGGGAAACCAATGATGCCTTAATAGCAAAGTTAGGGTGGGCGTTGATTTCAAAGCTTAACGCATTATGGGTGCAAATTCTCTCTGCAAAATATAATTTTGATGCCAAGAACATACCCACTTCCATTAGTACTAATGGAGGATCAATGACTTGGAAGAGCATCAAAGCTACTTGGCACAACGTGATTTAAGGCATGAAATAGTTGATCTGTGATGGATTTGAGGCCCGATTTTGGCTAGATTCCTGGGTTGAAGATTTGGGCCCTCTACCCCATGCACAGACACCTATTCCTCAATCAGCCCTTGAGCTCCGAGTTCAAAATTACATGGATAATACAAGTAATTGGAATTGGACTAAATTCCAATCTATGCTTCCTTCCTATATTTGCATGTACATTGCAGGTATCGTTCCTCCCAAACGTTACCTAGGGCCTAATCAACTGATATGGGGATTATTGGACACTGGTCAATTCACTACTGCTCCGACATATTCTCGGATGATGGCTCAAGACACCTGCTATTCCGATGGAATTTGGAAGGCAGTATGGCAATGAAAGGGCCCTCAACGTATTCGCTCATTTCTATGGCTTCTCACTCAAGACCGACTATTTTCTAACCAACAACGAATGCTCAAACTACTAACTACTCTGTGGCATGCTATCATTGTCGGACAGAAGACTCCTCGCTACATTTTGTGCGAGATTGCCCTAAAACTTGTAGTTTTTGGCTTGCATTCCCTCTGCATGTAGTCTCTCTAGATTTTTTTCAACCTCAACACTCATGATTGGATAACATTGAACCTTCAAAAGCAATGGCTGGTTTTTGGCTTTGACTGGTCCCTTCTCTTTGGTACCGTGTGTTGGTTATTATGGTCATGGAGGAACAAGACCCTTTTTGAAGAGCATTTCTCTTGGCCGATTTCTCCAGCATCATATGTCCTAAAATATGTTCGCTGAATTAATAACGCTTCGATCTAGCAAGGGAGATCTTATTTTAGCTATTGACCTCGGTGCGAGCAACTTATTGGATGGAGTAAACCTCCTTATAGTTGGGTAAGATTAAATACAGATGGGGCATGCAAAAGTTCGGTTGCTTTGGCCACAACAGGTGGTCTTATTCGTGATAGCTCAGGAGTTTGGCTAGGAGGCTTCGCACAGAATATTGGCTAGTGCTCCGCTATTTTTGCCGAACTCTGGGGAGCTTTTTCTGGTCTCAGACTTGCTTGGGATCTTGGATATCGTCGGGTGGAGCTCGAAATAAACTCTCTAGTAGCGCTGAATATCCTGTCAGACTCCACTAAACGAACAATGTCTTTCAATCTATTAGTCATGGGCATCAACAAGATGTTTGCTCGAAACTGGGTAGTTGTACCTTAACATACCTATCAGGAGGGTAATAGGTGTGCAGACTGGCTCGCCAACTTTTCTGTACATTTGGAATTAGGGGTTATTACTTTTGTTAATGCACCTATAGGACGCCTCTCTATTCTTTTAGAGGATATGGCTGAGATTAGCTTCCCTAGACTAGGCATGTAATTTGCCTCATTTTTTCTCCCTTAAAAAAAAAGACTTAAGTGACACTATTTTACTAAAGAAATAGAAGTAACGTTGTGGACTATTTGAAATAATGTTGTTAGAGAGATAAGAGGGGAGAGAGGGAGAGAGAAGTTACAAAGAAGCTACACTATTCTTCCCTGATGATTTTTACCGGAATTAAAAAATTAAGATTTTTTGGTGATTTTTGTTTGAAGGTAATAAATTTGGACTATATTATAATTTTAAAATTTTAAGAACTATTTTATAAATTTAAAAATTATCTGAAATTGACTGATACCGGTACAATATCGTACCAAAATCAATTCCAATATCAATTCTGGTATGATATTCGTGACATTAGTTAGGGCACTCTAGTCTCTAGTTGAGGATTGATTTGTAATTTTACACTCCTTTTATTAATTAAATTCTTCTTTAATATCTAAAAAACAAAATTAAAATTTAATTTCAATACAAATGAGAGAGAGAATTGGTGTGGTAAAAAGTTTGTCGTTATCAATCGTCTTTTAAGGTTGAAGCACATAATGAGTGGATGTTCAAAGAAGCCTAGTTCGAGTTAACAAGACATGGAGTTTCGATGTAAAAGGAACAAATAACCGAAAGACCAAAAAACTATAGTAACAAGCCCACCAAGTTACCGACTTTATTTAAAAGCTTACGCCGTCTGGTCAACATCATCGACAAAAACCCTTCTTCTCTTGCAAGAAACCAAAAAGATCAGTTTATAATCACAACCCAGAGACTGTAACTGGCAGAGATCTATTCCCAGAGAGAGAGAGAGAGAGAGGGAGAGAGAGAGAGGAAAGGAAACATGAAAATTACCGTAATGACAGCTGACGAACAGATCATATCTCTGGATGTGGATCCTCATGAATCTGTCCGTATTCTACCCTCTCACCCGTTTTATTGCGCATATATGTATTCTGTTTTTTTAGTTTTGTATTTGTCTGTATATGCTGTCCAACATTGATGATTTGCTGTATTGGGATTGGTAATTCAATTGTAGGTTGAAAATGTAAAGGCTCTACTCGAAGTGGAGGTGGGTTTTCTCTTTTTGTGTTTGGTTGAACTTTTCCTATTTTTCGCTGGTCGTAATTGCTTTTGCAAGAAAGTATATTCCAAAGGGAAGAAGGAAAAAAGTTGAGATTTTTATTGATTCAGATGTCATTGTTGAGTACAGGGTTTGTTCAAGAATCGAGTTAAAAGGATATTAGATTCCAAAGTATTACATTGTCTGATTACTAAGCTCGCGTTGCCGGTTCTTTTAGTCTAATCGTTGTTTTAATGTTGACGAGCAGACACAAGTGCCGCTTCAACAACAGCAGCTGCTGTACAATGGGAAGGAGATGAGAAATAATGACAAATTAAGTGCACTGGGCGTTAAGGATGAGGATTTGGTTATGATGGTTTCCAATGTTCCTGGATCTAGGTACACTCTATAACTGACCTATTAATCACTTAGTCACTTCCATCTCCTCACTTAGTGGAATATCCTAATTTCAGTCGGTGTCTTGCTGGTTGTGTCCAAACATTAATATTCTTGCTTAAAATTTTTGGTTGGATGGATATTGTAATTTTACCAGAGTACCACACTATTTTTAAATTGAAGATGGAACAGAGCAATACAAGGTCTGAACTATCCATAACATTGTTTCTCAATAATATGTAATTAAAATATTTTGATTTGTCAGAGCATAACTTGAGTTGAACAGTGGCAAGTAATCTAGTGGCACCAAATATTTGGTAAAACAGGTCTGATTTTTTCACTGATGTCATTATATTTGGTTTTGAGACCACTTATTATTGATTGATCTGTTGTCAAATCATATTTAAAGACTAAGCCCTTGTAATTTTTTGGGAGTTGGGTGGTTGAATGGTTTATGCAAATAAAAAGGAAGATGTTGATATGCACATCAATGAAAATTCAAGTTATGTATCTGAACTTTTGTGGATTCATAGAAGTGTTCCATATATGCCGTATAGTGTATAGGTTGACCTTAATTATCAATAAGTTTCCAACAGTTGATCTTTTACTGACTTTTGGCTATTCTGTTAGAAATTCTTATAGTAGTGACATTTAAAATTGTTGCTGGACTCCATAAAGTTTTTCTCAGCACATTATTTCGGTAGAATATATATGCATCATGACATCCTTTGCCTCAACTAAAGAATAGAACGGAATATATTTCAGTGCACCTGCTAATGATTTGGGGTTCAAGCCTGATGGTTCTGCTGTGAATCCTGGAGCTTTGCAACAACACATTCGGAATGATTCTAATATGATGGCACAATTATTCCAGGTAAGATCAGTGGTCAATTTAGACAAAGTTCCTTGGTCTCCCTCTTTAAATTGTAATAACGAGAATGGAGCATACTAACATTTCATTAGTGCTTTTCTATTCTGATGGGAAAAATTCTGCTAGTCATTTGACTAAGTTATTTTTGTATTCTCGGAATGGATATGGCTTCTAACATTTCTTATTTCTTTGCTGCATGGTCTGTCAGCATTGGATGCTTATAAAATATAAAAAGTATTGGTTTTTAGTTATCTTTTATTGTTGTGTTTTCATTTTTTTTAACTGTGGGGAGAGATATCTTAATCAATATTTAAATTTCAACTCTTAAAACACATGATCAAATTACCTTTTCTTTTCTATATTGGTTCAGTTATTTACATGGGATTTTTTCATACTGTTGGTTTATATTTGAACTCACAGACTGATCCCGAACTTGCACAAGCTATTCTTGGAAATGATCTCAACAAACTGCAGAGTGTTTTGAGGCAACGGCATGAACAGAGAGCTGTAGTACAACGCCAACAAGTGGAAGAACTTGTGAGTGATTAACTATTATTAGTAGTCAATCGCCTAGTTTCATAAGCTCGAATTTATCATGCCAATCTGTGTAGTCAGTCCACTAATGTTTTTCATGTTGGGTTGCATCTGATAATGATTCAAGGTAATTCAGTGCATTTAACTGACATGTATCACATTTCTATCCTTTTACTTAGTTTAGTATGTTTTATTTGAATTAACACATTAAGGTATGTTATTTAGGCTAATCGTCCCCACATTAGTTGTGACTGGTAACCTGAGAACCTGATTTGCTTCTTTTTTTTTGTACCATGGTGCATTATAGGCTCTTCTGGCTGCAGATCCTTTTGATATCGAGGCACAAAAGAAAATTGAAGCTGCCATTCGGCAGGTATTGGTTGGCAACAAGTAGTGTTCCTTTCTTTCTTATAAGCATTTTTATCACCATTCTTGCTCTCTGCATGCTTTATAACATCATTGAATTGCATCAGTCCTTGAAAATTCTGTCCTTTCTAAAGATGGAATGAGGATGATACATGAGAGGTTCTAATTGTCACATTCAGACATGATGCATGTGATGATTTCTCTGGTTCATTGTCTCATGCTTGTTAATGAAGTGTAATGCTGCTCTTTTAACTTGTATGCACTTTTTTGTTTATCATATTATCTCCAATAACATGGTTCCAGAAATGATATTTCCCTGAGATGCTGCATCTATTCATTTCAGTGGTCATCCTATTGCATTTCTTTTTACATCTTACAAACTGATACGAATGCAGAAAGGAATTGATGAGAATTGGGCAGCAGCCTTAGAGTATAATCCTGAAGGTTTTGCTAGGGTGGTATGTATTCCTTCTTGGCCTGATGTGCTGAAAAATGTTCAACAGTGCAAGTGCACTGGCCATGTTTTTATGTGAACTTTTTTATGCAACTTCTCAGGTTATGCTGTATGTTGACATGGAGGTCAATGGTATCCCATTAAAGGTAGAGACAAGATGAAAGCCTTCAGAATGCAACCGTGATAACTATATTGCGTTTCCAACAGAATCCTAGGGTTATTTGTGTCACCCTTATTATTCTTTTCATGTATTATTCTTCGGTATATCCGTTATCTTCGATGTGTTGTTCTATTATTCTTTATATCTGTTCTCACTTATATACTCAATATATGAGTTCGTTTATATTGATTTTAAATTTTGACTGAGGCAGAAACTTGTATGCATAACCTATTTTCTTCCAGGCTTTTGTTGATAGTGGAGCTCAGTCTACTATAATATCAAAAAGTTGTGCTGAGCGGTGCGGGTATGTACTGTTCAATATATATTTAGCCCTTTCTGGAGTTTCCAGCTATCTGTATTCACGGTTTGGAGGATACTTAAATATTTCGGTCACTAATGCTGCTTTATACAAACACCCCCAAAACCTCCTTTATGCTGATCATATGTAATTTATGCTGATCATATGTAATATATCATGTACATATAAAGCTACATTTTCAGTTGTACACCAAGATCTATGAGTGTACTATATAAGTTGTTATCCCTTGTAAATTACCTATTGAATTTGTCGGACCAATATGAACTGTATGTTGAATTACTTTCCTCTTAAGTTCTGATAAGCTCTATTCACTAACATTGACCTAAAAGCATGTTTGTTATAGAATACCAAATGTTTCTTTTTTGTTGGTATGATACAGAATGTTGATACTTCCTTTTATATTGGATTCTGCAGATTGTTGAGACTTTTAGATCAGCGTTATAAAGGAATTGCTCATGGAGTAGGTCAATCAGAGATATTGGGGCGTATTCATGTAGCACCAATCAAGGTAGGATGTTCATTTGCCTTTTTAGTGAGATTTTTGGTGTTTATGCATCTCTGAATGTATTCATCTGCTTGAGGTTCATAAAATTAGGTCACATGTTTTGTCCTTTTGTTCGTGCTTGTAGGTAAACATTGGAGGGCGGCCCTTATCTCCATTTGGGAAATTTGTTTAGTTTTGACCATATACTTGCTATATCCCTTTTTACATGACTTGTTACATTCTGTGCTTCTTCACTGTTCTTTCTCTTGCTTATTGGTATAACTCTATTTTGGAATTGGATTCATCAAATTGCTTATTCCTTCTTAGTTTTAAAATTTCAGTCTTACCCATAGTTTTCTATGACTATGAATAGCATTTAATTCTTGCTGTTTGAATGATACAGAGGAGTTTGATGAATTGATATTCTCATTGATTCTTTTACTTGTGTAGATTGGCAGCATATTTTATCCTTGCTCCTTCTTGGTGCTAGATTCTCCAAATATGGAATTCCTTTTCGGGCTTGATATGCTTCGCAAGCACCAGGTAGTATTCTTACATGTCCTTACTAATAATCTTCCTTAATGTTCCTTGTATTGATAAATTTAACTCAATCTAATTTCTGCAGTGCATTATTGACTTAAAGGAGAATGTTTTAAGAGTTGGTGGTGGGGAAGTTTCTGTACCCTTTCTGCATGGTTGGCCTTCTAACTATCGGATTTGTTGAGATCACTTAATGATGGCTTGCCTGATTTGCTTTGTTTATTGAGATGCTGCATGTTGGTGTTCATTGTTTTCTTTTCAGAAAAAGACATCCCATCTCGTTTTTTGGATGAAGATCGGTACTCCAAAGAAACATCCAGCTCGGCAAATCCAGTAAGTTTGCTCTTTATGATTCATGCTTTACCAAAAACACTAATCCTTGTTATTTGCTAATTATTTTGTATTCAGACATTTGAAATGCTATTTTTGTTATTGGATGAGTTGACTTCTGTACTTGTGTGATGAATTTCTTGGGATTCTTGTTCATTTAACTCCAATGAAAAGGTTTTAATCTGCTTACATGCGAACTCACAAGGAGAGCATGCATTTATAACCTACCAAAGCGAACCAACTTAATTATCAAGAATTCTGGAACATTATATTTGATATCGGCTTCTGCGGCTAACCTGGATGTCTCTCTCTCTCTCCCTCCTTAACTCTTCAGTTGGCATCGGAAAGAACAGAGAAGAATGCACCAGCAGGAGGTCAATCGTCTGGTTAGTTTAGAAATTAAATTTTCTGGATTGACGCTCCATTCTGCTGTTGTTTTAACATAGTTATTTAGTGTGCTTTTGGTGTGCCTTGAAAGCACAAGTGATGGATTAACTTCTAGGATTTTCTTTACTGACTATACTTCTTGTGTGTTTCTTTCTCTTACTTCCAGGCGTTGCACATGGAGCTGCCACTCAGGTACTCTTAAAACTGTATTTTTTAAACACTGTTAGCAACATTTTGCTTATATGATTTGGCTGTCGTTTTTTAACCATTTGCTTAGGTTATTTTACGTGAAATCTTCCTTGAATATGTTAGTATTAAGGGTGAAAGTATGTGATTTTGAAACCAAGAGTTTCAAAGCTTGGATTATGTTTGTCTGAGATTGCAGGGTCCAGATTTTGAAGTAAAAGTTTCAAAGCTTGTTGAGCTTGGGTTTGGGAGAGATGCAGTGGTGCAAGCTCTTAAATTATTTAATGGGAATGAAGAACAAGCAGCCTCATTTCTTTTTGGCGGCTGAAGATGAGATTTTTATTTTTGGTATGCTTAAACAATTGAAAATTTCAAAGTGTGAGGAATTGTGTACTCAACTTCATTATACCACAGCCCAGCATTATGATTCAAAGAAAAGCGAATAATCAAACTTTCTTGCATCCCGTTGCTCTTAGGCCGTTGAATTTCGTTGTGCTGAAGTGTATATAAGTGAAGTTTCGATGTGGATGAATTTGCCAAAAACGTGGAACCATATAGAAGTTTATTCACTTGTATGATATTTTGGAATCTGAATCTTGGTATCCGCATGCTACCTTTTCCAGATAATCTCACTGTTACTGATATTAAGGATGACTTTATACACTATTCTCAACCCGCTCTTGTTTAACGAGTCTGCAGAGGCTCAAAGTTGAAGCTTTGTTAAACTTGAAAAAGTAAGAGTTAGATAAATTAAAAGAAAATTTGAAACAAAATGAAAAGGAGCTTTTTATTAACTGAAGAAAGCATAATAATTCAAAATAAAATCTGATGAATAGAATAATTCTATAAGATCATGTCCTGGACTGAAGGATGAGGCTTACAACAAGCTACTAAAAATCTGCAATGACATTCATACTCGTTGTAAAATAGGTAGCTAGAAAGTAGAAACTAGGAAAACAAATAGCAAACATTATCTGAATGAAAATGTCCTCCATCAATTTCCTCAGCTTTCAAAATGAATAAGTTTTAAGAGGTTTATTAAAGATATCAACAGCTTGATCTTCTATCTTATAGTAAATCATTTGAATATCACCTTATTATACTAATTCTCACAAAACATGATATTTGACATAGATATGCTTACTTCCACTATGGACAACTGAATTTTTGGACATCTTGACTGCATAAGAACTGTCATAAAACATCTCAATTCCTTCCTTCTGTTTAAACTTCCATTCTTTAAGAATCCTTCATATCCAAATTGCTTGACAAGCTTTATATGTTATTGCCAAATACTCAACTTCTATAGATGAGAGAATGACGAAGGTTGTATTTTAGAGCTCCAAAGTTACAATCCTAGTACAAATAGAAGAGACATAACCTGATATGCTTTTTTTTTGTTATCAAGATATGCTGTAAAATCACCGTCTAAATAACATGTCAGCTTGTAAGGAACAACTTTTTTTTTTTGCCCGCATGGGTAGCTCAGTTGGTCATTGGAAGGGCAAGTTGAGATCAAGAGGCCTCAGGTTCGAGTCCCGGCAGCGGCAGTGTGGGAGTTCATCCAATGTGGTGATTCCTTGTGCGCACCGGCGTTGGGCCACCTTTCTGAGAAGCTGGCTGAGATCAGACCATGATTTACCCCTCTCACAACTCTGTCGGGCCAGGGTGTGGGGGCGCCTAGGGTGGACGATTCCACCTTTTGAAATCAAGGAACAACTTTTTTGTAAAATAGACCATTGATCATTATGCCCTTGAGCTGTCTTCTTTAACGATAAGAGGTGTTGATGCTTTAGTTTCTTCATGTTCCTACTAACTAACTAAGCTTATTATGTGTATGATGTCTAGTCGAATAGCTGTCACATAAATCAAATTGCCAATTATTTGCTTATATAATGCGCTATTTATAAGCTGCCCTCCTAGATCCTTCACTAATTTACAATTTTTCTCCATTAGTGTAGCTACTGAATTGCAATTTCCCTTTTTTAACATATTAAGAATCTCATGCACATACTTCTTTTGACACAAAAATTCCATCATCAATTGGCAATACTTCCATACCAAAAAATGATGCAGTAGCCTCAACTCAATCATATTTTATTGAAAATTTAAAATTAATAAGCATTACTAAATCATTTTCAGTAACCAACACATCATCCGCATATAAACATACTATTAATATTTTATCATCAACATGCTTCACATGTAATTTATGCTTATAAGGATAACTACAAAAGCCTTCTTCCATATCAATGCTACTATATCAAACTTTTAAGAGTTTTTTTTTTCATATAATACTTTCTAAAGTCTATAAACATTTTGTTTATGATTTGACTTAATAAATTTAAGGAGTTACTTAATAAATACTTGTTTTTGTAGTTCACCATGATAGAAGTTGATTTTTCATCTAGCTGATGCATAATCCATATATTTTGTGTTATTGAAGCCACCATCATTCTTACCATGTTTTAAAAATTGGAACGAAAGTTAAACTGATAAGACAAGAAATTTAAGGGTATTAGACCATCATAAAATAGGTTAAATATTAAATAAAATTAAAAATTTTGAAAGGAGATTGTCTTTATCCATTGAAGAATTTAAAGTTGAAATGAAAAAAAAAGATTGTTAAATGAAAAGTATTTTTTTGTTTGTTTATAGAACCGATTAGTTTATAAAAATTGACTAAATTAATTGATTTTTAACAATAAAGATTATTAAATTAAATTGAATTAGAAAGTTGAAAATTGAACCTAAAAGTTTGGAGTTTTAAGGTTTCTATAGTTGAACCGGCAGAATCAATTTAATTTTTTAATCATTACATTCTCATTATATCCAGGGACGTTTATGACATTTTATAGGCCCTGGGCAAAGAAATTCCTCAATAAATTGGTAATATACAAATATGTAAACTTTAAAAACATATTTTTATTATTAAAATTTGATATCTATAAGTAAATGACTCAGTTTATAAGTCTACATACTAAAAAAACTAAAAGATCATAACATCAACTAATAACATTTTGCAAATGTTAGCAATAATAAAATCACTAAAAATAGTAGCAATAACAACAAAATAATAGTACCAGCAATCGAACATCAATGTCAGATTGCAAAACACCAAGATAATTGCACTAACAAGCATACATATGATGATGATTTATGAAAAACAATTTCTCCATACATTTTTAAATGCAAAATTATTAATAATAGTATCAAGATCAATATTGTCCAACATATCATTCTCGATATATAAAATAGTTAAACCATTCAACCTTTCTTGTGACATTGATGACCTTAAGTAGGTTTTCAATAATTTAACTTTGGAAAACTTCTCTTAATTGATGCTAGTCGTATGTATAGTCAATATAATTCAATAAGCAATTGAAACATTTGGATAACAATCTGCAGCTCTAATAAATTCTAAAATTTCAACTAATCACATTAAATCATTTAGCAAATTCATTTGCAACACTTTTAATTTAGTAAAAAAGATCATCTAAATCCACATCCGACACATTAACATGAGAAAAAGTTGTTGTAAAATTATTGCAACATTTTTTCAATTCATTATCATCCAATGACCTCATCTTTTTTGAATCAAATAAGAATTCAAAAATATTTTCAAATATTATTCTCCAGCGAAGCAATTGCCATATCCACAATAACTAGAAAGTAATTAACTTTGAAAGAATCCTCAGCTGATTGAATTTTCCCATCGTGATCATTTTCATCAAATTGTCTTTTCCTAATAATACAACATCTAATTGAAAATGTAGGCTCTACATTCATCTAATGTGCAAGACTTTTGACAATATTCATATTAGAGTTAAACCTTTCATCTCTATATTTATCAAAAAAATATCATAACACCTTCTAATTGCTTTATGATAGTGTCAATGCACATAAATTTAGACTGCAACTTTTTACTCACTATGTTAATAGCGAATAACTCACTATGTTAATAGCGAATAAAATATCATACTAAATAACTATACCAAGTAAAAAACTCTAAAACTCTCAATTATACTAACTAAATTTTTCTCTTAACTCTTTAACTTGGCATCATCATAAGATCTAGATAATTAGATCAAAGTCAATCTTATTTGAGGAGCTTAAAATCTAATAGCTTTAACACTTTTTATTCGACTCTCCCAACTAATGTTAGACAAAGATTTCATAGTTAAGCCCAAAATATTATCAAGTAAAACCTTCCACCTTTTCGGAGAGCTTGAAAATAATTCATATATGCGTCACACAATTTTAAAAAATGAAACAACTTTAACACAAGAATTTGTCGTATCATTAAGAGTAAGATTAAGATTATGACAGGAACATGACATATATAATACTCTTGGATTTATTTCAAGTAATCGCTTTTAAACCCCTTGGTAATTTCCTTTCATATTATAACCATTGTCATAACCTTGACCCTTCACATTTTAGACATTAAGATTAAGAGACTTAATTATATTCAATAATTCATTGAAAAGTCTCAATCCAAATGTGTCATCTACTTTCAAAAACTCTAAAAAGTACTCCTCTATTTTTTTATTTAACATATTCACACATCGTGCTAACAAACTCATTTGTTTTTTTTGCTCAAATATGGGGTACAATTGAGAATAATAGAAAAGTATTTTGCCTCTTTAATGATCCCTATAATAAAACTTCTAACACTATGGGCTAACAGGAAAATCAACTCATTTTAAATTTTGTGACCAAAATAATGATGATGAATTTCATGATTTTGAATACGTCTAACATGATCTTGCATTATTACATCAAATTCAGTAATCATCTCAATCAATCCTAAAAAAATTACCATTACTATTTTGGTAAAGTTTCTCATTGGATCCTTGAAAAACCAAATTATATTTAGCAAAATATTTCATAATAGAAACTATTCTTATTAAAACTTGTCTCCAACATTTTTTCTCCTTTACAATTTCTTGTTGCAAATATTTATCAACTGTTTGATTTTTATTCGATCTTACTCTTAATTCATTCCAAATTCTCATATTAGTCATATGCTCAATGCAATTCTCATATTAGTCATATGCTCAATGCAATTCTCATGCTCTTTAAGTCTCTCACGAAGATGCTCCCAATCTCTAAATCCATCATTTACTAATGCATTTTGTTTGCTATTAGATTTGCACAACTCATAACGAAAACAATATTCTTTATCTATATGTTTAAAGTAAACCAACCATTTTCTATTGCTAATAAACCAACCATTTTCTATTGCTAATCTCTGTATTACTCAAATTTCTATAATAATAAGAATATGAAAAATACCAAGAGGTATTGTCTAAAGGAAGCACAAGATTCAATTTTCATACAGACCCTTTTTTAACTAAAATTTCCCTTACTTTATTATCAAGATTATCCTAATTTCTAAGATCATAAATATCCAATGTAGGGATTTGTTGCTCATTTGCCTTTAAATTTTCTAAAGTGGATGTATTTGGTATATGATCATACTCACCCAAATTTCTAATATCCTTATGAGTATGAATCTCATTACTTAAATTTTCTTTATATTTTTCAAAATTACCTTCACCTAATTCCTAAGGAATCTCACTAGAGAAACCTACTCTTTTAATAAATTTATTAATTGCTCCTTTTTGGGATTTTATTAACTATTCTATTTGTTTTCTTTTTTTCCCTTTTTTTTAACTTCCAAACAAATGATTTTTAGCAACATAATATAAACGAATTATAAGGACTAGACAAAGAACAAAAGCACCTGTATGGAATTGAAAGAAGTATCTAAGCATAACAAAACACCAATAACTTGACAATATATAACAGAGATATATCAAATATCTTATATCTGTGACATAGAAAAAAAATAAAGACCATCCTATATTAAAATAGAAAAACAAAAAGCAAAATTTAATGATAGAGAAACACTAATTTTTAAAAATAAAAGAAATTAACATACTTAGGAGAAAATATAGTAAATTATATTCTAATTCATTAACTATTATAAGCTTGTCGAGCCAAATATTATCTTATTCTGTAAGTTGTGGAAATGATTAAATATTATTTTGATAAGTAACCAGATAAAGGTCTAAATTATTAAATCAAATATTTTCAGTAGTTTTTGAATTTAATTAACGTTACTGATTTTTTAATAAAAAATTTTCTTTTATAGGAATTAATATAATGGTAAATGTAGTATATCATATCAATTATTTACGGTATTGTTTAACTATCAAATAATTTTTATTTTATTTTATTAAATTTTAAGTAATAAATTTTTTATAGGAATTAACATAATGTTAAATGTAATATATCATATGAACTATTTATAGTATTATGTAATTTTCAAATAAAGAAGTTTTTAAATTATGTCACTATTAGAAGTAAATATTGTGTCTGAGGATCGGAAGGTGCTGCTCGTTTTAGTCCATTATTGAAAATGATCATAGGGTTAAAATTTTAACTTACAAGAGGGCACACGCACAGACAACCTGAAAACATTTATAGAAAAGAACTCCCTAAATCACAATCTTAAAAATCTTAAATACCATTCTCAATATTTTTATTATTTTCAACTTCTACATCATTGTTCTAATGATTAGGACTATTATTTAGATTTTAAATTACTATATTATTAATTATTCATACAATAACTTATCAAATCCTCAATTTTGACTTTAATTAATTTCATAACAATTCTTAATGTGATTACCAAAGATTGAAACTTCTAACATATTAAGAAGGTCTCAATTTCTTTAGTAATAGACAGTGAATCACACCACAATTTACCCATATCAAAAAACTTTATCACGGCATATTTAATAGAATCATAAGAAATTTTATAATAAAGGAAATCATTTATGCAGTCTTTGAATTGAGTAACTCAAATTATTTGATTTAGTCATATTATCACTAAATTTATGTGAACCTCTACAAGAACACAGATACAACAATTATTACGTTACCTGTGACAAAGTATAATGAAAATTACAATAACAAAAATTAAATTATTTATTAATGTTTAATTATATTTTTTATAAATAATAAGTAATCTAAAAATAAAAAAGGAGAAATACAAATAAACACAAAATCATTTAATATTAATGTTCTGATTTAAAATGCTAATATAGCGTTCACATGACTCACAAATTACAAATTAATTATAATATATTCAAACATTTAGTAAGCTAAAAATACATAAAAATATCATAAACTTTACCTTTAAATTATCACTTAAAACTCAGAATTCAAAACTTAGAATGGTGAAAATCTTTTGCCAATTTTTGAGTTAGAGTATCTTAGATTTATATGTTGATGGAAAAAAAAGAGTGTAAGTTATATACCCAAATTCTTCAAAGGAATTTACAAGTATAAAAAGTTAACGTTAATCTTGGAAGTTGAAAAGTTAGGGGCTGTTTGGTTCTACTTCTGTTTTTCTATTGTAGTTTTCAGTTTTTGTTTTCAGTTTTTTGTTTCAGTTTTTCTTTCAAATAAAAACAAAAACCTGTTTGGTTGTTATTGTTAATGTAGTTGTATTTTTATCACTAATAATAATTACATTTTAGATAAAACTTAAAAATAAATTATTTTTAATTAAATAAATTTATTTAATGTCTTATATAATATTTATTAATAAATTATTAATAAAATTATGTTATTTTAATAAAATAAATAATTTAAAAATTAATATTTATTTGAAATATATTTTAATTATTAAATCAAATTTTATTTGAATATTTATATATTTTAAATTTAATTATAAAACTACATAAAATAAAATTATTTTTAATTTTATTGACAATTAATTTTAATTTATTGAATATATAAATATAATGTTAAATTAAATTATTCATAATTTTATTAAAAATTAAATAATTAAATTATATATATTTAAATGATAGTATATCAGATTATTAAAAAAAGGAAACAAAAACCACTTTTATGGTTTTCATAATTTTTGAAAACATGAAGAAACCAAAACCAAAACCAGAAATTAAAAATTCAAACAAACAAGATTTTTTTTACTGAATTTAAAAACAAAAACAGAAAACAAACACCCCCCTTGCTTTCTTTCTTAGCTATATTATCTCAACCAAAGATTGTCAATTCTACTCCTTTAACAACCATTAAATAGGATTTAATACCTTTCAACAATTGAATGCATGAATGCACGAATGCTGCTGAAATGGGAGTTGGAGGAGGCCCTTAATGAGGGTGGGCCCTGGGCAGGTGCTTTGCGTGCCCCTACCTTGCCTAGGGTCGGGACTAATTGTATCAAGCCTAGACACTAATGCAAATAATTCAGTATGATTTACTTATATTCTACTTGTAAGCCTTAACAATAAGTCCAGCTTTGTATTTATCTACTTTGGCGGTAACCTCTCTCCCCTGGGTTGATTAACAAGCTCCTATGTATTATTCTTTTTAATCTCCTCTAACATTGTCTCTTGCCATTTTCAGTCCAACACAACACTTTTAGAATTGAGTGAATCATCTTTTGTGTTGTTCCTAATAATCGAAAAGTTGTAAGAACTATTGCGAAACCATCTCTTTGTTGTTTTTTAGCTTCATCATCATCAAGAATTTAGCATTTGAATGTATCTATAAGTTTCCTTTTTAACCACCAACTTGAATTTCCTAAATGTCTCAAATGTTTTAGAAAAACTTGGGAAGACCCTTCACTATCTTCTTTTGTTGTAGTAATTGTAGGCCAACAAAATGTAAGTGACCATACATGTAATACCATAACTAGGTCATCTCCTTTTACTTTGTTGTCATACAATTTAGTTTAAGACTTCGCAGGAAACATTCAATTGCTTGTCATCTGAGCTCTTGTAATTAAGCTAAGTCTGGTGTTTTAAAATTGGTACATGTCATCCTCTTATCAAGATTTTATAGCCTTTCTCTTGCAATTATCTAACATTGAATAAGGTTTGACATAAAGAGTACACCTGAAATGAATTGAATTTGGTTAGTTTTAGTTTATAAACTAACTATATTTGAATTATCTCCAAATTTGATAATGTCAATAAAACCTTCATCAAGTTCTGAGAAAGCCTCCTCCTCACCATACATATAGTTTTTCGAAAGTTAAAAAATGATTCATGAGAAGTACAAAAACATGACTGTTTTAAACTCCCCCATATCGATTCTCTTCTATCAACCTCACCATACATGTAGTTACCACACAACTTGCATATAAGAAGCACAAATACCTAATATTACTTTCTTTAGTTCGACAAACTATCAACAAAGATACATCAACTTCGTTATCTTTATGCTTAACATGGTTTGATTTTTTCTCCTTTACTAATGTTTGTTATGCACTATGATTTGTGGCATTTAAAGCATTCAATGTGTCCTTTACATTTGGCTTTGCTACTTTCTCCCTTCTGCTTCTCTCGAGCCCACTTAAGCATTGTAGTTATTGTCTCTTAGCTTGGCATTACCATGATATTTCTTCTTCTTAGAATCCCACATATGGATTGTATTTTCTTTATGCAATCTTATTTCCAAAACATGCTATCAATTGCCTAAAATGGATAAGCACCCCTAATAAGTATAGAAAGTAAATCATTCTTAGACCCTTCAAGAATGTTTCTTTTTAGTCACCTCTATCCATCTCGGTCATCCTCTTTGGTCTCTAAATCCTTTAAGAAGCCAAGGAAACCTAAAATTCCCAGAAGTATGAAGCCACCAGATGAGTTTCCTCCACCGCCACCACCCCCACCGCCACCGCCACCGCCAGATCTGGGCGGAAATCCATTTCCTCCATCACTAAGTTTAGGAGTCACCGATGGATCTGAATTTAAATTAAGATCATTGGGACACATTGAGCAAACCGAAAGTAACTTGCACATCATCTAAGAAAAGGTAGTAGGATCAATGTGCAGTCATATGATTAATTAAAGTCGAATTTCATGCAAGCCAAGGGCAATCTTTGCAGCACTATGTAAGAACTTAAATTTATGTTTAGATCTCAAGAGATCAGGCTCTTACCTCGCACAGGAGCCTTGGTGATTGTTGGAGCTTCGCGTGTAATTGTCTGTTTTTGGCCAGAAGCTCTGCATCTTAAATTCTGCAGGGAAAAGCAAGTAATTGTAAATTCAACCAATGAAATCTCATGATGATGTAGAAATTACAATTATATAACCCAAAGTTTTAACCAAATTATTCTTAGATTCATGATACAGTGGAAAATTAAGAGACTAATGTAGTCAATTCTATTGAACACTGAAAGCTAATGGATTTTCTCTATGTTTTACAAACTAACAAATTGTAGACAAACTAAACCAACCAGTAAAACTGATGGCCACGGACACAATTTCAGAAACTATCAGGACAAAGAAATCAGTTAATCACAATGTGAAAACAGAACACACGCATTAACCTTAAGCAAATAAAACCTCACCTTGGCAGCCACACATGAAATAGAAGCAAATTGCTTCCCGTTAGCATGTAAAAGAGGTCTTCTTCTTTCAAGTGATTTTAGTGGCATCGCTAGCTGTACTGATCCTGATACAGCCAAACTCTTCTGCCGTCTCTGTGCATGCCCAAATGGACCAGCTTCTCTTTGCTTGAACCTGCCGTTGTCTGGATCCCATGGTTTCTCTGTAAGCAAATAAAGGAAGCAACAAACAAGATAAAATAATCGAAAGTAATGTTTCACCCTCAACAAGGCAATGCCTGACGTAAAATAAAGTTAAAAGAACCAATGGATGATTTCAGGAAGAGACGTGATTGTTACATACAAGTAACATCAATAAGCGAACTTATGATATGCTCTATCTGATAAAAAGATAACAACAATTTAGAAGACATGAACAAATGACACAGATATGAATACGATTCATACCAAATTAAGATAAATATCTATCATAATAAAGTGTCCACCCAAGGTGTTTATTAGAGTTTCACAGCTCAAATATAATTTATCTCATCAAATATTCCCATTCAATATAAGTTTGTAAAATCTGCAGATACCAACCAGAGATGAACGGTAGAGGCAAACTGCCATCGGTTCTTATGGCCAATGCTGACATCTCAAAAGTAATGCAGAATTCAACCTAGAAATACCTGCAGAAGTGAAAGAAATATATCTATTTAGCATTAAATTGTGATCTAAGCATATGATCAAATTTACATGGATGTGCTAGGAAAACCCACTAAAGTTTCATGAAAAACAAAGATACGTTTCACTTCACCAGTGTCTCCAAAATTTTCTCAATTTCAACCACGAAATCTCGCAATTTCTAGATAAATTTAGCTAAGCGCAAAAGCCCGACCGATTACCTATAAAAGAGAACACTTTTCTTATCGTTAGATTACAAATCTGCCTCTGGAAAAGCACAACTGCACGAAAGCTTTTGATTTCTCGAGAAAGTTGCAAACTTTGAAGAGCTCTTGATTAGATGAATTGTAATCTCACAGAGAGAAGGACACCTTGGGGCCTATGCAATTTCGGGGCTGTATGTTCAGTTTATATTTATATATATATATATAGCACGAGGCGGTGATAGCCAGACACAACTGGTTTGAAACGTTGTCGTACGGTCTTTTTATATATGTCTTGGGGTTTAAACGTAGTTTCACTATAAAACTGTCAGCAGCGACAATTGCTTTCCTCTTCCCCGCTCTGGTTCTACTTATCAGCTAATTGGGGCTGTCGTGGAGTTGACGATGATGATGGAAGAAGACGATGAATATGTGGAGTATGTTCCGGTGGCCAAACGTCGAGCCATGGAAGCGCAAAAGATACTTCAAAGAAAGGGCAATCTTTCTGCCCTAGAACAAGAAGAACTCGAGAAATCCAAGCTCGCCGAATCCAAACCCAGTCTCCTCGTCAAAGCTTCCCAATTGAAGCGAGACCAACCCGAGATCAGCCAGGCGGAGCAAATTATGCAGCAAGAGAAAGAGATGATTGAGCACTTGTCCGATCGCAAAACCCTAATGTCCGTGCGTGAATTGGCCAAAGGGATCACTTATACCGAACCCCTTTTGACTGGTTGGAAACCCCCGCTTCACATACGGAGGATGTCCACGAAGGAGAGGGACGCTATTCGCAAACAATGGCATATCATTGTTGATGGTGAGGACATTCCTCCACCTATTAAGAATTTTAAAGATATGAGATTTCCTGATCCTGTTTTGAAGAAGTTGAGAGCTAAAGGCATTGTTCAGCCCACACCAATCCAAGTTCAGGGTCTCCCTGTTATTTTGACTGGGAGGGACATGATCGGGATTGCCTTTACTGGTTCTGGAAAGACGCTTGTTTTCGTGCTTCCTATGATCATGATTGCCTTGCAGGAGGAGTTGATGATGCCTATTATGCCTGGTGAAGGCCCTTTTGGTTTGATTATCTGCCCATCGCGAGAACTTGCTAGACAAACTTATGAAGTTGTTGAACAGTTTTTGGCTCCTTTGAGAGAGGTTGGGTATCCGGAGTTGAGGCCTTTGCTATGTATTGGTGGGGTGGATATGAGGTCTCAGTTAGAGATTGTGAAAAGGGGTGTACATATTGTTGTTGCAACTCCTGGAAGGTTGAAGGATATGCTTGCTAAGAAGAAAATGAATTTGGATAATTGCAGGTGTCGCATTGACCATTGCCTCCCTTAATTTACTTTCGTAAATAGTCTTGCCATTTCATTCTATATTTGGAAACCCATTTATAAGCTAAATTTTTTCAAGTTCAATAACTTCATTTGTTTAATTTTTTGTCTTAGTTTTGACATTTATTTAGTTAGCTTCTTGAACATCAAACGAATTGTGGATTCTGGGTTTCATACTATATTAGAGGAAGCAAATTTCACAAGTTATGCCATTTTTACTCAAGACTAGGGAACGTTGGTGGACGTAAAACTTTACAGTTCCAACAGGATTAGTTTGTTGAATTAGTTGGTCTTTTTAACAGTAGAACCTGAAAATTTCCATTATTATCAAGTTAATCTGCTTGTTTCTTTGTTCAAATTTCCTATTTGGTGTCAAGAAACTATATACTACTGCTTCATGTTCCTTGTTTAACTTGCTTTCATTCTTTTTCTAATATTTTGAAAAAAAAAACTTTGTTTTACAGAATATTGGATTGCTTTTTTTAATTGGTTAGATCGTTATTGAAATCAATCATGTTTCCTGATCAGATACCTGACATTGGATGAAGCTGATAGATTGGTGGATTTGGGCTTTGAAGATGATATAAGGGAAGTTTTTGACCACTTCAAAGCGCAAAGGCAAACTCTGCTATTTTCTGCCACAATGCCAACCAAAATTCAGAACTTTGCCAGGAGTGCTTTGGTAAAACCCGTTACTGTTAATGTTGGGAGAGCAGGAGCAGCAAATCTTGATGTAATTCAGGAGGTCGAGTATGTGAAGCAGGAGGCAAAGATTGTTTACCTTCTTGAGTGCCTGCAAAAGACTCCTCCTCCAGTTTTAATATTTTGTGAGAACAAGGCTGATGTGGATGACATTCATGAGTATCTCCTACTAAAGGGGGTGGAAGCTGTGGCCATTCATGGAGGTAAGGACCAAGAAGAGAGAGAGTACGCCATTTCATCCTTCAAGGCTGGAAAGAAGGATGTCCTGGTCGCAACAGATGTTGCCTCAAAGGGTCTGGATTTTCCTGATATTCAACATGTAATTAACTATGACATGCCTGCAGAAATTGAAAACTATGTGCATAGGATTGGTCGAACTGGAAGGTGTGGTAAGACAGGAATTGCAACAACCTTCATAAACAAAAACCAAAGTGAGACGACGCTGCTGGATTTGAAGCACCTCTTACAAGAAGCAAAGCAAAGGATTCCACCTGTATTGGCTGAGTTGACTGATCCCATGGAAGATGCGGAAACAATCACAAGTGCTAGTGGAGTTAAGGGATGTGCTTATTGTGGTGGGCTTGGTCATCGGATACGCGATTGTCCCAAGTTGGAGCACCAGAGAAGCCAACAACTTGCAAATTCCAGAAGAGATTATTTTGGCTCAGGTGGTTATCGTGGAGAGATGTAATGAACTCTCTGTTGATGCATAACGCCATTTTGTATGTGGTAGTATTGTGATACCAGAACTTGTACTTGTCCTCCATTTCAAAGACATTAAAATAAGTTACATTCTCCAGAGATTTTGTAGATTTTGAGGTGTAGTTTTGGAGGGCTAAGATGCAAGCATTATCCGTGAAAGACTCCCAATTAAAATATTTGCAGTTATGAAATTAGTATCTTGTCAGTAAAACTTAACTTTGGAGCAGATAGACTTAAGATCAACAAAGAACTCCTGTTTTACCATAAGTATGGTTGGTGTATCTTATATCAAGAAATTTTGTGTCATAGTTTGGTATTTCATCAATCGTGGTATCTGTCGATAGAGTGTAGTTTACAATAAAATACAATTTAAATCGTAATATTTTAAACCATTCAAATTAATTCTAACTTTTTAAGATATTTTAAACAAATTCAAATAAAGAAAAAAATTAACGAAGTTAATTCTTCATCAATTAAATATCACGTTAATATTAACGTGATATTATTTTTATATTTTAAAAAATTGGCCCTATGATCTTGTTTTAATTAAAAAGTAAACTTCAGTATTATGTAATAACAAAACTTGCTTTTATGTATTTTTAAGAGTGAGTCTCACTTACCAGTTACCACGTGATAGTGAGACCCAGTTTTATAAATTTTTAACAATTGATCATACTTATTATGTAATAGTCGAATATGCTTTTTTGTTAAAAATAAAAATAATGTCACATTAATCTTATATTAGAGTTCAATTTTGTTATAAATATTTAAGTTCAAGATATAATTTTAAGCCGACAATTGCAATTATCTCAAGACAACAATATTGGAACGAAATTGGTTATCTTTTTAGTGGGATATTTCTTCCAAGTCTAGTAGAAAGTTGGAAGCACTTGATATTATTGTACATTAACATAGGATCGGTGATGGTAGTCCTAGACATGGCTGGTCCTACGTCGGGGTGAGAGTGAGTGAGACATGTTTGTAGGTAACTACTTTGGCTGTTGGACTACACCAGACGTGAAAGGATCCTCGTAATATTCTCTTTATATTCCTCCTACCTACCTGGGAAATGGCCAACTTGGTCTCACACCTTTGATGCACATACTATCTGCCGAAATATTTCCTGTTCTTTAGTCTTCTATAGTATTTGACATCATAAGATTTCTTTACCCTTAATGTATTCAGATATCTGAAAGGAGTTCTTCCGGAGGAGAGGTAAGTTTACATACCTTGTATTGTTTGATCTTGCTTTCCAGATGCATTTATTGCCACTATTTTCCTCGTTGGTTTTGCTTTGATTTCACTGGTAAGGGCATTAGAGAAGATCCTTGCATGAGTAAGGAAAAAGATAATTTTGGAGCATTATGCCCGACTCCTATTAATGGAACATAATTTTGGCACTGTGTTCCCTAATGGCACCTTCCAGTTGGTAACTATGACAGAAGTTCTCTTCATCAGCTATTGTTTACTTCGATTACATGTTATCGGAACCTTGATGAACCTGTTGCCAGAGATACCTTGATGATACGATTTAAAAATCATACAGTATCTAGTTTTCATCAAGTGCAGTGCTGCTGTTCCATTACTTGGAAGAAAGTATGTGCTTCCCTGAAAAACAGAGCAGCAGAGTGTCAATTTTTTGTAATCTCACCAATCCAACAATTCATGTTTATAAACCTTAGTTACATGGCAATCTATAGGGCCAGTCGGAGTTTGTTTTGCAGTAACCTCAAGTGGCGAGCAGAGGTTGCATCTGAGATTTCAGGTTCTGAACAGAAGCTCCTCACTAGCAACCACAATTCTTCAAATCCTCGTTGGTCTGTTCAATCTGATGCATCCTTGACTTGTCCCGCAGAACTTCTAAGAATTAAGATAGAGAAGATTATTATTTCTTACACTGAGCAAATTAGAGTGAAGTTTGCTGTTCTAGATTATGTCACCATTGTGACTAGTTATTGATAATTGTTCTTGTTGTTTGCTGTTGGAATGTTTTATTATTCTCAACCAGAGTGACTTGCTAGAATACTCTTAAGAGATACGAGCAAATAATATACCCAAACAAAATGTCATCATCATAGTGTTTCCGAAATATCTTCATTCAAATCATAATGTTCACAAATATACTGCCCATGTAACAATGATGTAATGGCCTCGGTTCAGAAATCCAATACCTATTTACATTAAGGCATCAACAAATTCCCTCTGAACAAAGAATCAGTAATGGAAACCAATCTAGAAAACCAAACATTGTTTCACCTCCTCATATGGAATTTACAGTAATAGACTTCCTTCCTCGACCCTTGTTACCAGCAGTATCAGAATCCTTTCCAGGCATTTAGAACTTCGTGGAAGATTTCAGCAATTAGATCCCTATCGGCACATTGCATGAAGGAGCTAAAATCATCTCGAATATCGAATATCTTACCAAACTTCACAAGATATCGCATGCAGCTGATCTTCAGTTTTGGCAATTGATATAAAGATGCACTCTGCAACCTCTCAAGCACGTTTTTTGCATCTATGTCTTCAAGAAGACTATCATGGCATGCCTCTTTCAGGTCAGTGATATCATACTTATCAGCTGCATGTAGAAGTGCTAGTCGGTGGACCAGAAATTCTTCGTGTTGGATATTTCCATAAATATAATTAAGAAATGCCTGGCAAGCTTCAATTGACATGTCAGCAATATTTATAGTTGACAGCTCTTTCTCTTTCAGGTCATGAGCAAACATGCTGCAGAAAACAGGTGATCTTGCAGCAAGAATGGCACGATGAGCTCCAACGCTTCCATCAGAAGCATTTATGGTAATATCAGTGTGGATGCTTTCGGTCAACATTCGATAAAGGCATGCAAGAGCTGTTGCATTAGATCGATTTTCTGCAAATCCCTGAGCCCAGATGGAGGAAGGCTCTCCACCCTATACATAGAAAGTTTCTTCAATCAAGTAACAGATGGAGTAACCACCAGAACTCATCAGAAAAAAAATGAATAGATAGGTAAGATAACATAGTTTAGTACAACTATTACTATAATGGGAGCCGAGCTGAAGAATTCGAATGAAAAGTATTACGAGTCTAAGGAGCTCGTTTATATCAAATAAAAATAAAGTGGATAAACCAAGCAACTACATACGTCTTTAGATGATGTCTTCAAATCAAGGAACTCAACGTCAATGATGAATTTTCCTGTCAATGGAACCTCAATAGCCCAAACAAAGTCCTCGTTCGTTTTGAGTTGCTTGTCGGCTATCTCTGCTCGTTAATCACAGACGTAACTACTTGTCATAAAACAAAGGATAGAAACAGCCACCCAAACATCCAGCTCATGAAGTAAGAAATAAGGTATACAGTCCCCATCCACCATTTCTTGAGGTTTCGAACATTTACTCATGGACTAAAGGAGATAGTATCAATTTCCAGTACAAAATTTCTCCATGCGGGAGGAATAAACGTGTCAATAAAAATTTAGCTGAGCGTCTAGTTTACTAATTTAGATATTGGATATAATTAACTAAGCTCCCTGAGATGCTAAATGGAGAATTTCCATATGTGTGTATATATAGTTCTTGAAAATAACTCAAATGATGAATGATGATCAAGTATCTAGGCAGAACATAGATATCAAAGTTTTGTTCTTTAGATGTTTAAGTACCTGGATGAGTAAAGGTCTTCCGATCTCCAGCAGAACAGATAACTCGAATAATGAATGATGCAATTGGGGGGTTTGCTCGAGTTAGATTTGATATTTCTGGATATAATTTAACAAATAACACCCGGTTCTTCTCCACAGACAAATGCCTAAAGTCCAATAAAAACAAATATTAATTCAGAATAGGTCAAAAGAAGGAAGAAAACGAAGCAAGAAAAGGATCACTAGATAAAAGGCCTTCAAGTTTGTACTTCATTTTTCACTTTTCTAGAAACCATATCTAGCAGCAGATAAAGTATCTCTGGTACAGGGTAGCACCAAATTATTATCCACATCCAATCTCAGGCATGGACCATTTCTCCCATCCTCTGCAGCCAATTATAGACTAAGCGAAATCTCATAATCCCACCTCATAATTATACATTCCTGGAACATCTATATCCAAATTTCCACTTTCATCAAAGTCAAAATCGTTTAGAGATAAACAAACAGTGCAAACTCAAATACAATTACTAGAAGCTAAATTTGTATATGATAATCGTACGAAATCTTTAACATACTTATTAGAACTATCAGCAGAAATAGCGAATTTGTTAGCATTACAACAATGAGCAAACGTAACAATCTTCTTCACCGATAACCCTAAAACACACAAAACACAGAAAGGCTGAGAAGCAAGTTGTCTAACCAATTCCAATTGCCGATCTTGAAAGGATCGGACTTCCGGTAGGTGCAAGAAGCAAGGTTGTCTATCCTCCATTGAGCGAGACGAGACGTCGTTTCAACTCTATAAGCAGAAGAATCGGTCATCCTAGTGAAAGCCAGAGCCGTAGTGATTTCATGGATGCAATCCAACAACCGATATTCTCCTGCCTTTCCCAGGTTTACTGTTTTCTGAACTATCTCCACTCATAAAAACCATAACCCAATACCCAAAAACTAACCTTTCGTCTCTTTCCTCACCTTCTCAATTCTCTACTACACTACAACAGTACTGGGTGATCATTAAGGAGATTTATTGACAAAAGACAAAAGTTTTGATCTGGGTTTTACTTGTTGCCTTTCGATGGTTTCGGGCACGCAAGCGTGTTGGTGTTACTTCACGCCATTGATATAAAAGCTTCTTTGTTTATTTAAGTGGGAGAGAAAGAGAACCATGGGGAGAAGGATAGAGGTGATTTGGTAATATTTGTTGGCTTACACTGCACTTCAGGCAAGGGATCTTGGGGAGATATAGCTTATGTTTGTTTTGCATTTGGCTTGTTCCTTGTTGATTAAAAAGGCCACCTTTATCTTAACTGGATGTGGTTTATGTGTGCCTTTTTATAAAATTTTGGTGCTTTCAAGCAAAGTATCTGTTCTCGTTTAGTAGTTAATAGAAGATGAAAATTTTGATTCAATCACACATTTTGTTGACCTCAAAAGTCATGGATCACCTTCCACCCAATCTCCACCCACCAGATAGGATTTTCCAATGTTGTTGACGCTTATTTAGTGCAGCAACAAATTATTAAGAAAGATATGCAGTTTTTTATATTTTTAATAAGAAATTATTTCTGTAAAGATACCACTCAGGGATTTCCAAAGGCACACAAGAAAATTATAATATCAAACTGGTCATTACATAAGTGAAAACAATTCGTTTAGACTAGATTGTCGACAATACATACTCGAATTGAAAATATGTATATTTTAAGTAAGGTTCAAATATGATGGACAAGACAACAAAGCTCTTTCTAATTTTCCTGACTGGGCGGCACAAATATCATCTTTTCTCTCGGAACCTTACTTCTTTCACGTATACATATATATACTAAATTTTCATAATTTATTTAACAAATGTCTAAACGATGTTAGTGTATATATATATAAATTTTCATAATTTATTTAACAAATGTTTATATATATGAAGATTCCTAACTAAAATTCAGACCATTTGAACGACCGCTATAACTGAAAGTCAGTGCTCGTGTAACTATATCCTGACAAATATCAAGGACCTAGGCTAGGCTCCTATAAGTTTGTGCAATGCAGTCAGTACATCATATCCACGACTCCGTAGCCTCTTTTATCTTCTGTCGTTTGTTGGCTAGGTCTATGTGATGCGTGGGCATTAAATGTAGGAAATCATACACACGGTTTTGTGACATCATCCATTGATGGGCTTTGGACACCAAAGGGCTACTACTCACACATCCCCATCTCTTGTACTTTAGAGAAGTAGGCTGGCTTACCAAATTATACGAACAGTCAGAGTGGAATGGAAGATGGTTGTCTGCGGGGTAAGTAAGGAAGAAAGCAGGGGATGTCTGATTAAGGTTGGAATCTTGGGTTACTTTAGCATTATATTAAAATATAATATATATATATATATATACATGTATTCAATTCATAAGAAGGCAAGGAAGGTATCTTCTTGTGGGCCGTACCGAATAGAATCCTTTACACATCCCAATGTTGCAAGCAATCTATACACTGAAATCCTAAACCATCAGAGCCCTACACATATCGGGCAGTGGCAAGGCCCCAGCTATGATATTCTTCGCATTGTATTTATAATGCAAGCAATCTATAAACTGAAATCCTAAACCATCAGAGCCCTACACATATCGGGCAGTGGCAAGACCCCACCTTTGATTTTCTTCACATTGTATTTATAATGCAAGCAATCTATAAACTGAAATCCTAAACCATCATAGCCCTACACATATCGGGCAGTGGCAAGGCCCATAGATCCTCTGTCTCAAAAATTGTATACCAAATTCTAACCATTTATTTTTATAGGTCCCACATAAATAGATAGTTAAGATCAAATAAGATAGGATTGGTACACACTTTTTGAGACAGAAGATCATATCCCAGTGGCAAGGCCCCGCCTTTGATTTTCTTCACATTATATTTATAATTTAATTTTAAAATTATTAAATTTTGAATAATTTGGCCCAAATAAACTTCATCCTAAAATTAATTAGTGATAGAGGAGTAATTCACTAGACTTATATGCATGCGCAAGGTTGTATACTTCCTCCTATCCAAAATAAAAGTTATTTTAGATAGAATTTAATTATTCAAAATAAGTATCATTCGTGACTTTTCATGTATGTTTATAATTTTACTTCCAAAATTATCCTTTAATTTCTCTCTCATCTTGATTACACAGATTACATTTTCAAGACTATTCAACATGCAATTAATAAAGGTATATCAAATATTTCATTAACTTTCTTAATAAGTGTGCATCCCTTTAAAATGATTTTTATTTTAGATAGGAGGGAGTATTTTTTCCGTCATGCAGAACAAACTTTGACTTATATTTCAACAAAAATCATTACATTTAATTATATTTTAAAATCATTTGTTAATAACGCCATTAAACTAAAAATCAAATCATATAAAAATTCAGTGTAATGATATGATTAGATATAATTGCAAAATAAAATGATTAACCATGATTCATGAATAGGATTTGTGATCATTGTCTATCAACGTATAGAGGATTTGGCTAGGATACTTATTAGGAAACATAGAGGGTTCCACCGCAGGATGTAGTTCGGCCCGTGTGATCATAATCTAAGCCACCATTTTATTGGTGAAAGTTTCTTTTTTCTTGCTATTGCCAAATGTAAGCAGCAGTAAAGTCAAAGGCAAAGAAGGGAAGTTTTCCCTCACGGAAAGAGCGTTGCCACCTAACTGTCACCAATCAATGACTTGGTATGGTTTATTAATAATACAATGTACTAGATTTGGTTGGGATTAGGACTTAGAAGCATTTTGTATTTGCATGTCACGATCCAAGCATTGAAACGGTTGCTCAAGCGTCAAAAATCCTTTTTCATGGCCACACTTAATTGAATCATTTGGTTAATATGTATTTTTTTATGTTATAGTAGTGGACATTATCATGTGAAGGTGTTGGTCTTAGTACGTTTCGTGTGAGACAATAGTCAAAGTAAATGATTGATGGAGCAGGACTAAACTTGGTTTGGGTCTTGACGAGAGTCCTTTGCAATCCAACTCATAGATAATGAATAGTCTCTATTGTACTGCCTTTGTCTTTGGTTTTCCAAGAGACAGCTTGAGGTAAAAGCGGGAATAGAGTTGAACCATGGATTTTTTTTAATTTTTATTTTTTATAATCCCAGAGTAGGAATTGTAGTAGTAAAGCTGAAATTGGATTTTAACCTTTACATTGGATTACTAATTTCAAGTCTTGAAATAAGTAGGACAATCAGTATAACTTTTAAAAAACACTGATGTTAGTTTCCAGTAAAATGTAGAAGTTTTCTGGTGTATATGTCAAAGGTCCGAGTGGCAGCGCCATCATCAGCACAAGTGTCAGCAAGAAAATGGACTACTTGGCAAAGAGTTTAGTCTATTGATGTATTTATTTCTGACGGTCATTTAACGACATCAGTGGTCCCTCCTAAGAACAAGAGGTGAGGAATTGAGAAAGCCCATCACCGGTGCGCACAACAATTCCTATAATGATGAATTGTTGTAAACATGCTAACTAAAATTATATTACCTTTTTTTTTTGTGCATCTTTTTGATTCAAATTCAATTCTCATGTATTCAAAATCACGTGATAACAATCAAAAAATAAATCTATTAATTTTATATAAAGTTTTAACACATTAAAAATATTGATATCCAAAGTTTGTTGGGACTCGTTTCCAGAACTCAACATCGGAATCAAAAATCGAAAAACAAAGAGGGGTGAAAGCGAAAGAATGAATCATAAAGCAAAAATGAGCCAAACGGCAAAACGAATGAACGGACGGAAATCAAAAGCAAAAGTCAAAGTGAGCGAAATCCGAAGAAAAACAAATCGTATCAAAAATCGAAGAAATCGAAAACGCGTGCGGAAACCAAAAAAATCGAAAGGTTCGGAATCAAATAAAACAAAAAAATGCTTAAGGACGAACTCTTATGTCCGACATCCGAAAACGTATACTTTAGAAGAAAACAAACAAACGCATTGGAAAACTATAAGACGATCCTGATCTAAACTAATCCAAATCGGTATATTTTTTTTCATTCAATATCATTCAAAACAATTCAATGTCCTATTTGAAATTCATCAATTCCAATTCCTCAATCCATTTTATTCTTCATATGCAAATCATAACCATCAATTCATACACAAAAAGCACTTCAATAATTCAGACCAACCATCACAATCATCGGACCTCCTGTCCGGAATCCCAACACAATCAAACACATTCATATACCCATAGCACTTCGCTAATTCTCAATCATCAAAATCATCGGACCTCCTGTCCGGAATCCAAATACAATCAAATCATATTATACATGTCATATCCATACACAAATGTATATCCCAATTCCATACGCAAAATCCATAACTCATTATTCACATTCCAAAATTAATGCATTACAAACTTTAATGACATTTTCAAGCTACAATACAACATCAATATCCAAAATCTTAATATATACACAAGATACAACAATCCCCAAATTCTCAACAACAATCTAACTTAAAAACAATACAAGATGAACACATACAAACAAAAACCTTCATTTTCTTTCACCCGATCTTCTTCTCATCACCTGTGGATGGGAATGAAGGGAGGATGTGAGCTTATAGCTCGTGAGTAACAAGTTTATAACCGAAAATAAGCAAAAACTTTTGTAAAGTTCAGGTTGAAATCTATGTCACATATTTTCAAATTCATTAAGCAAAACTGTTGAAAAGTTCATTTGTCACATAAAATCATGATAATTTCATAAAAGGCTTCGTTTTCAGTCAAATACAAAATTCAAACTCAAAACTTATAATCCAAATACCATTACATCAACACAGCATAATCCATTTAACCATCAATACAAAACACTCAATTTATGCAACATACTTGTCAATTCAAAGATGCAATGCACAAACAATGACTCAAGAGTTCCGTGGAACAAAACGGATAAACCGAAGTTTAAAACTGTGAACAAAACGAGTCCGATTTCTCAGAATCTCGTGACCTAAACGGGCAGCTGGGATAAGGCTAGACATCGATGTGCACGTGACTAACGAAATGTTCCTCTCTGGCCTAAACACAATCAAATCACATGCATAAATCAATCATTCTCATGATTTTTCTTCTTTCTATTTACTCAAAATACCATGATAAAAGACATAGCATACTCATGCTCACAATTCAAACACAACTTCATTTATAATGTCACAAGGTCACACAAATTCACATATCAAATTCTCAATCATTCAAACACATGGAATGCAAAAATCGTAGCAATTTATTAAAATCATTTATAAATAAAGAAGTTTACAATTGTAGCTATTTATCGAATTATTTGAAAACAATAAATTTGAAAATCATTTCTCTTCTTGATGTTTCGAAAACTTATAATTGGCTCATAATTTAAATTATAAACATGGTACCTACCTCATATCCTTGTTTGAATACTTGTCAATGCCTCTTCTCTTCTCTTTTCTTAACTTCCTTCATAAATTGTAAAAAAATCCCTAATTCAAAAGGAATTTCAAAATTGCACAATTAATAACATATAATCATCAAAATTCATCCTAGAAATCTCAAACCCATACAATCTCCAAGCTATCTAAACCAAAACTCTTTCAAATTTCAACAAATCAAAATTTTCTCTTACCTTAATCCTTCACCAAATGAAGGATTTCTTGGCTTGGATGGAAGCTCTCATCTTCTTCCACCTTTTTCCTTCTTGAATCAACTTAAAATCACTCTTAAAACCCAACAAAAATCGTGACCTAGCTTCTTCTTTTCTTCTTCCTCCTTTCTCTCCACCGAATACACTCTTCTCTCCACCAAAGACCCTTATGCCTTTACATATAAGCCTTAAACCATTAAGCCTTAAGTGAACTTCCAACAATGCCCTTCATTTTACCTTAAAAACTGACATCTTAACTCCTTATTTCGATCAGGTAAATGAAACAATTTGATAACACTTCATTCTAGAGAAATGTTCCTCTCTGTCTTATCTTTCTAATGACACCAAAAACACTCAATTTGGTTTAGAAATGAAGAAGTTATGGCCAAAAAACTTTCTGACCAAGACTGAACACTATACCTAACTTCACTCTAGAAATTGAACATCTTAGGAACTGAATTAAAATTCGATTCCTTCAGAAAATTTGTAGCCCCATGTCTCTAGTATAATAAGAAACAAGAATCAACTCAATCGAAGCTCTATAGCTCAAGATATCTCAAAAATACTGAAGTCTGTTCAGAAAAATATCCTCTCATACTCTTTTAATCGATCCTCCCACTTTGATTCAATCGGTCATTCTCAATTCAATATAAAAACATATAAATTTAGTATGGAGAGAAAGAGGGATGTCTCAGAACTCCAAAGTTTTCAAACTTAGTATCAATGGAAAGATAACAGAACGCTCTACAACTTTCATGAAGGACTTAAGAACAAATTAGGTCTCTAAAGGGGTCAAAAAGTTCACACAAAGTGACTGGTCGGCAACTTTACCCTAAACAGTATCAGAACTTCTAAACATCATAACTTTTCACTCCATTGTCCAAAAATTCCATACTTTGTATCAATGGAAAGATAACAATAAGCTCTACAATTTTCATGAAGAACTTACAAACCAATTCAGCCTCACAAAAGGTCAAAACTTCATTTCAAGCTAGCTGTCCAAAAAAAATGTCATCCTAAACAGTGACACAACTTCCAAAAACCATAACTTCCTATTCCATTGTCCAAAAATTTCATGCTTTATATCAATGAAAAGATAAAACCATAATCTAAAACTCTCATGAAGACCCTAAGAACAAATTATAACTTTATGAGGGTCAAAAAGTCACTCAAAGTTTCTGTCCCCCAAAGTCCATCCTAAACAACATCAAGACTTCAAATTATCATAACTTCTAGTCTCGATATCGAAAAATTGCATACTTTATGGCGTTAGAAAGCTGGAAACATGAGCTACAACTTTTATTAAGACCATTTTGGCTAATTCTATCTAGATCAGTACAGATTTGCCATTGAAGTTTCTGAACATCATTCCTACACTTAGGATGACTTATCAACACATCAACTTCACATATTCCCCCACTACCACATACTCTTCATTCAATTCATCTCAAACACAATTCAAATCTCTAACATGTCATTCCAAAGCAAATACTCAACCGCAAACTCAACAAGGAATAGTATGCACATACTCATTTCTCTTTCACCAAAGTCATACACAATCATACACAAAACACCCATTTCATGTATTAACCTCAAAGTATCATTGCAATTGCTCCAATTAACATTATCCAAATAAAACATTAAACACCACTAATTCCTTATTTAATTTCATTTAATAAATCAAATTTCCAAGAAAAGTTCGGGGTCCAACAAAGTTAGACCAAAAATAATAACTTATTAAAAGTTGAGAAAAGTTTTACTTTATTTTCCTTACCTCTTGTAAGAATTTTTCAAGATCTTTCATATGAAAGGAAGACTGAAGAAATTATTTTAACTTGTTGATACCTTACTAATCACTATTGGTTATAACCATATCATTGACATATACTAAAAATATAATGATATTGTTAGAGGAATGAGAAATAAATAATTAGTAATCATCCGAGCTTTGTTGAAAACCAGGTAGTTTAATAATACATGAGAATTTCTCAAACCATGCTTGAGGTGTGTATTTGAGTTAATAATAGAATTTCTCAAACCAGGTAGTTTAATAATATCCTTAGTGATGAAGCTAAATTGTGTCTTAATCATATTGATAAAGGCTTTTGCAACACTAGTAAAATTAGAAAATGAAAAAAAACCAAGTAAACCATATGTAATGATCTATAAATTATATAAAATATCTATATCCTAACCTAGACAAAAATGGTGATGGACACCATAAATTAGCATATATTAAATTAAAAGCTACATCTATATTAGAGGACTTAGGAGAAAAAGGTAACTTTATAGTCTTACTAGGAGAACAACTTTCACAATCTAATGTTAAAAAAAACAAAGTTAGCATCTAAATGATCGTGAAGAACATTCGATTGAAACCTAATTTTGAGTTTACTTATATGAGGATGTCCAAGCATTAATACGAAAAGCACCACTTTTTTTAGCAGTCAAAAAATTATTTGGAGAAGAAACATCACAATAATTTGAAAGAGAAGACATATTATCCTTATGATTGTGAGAGATCGGATCATTCAAGTTTAGGTGAAATAATCATTATTGCCTATGCCCCAACCTAATCAACTTCACTGATTGAAGGTCCTGTATAGAAAAACTAGAAGGAGAAAATTTAGCTTAATGCTTTTGGTTAACTAATTGACCAAAAGAAATTAAATTGATAGTTAAGTTTGACATATAAAAAGAGTTAGAAAGAGGAAGAGATTCATTCAAATAAAATGTTTTGATGAAATTATTTGATAGATATGGTTAAAGTTTTGAGAAATGAGGTATTTAGTTGGATAGTTGATTAAAGGTTGTAGAGTTGATAAATCAAGAGAATTGGTTTGTTTTACTTGATAAACCAACAATATAGATGATGGATGAAATAACACCTGATAGAAGAGATCACCTGGTTGTTTGAATCCTTTTTTGTATAGTCTCTTGTGTGAGAGTCGAGGTAGTATTATGTGAGAGTCGAGGTACTAGTAGTTTTATCTTGACTTAAACTAAAGGTAAGAAATGTGGGTTATTTTGCATATTCTTTTCCAATAATTGATATTCAAAGATCATATCCCCTTCTTTTTACAATAATTACGTTCATTTATCCTCTTGCAATGAGCTTGTATATGACCAATACATATACTATTGTCAAATCTGCATTGAGTTTTACTATAATTTCTATTCGAATATTTTGTTTAGGGCATGCCATGAGAAGTTAAAGAAGCATAATAAATATAATTAGTTTTAACATCCGAATTAGCCTAGGTCTAAAATTGGGTTTCCTATTGAAAAAGTTCTCCCAAAAATAAGTCAATATTAGTTAAGCCTTGATTGATTATAACATTTTTAGATTTATAGGTCTAAGTTTCATAAGAAATTGAAGCGCTCTACTCTTATCTATATCTTGCTTTAACTCCTTAAAAGCATAATCCTGAACAATCTTAAGGATATCATATTGAATTTAGTCTATCATCCCTATAATTGATAGTAAAATAATTTTGTCTTTCTATCATCCTGATCGAGTTTAGCAATTAGATGATCATTTTAAAATTGTCTAGTATAGTTGGTTTGAGAATATATATTCTTAATGTGGGCTCAAATTATACTAGTAGTACTAAAGGATCTCAAATTAGAAGTAATTTCATTCTCATCAAAATAAAAATCTAAATAATAATTTTATCATTATTTACTTTTCATTTAGCTGTTTCTTTATCATCAATTGGTTCATGCTATGAACCATGTAAATTTTCACACAGTTCTCTTCCTTCTATAAAATCTTAAAAATAAAATCTTCAAAGAATTACAAAAGATATAGATCTCACTTGAATTTTTCATCTTCTATAAAATTACAAAAGATATAGATCTCACATGAAACTTGTCGAATAACGAAACAAAGATTGTTGATACCAAATAGTAGTATTGTAACGCCCCAAATTAGGGGTTAGCATAGTAAGCAAATTTAGTCCGATTTATGTTCTGTTTGACTCAGTATTTTGGCATGCATTCATGGCATTTTCCGGGTACATT
>JAOQMR010000213.1:34677914-34691539 GCA_027563865.1 Erythroxylum pelleterianum
ACATCATAATTTCCTTCATGCTATGTCATATATCATGGACTTCATTAATTTGATTAAAGATCACAATCAATTCATAAAGAACATCAAATTAATGAAACATGCCTTTCTTTATTTATTCATAAAGATTGTACATAGCTTTGTACAAGCGATTGCCTTTAGGGCACTACTCTAACAATCTCACAATACAAACATAAGTCGAGTTGTTACACTATACAAGTCGAGTTATGGGTATTGTGCAAGCATAAGTCGAGTTACACAATGTACAAGTCGACTTACACACTAACAAGAAGAACCCAGTTAGGAGGAGCACATTTTAGGCCTAAATAGAGGTATAGTAAACCAATGTTCGAGGATCTGATAGGGGAACTAAAGTAATTAAGGCTAGATGGATTAGTGAAGGGGTATTGCATAAGGTTTGATCTTTTTTCTCATAAGCTAGTGATACCCAATCCATATCTAATTAGTTCATTGAAGTGGTTAAAACCCAAGATTGCATACCTAATCAAAATTTGGGCCCCTTGAAAATTACAACAAACTTATGATTTAACAAGAAACTATAAAATGGTAGCCCACAATTATTATAAAAGAAATCGGGGGTTAGAGAGGTTATATACCTAATTTGAAAATTTAAGAAGGTGTATTATCAAAACCAACAGAGGTGAGTGGTAAAATAGTTGAGCACAGAGTTACAAAGACTGTAGTACTTAAGAGTTAGATGAGAAAAGAGGGACTTTTTTTTGTGTGATACAACATATAGTCTTAACCACAAATGTAAGATGAGGTTGATGTGCATGTATGTCACAAAAGAAGGAGAAGAGTAGAAAGATGATAGAACAACCTTATTTTTCATTACAAGTTATTACATGCACTACTTTATTTCAGTTCGAAAAATGAACGTAGTAGGGAACTATAAAGGTAAAATTATTCATAAATTAATAGGTGGAGGAAGTTCTCGTAACTTCATCAATAAAAAGTTTACGAGTAAGAATGATTTAATGGTGAAGAACATTGATATGATTTTAACCTTAGTTAGAGGGGGATTACAAATTCAATGTCAATAGAGGTCTAAAGAGTTAAAATAGATAATGAATGGTCATCAATTTAGAATTGATGCTTTAATAATAAATATTATAGGAAGTGATAGTATTGGGGGTGTAAGGTTTCAATTTTGGATGATATTATATGTAATTACAAAGTAGTGTTGAAATTTGAATAACAAGCAGAGAAAATAGAGCTAACAAATAAGAGTTAGAATATGGTGTTAGAGATGAAAGGGAAATGTCATGTGAAGTAAATGAAAGGTAGGGAGGTAGTATATCATTTTCTAATAAGTCAAAAAGATGATCAGCTGCAAATATGTATTCCTTATATTGAATTATAAACCTAGTAATTAAATGTCAATAATCATCTTTTTAATAACAAACAGGGTAGTTATAGTCTCTGTTGGAAAAAAATCAAGATATCTTTCAAAATCCTGAAGACCTTCCTTTTTTTATATTATATGACCAAATAATTAGACTAAAAGCAAGAGTTGAAGTAATCAATAGAGGACCTTATCAATATGCAGGAATTCAAAAACAAGCAGTGCAAGAGTTAGTGGATGAGATGCTATAACAAGGGATAATCAAATAGATTCTTAGATCATTTGCTCCATTAGTCATTTTGGTGAAAAATGAGGATAGTTCATAGAGGTTTTATGTGGATTATAGGGTTTTGAATCATAATACTATTAACGATAAAGTCCATGTTCCACTTACTGATGAGCTTTTGGAGGAGTTGTATGAGGCAAAGTACTTTTCAAAACTTGATATAAAGGCTGGGTAACACCAGATTCATATGCATGAAGAGGATGTGTATGAGGCAACATTTCGAGCTCATCATAAGTTATTAATCGTGCCTTTTGGATTAATAAATGCTCAAGCTACTATTCAAAGCTTAATGAACTCAATCTTCAAGGATTATTAAAGAAAGACAATATTATTATTTTTTATCATTTATTATTATAACATTACACATGGAAACAACATATTCTACATATGGCAGAAGCATTACAAGTATTAAGATCTCATCTTTTGTGAAAATTTTTAAATGTGCTTTTGGAGTAGAGTGAGTAGAGTGTTTAAATTATAATATTAGCATCATAATGGTGGCAACTAATCTTAAAAATATTTAGGCAATGATGGAGTATCTAATTCCTCAATTATTAAAAACAATTTAGATGTTTTCTTAAGTTAGATGGATACTACAAACACTTTATCAAAGATTATAGTTCCATTAGTAAACATTTAATATTTTTATTAAGAAAGAATGTAGTTGTCATACCTCCATCTTAATAAGGCCCAAGGTGGACCACGTAGTATTAGCCGGACACCGAAGTGCCAAGCTAATCTTACAAGCACACATGGCCTGGTCTATTTATACATTCTATCCATATGGTCACCATTTGATTAACAAGATTTATTAAGTCCAAATAGGCATAATTCATTAATTCATCCATCATAATAGTCTAGGCTTAATCCCATTATCATTCAATACATAAGTTTAAATCCTATTGGGTAACAACGTAATAGTAATAATAATAATTTCAGTTAACAAGTTCATAAATAGACTAATGACCCTAATAATGTCTATATTGAAATCTAAAGTCTCAATGTTCCAAATACATGAGAAAATGAAAATAATTAGACAACTTTGGTCAACCTTATCTAGACCTTACTTATGCTTACTGTTGATGCTGCTGCTAACTAGTCGACTAAATAACATATCTCCCTTTTTTCTTAGGTGAGGGGGAAAAAAAGAAAATGTGAGTATTACTCTAAGTGAGGGGAAAAATTACCCATTAGTGGTTATGCATAAAAAGGATTATTTTCATTTTGAAAACCATTTGGGGTTTATAAAATAAATTGTAAGTTTCCTATCTATGTTTATATAGAACCATGCCTATTGGATATTCTTACAACACTCTAACACGAGCATCACTTACATTAAGGCATAAGGTCGATTTTAACGTTCATATTAAGGTTTAAGAAAGACATGTATTCTTGAATCAAGAATCATCACAGTCATTAAGGCACAAGTTTATCAAGCACTACGATCATTAACCACTTAATAAGATATCATTTCCTTAAACAAACAATACCATCTCAAGCATCAAGCACACAACTAACTCAATTTTATCACACATGTCCTTCATCAACTTTTATTCGTTTATGTTAACTCTTTAATTTAGGGATCCCTATTTTATTGCCTAAGCCACCTCACTTAGGTATTTTACCTAAACCAGCCTACTTAGGCCTTTGTTTAAGGAAATTTTTGTTAGCTACCTCACTTAGGTCTTTTGCCTAAGCCATCTCACGTAGGTCTTTTCTAAGGAAATTTTGCATGTCACCTCACTTAGGTATTTCATTTCATTTTTATTTAAATAATCTATTTATTATTATATTTTTTTCAAAGGGAATTCATTTTCTCACTTCACTAAACATCTTTAAGTAGGTAAGCAAAATTTCACTCTAGCAATAAGTTCAAGGCATATGTCAAAAAATTTTAAAACAACTTTTCATAGGAAATCCACGATGACTCACCACAATCACAAAAATACTCATGGAGTAACAAATTATCAACTATAATAACTTGAAAATCATTTAAATCTAATTTATAAAATTTTATACACTTGTTGTCAAACATATATATAATTTTCATATTAAACACCTTCCCAAATTCAATTTCTACATCTCTAAAATTAGTTCCTAATAACAGAACTCATATGATGTCAGAACAACATGAACAATCTATGGTAAATCAGTTATATCTACCAAATTGTTACAAATTTACCCTAACAATTTTTTCAAAAAATATACAAAATCTAAAACTACAACTTTCATGTTTTAACCAACTTCTAAATTAGTTCTCTATGCCCTTAAGTCATAAGTACAATCCTAGACTCAGCTTTAGTCTTGCTAGATAGACTAATTTCTAAAATTTAACCATATCTCCTGACATGTAAAATTTGGGCACTTTCTGTTTTATAATAATAAACTATATATATCCACAACTTTTATGTTTTGTATTTTGTCAAATATACAAGTCTTTACTTGAAAGAATTAGAATAAAATAGCTCAGTCATTTATGTCAAAAACAAAACAGTTACACTTATTAACCTATATCTCATAAATTAAATCATATTTCCTTAAACCTTTTCACAACCATTTAGAATACATATAAAGAGCCATGAAAATCCCACAAAAGTTTGCTCAAAATCAACATACAAGATTTCAATTTAAGAGAGATTTAGGAAGAGATGCAATCTCACTCACCTTTTTGATAGAAATCAAACCTTCTCTTTCTCTAAGCCTCTTCCTTCTTCTTTCTCTAGGAAAATATCTCATATCTTTCACCAAAGACGTTAGCCTCTTTGCTACAAAAATCGTTCTTTTTTTCCCTCTTCAAACTCTAGTTGGGCAAAATTTTAAAAATTTCAACCGTATCCCAAAGTGCAAAATCTCAACCATGCCTTTAATAAGCCTTATTCTACTTATATGATTCTATATCCTTACTTGTCCATCCACCTTTTATTTTTCTATTATGTTTTCATATATTTTATCACTTACATTAATTATCTCAAAATAATTTTCTTCTAATAAATGCAATTTATTTTTTCCTCCAACACAATTTTCTCTAATTTGTTCACTAACATTAATTATTCTTAATATTTTAATAAAATTTTAGGTCAAAAAATTTATCCTCAAATCTCCATCAATTATTCACAAAATATCTCCTCATTAAAATGATTCTAACAAAAGTAAAAAGTTCTTCTTATAAGTACCAAAATGTAAAACACTTAAAAATTCAAGTTCAAGAATGAAAATAACAAGAAAAAGCATACTGTATGGAAAATATAAATTAATGGGACCAAATAGTAATTGAGAAAATTAAACAAAGATTCAAGGCATAGCAACATTTGTGTGGGTATAATGAGGGTGAAGTTGCTTTTAAAGCACTTAGAAAGGCAGTGATGAGTTCCTCTATTAGTCCTCTCCCTAATTTTGATAAACTTATGGTAATTGATGTTGATGCTTGAGGGGAAGGTATAATAGTTGTGAAAGGTGTAATAGTTGTTCTTATGCAAGATGGCCACTTATTGATATATGTCAACAAAATTCTATCTCACAAATATCTTCATCTTTCCATATATAAGAAAGAGTTGTTGACATTAGTTTTTGCCATCAAGCAATGGTCCCACTATATCACAGGGAGGTATTTTGTCATTCAAACTGATCACAAGAGTTTAAGATATTTATTGAAGTATAAAATATTGACTCCATTCCAATAGATATGGCTACCTAAACTCCTAGGTTTTGACTTTGAAATTAAGTATAAGAAGGATGTAGAAAATAAAGTCGATGATGTTTTTTCTAATGTTAGGCTATGTCTAGATGGGTGGTTATTAATGGAATGGAATATAATGCAATATTATTCCATCGTTTGGGATGAAGGTTTATAATTGAATGGAATTGAATAGGATAGAAGAGGAGAGTTTCACATTACATCATATTCCATCCTACACAATAAAAATAAGTTACCTTCGATTTGCGGGGTTTAGGATGAAATGTAAAATGATAAATAACATTTCACTATATTATATTATGAACCATTCTTTCAAACATTATTTCACTGTATTACATTATGAACCCTTCTATCCCTCCCAAACAATTTTCTAATATTACATCCATTTACATTCCATTATATTATAAATCATTTCATTTCATTCCATTAAAAACCTTACGTCCAACCAAACATAGCCTTAAGTTATATCCTTTGCTCCTCACTAGTATTTATCATGATTTACTATCTCAAATTCAATAGAGTTGGGAGAAGGATAGTGGATTAGAATTAATTATTCAATAAGAGAAGTAGGGCACTTATCTCGATTCATCTTATGCTTAGGTAAATGACACTTTTATAATAGAAAGGAAGATTGGTTGTAGGTAATGATTTAGTTTTACACACTTGTAATGTTTTTGTTTTCCATAGTTCAACCACTAGAGGAAACTTTGAATTGTGAGAACTTATAAACGCATCTAGTTGTATTTTTTCTAAAGAAAAATGCAAAGTCATATTAGGGATTTTATTTTTCATTATGCAATATGTTTGAGTAATAAATATGAGCCAATTGCAAGCCCAGGAAAGCTTCAAATATTGGTAATACTAGAGTAAGTATGGAATGATGTTAGTTTAAAATTTATCTAGGAATTGTCCAAGTTGGAAGGGTATATGGTAATCATGATAATGGTTGATCGCCTAAGAAGTGCAGTCATTTTGTCCCTCTTACTCATCCTTTTTCAGCTGCTCAGGTAGCTCACTGTTAGAGAAACCTTCCTGCCACATCAACAAGTTTGTTATAACTATTTAACTGATTAGTTTTAACTAACTAAATGAATATATTCCTTTTATTCTTTTGTACATAAACATGTACAAAGAAGAGCCAATAAGATACAAGCCTTTCTTATATCTTTTTCTATATTTAACATTCTGCCATTTATGCTATTTATAAAGGTCTAAATATCAAGTTACAAAATGCAACATGGTTTTAGAGCCTGATTAAGATCAATTGGATTTTCACATTGTTTAATTATTTTGTTTCATCAGTTTGTCTAGCTTTACATAATTTCTGCAAATTCAGCACCATTTCGTTTACACTCTCATTATTAGGTGTTTTGCCTCAATAAGTATTTTGATTTCAATGGCGTCTAAAACTCTTTACATTCCAATCACGTCCTAAATCAAGACTTTTTAATTCATTTGCCACTGATTCTACTTATGAGTTCTATATAACCATTTTGATCATTCAAACTTTAGACTTTCAACAAAACTTCTTACTGGTGATAAATTTACCAATTAGAGGCTATCTTATAAAGTTGCTCTTTCTGCTCGCAATAAACTTGGCTTCATTAATGGAAAACATCCTAAACCAAATGATTAATCTCCTCTGTATGTGCAATGGGAAAGATGCAAAAATATGATAATCTCTTGGATTTTACATTCGGTAGGTGCAGAAATTGTCGATACTTTGTTGTATTGCTTTACTGCAGCAGAGATATGGAAAGAATTGGAGATCATGTATGGTCATTTTGTTGGGACTAAGATTTATCAAGTACAAAAAGATACTTGTATACTTAACCAAGGTACTCTCTCTGTGGCCTCATATTTTACCAAACTTAAAAACCTATGGGATGAATATTCTTCTTTGGTGAACATTCCCTTTAGTACTTTTGGTCCTGGCCAAGTTTGCAATAAGACTATTCATGATTAGAGGTTATGTGATTTCTTATAGGCCTAAATGATGATTACAAAGTGATTAGAAGTAATATTCTCATTATGACACCTCTCCCATCTGTCAGTCAAGCTTATGTGTTACAAGAGGAACAACAAAGAGAGATTTATAATACTGCTACAAGTCCACTTAATTTTGACTTGTTGGCCTTGGCTTCGTAGTAGAAGTTATAGAGATTCTTCAATAATTTTGAAAAATTTTGGCCATGTTACTTAAAGAAACAACTGCAGTAAAAGAAACAATTATTTTTGCACACGTTGTAAGATTCCTGGACATTTTATGGGAATTGCTTTAAACTTCATCCTAAACTAAGAAATGCTAGAAATAAAAGGTTGGTTGCTATTATGGGTTGTTCTGATATTCCAACTAACATTTGTGATTTTGATGGCACTTCTAATGCTCAAACTAATGGAGTTTCCGATGTTATTCCTTCTATCACTATTGAACAGTATCAATAGCTCCTGGCATTATTGTCTCATCACAATTTAGAGGTCTCTTCCTTCGATCATCTTGCATCCTCTATTATAATGGCATGTAATTGCATATGTCTCTCTTTTTCTAAGCCTAATATGAAAAGGATAATTGATAATAGAGCTACCGATCATATTACCCCAACTCTTGACATTTTTTATACTTATAAACCTATTTCACATCATTGCACTATTACTACACCTAATAGTAGAAAAGCCCGATTAAACATATTGGTACTGTCAAGTTATCCCTGATTTTCAGTTTAATTTCCTTCCAGCCAATAAGTTAACAAAATGACGTTCGTCAAACTTTTTGTTTACACCTACTATATGTGCAGTTCCCTTCAATGAGCAAAACAATGGTTGTTAGTAGGGAAGTTGATAGATATATCCAATTCTGAGGGTATAGATATTCATCATAGCAAGGTCTGTAAACTTTAAAAATCCTTTTATGGCCTTAAGCAAGTATCAAGGCAATGGTTTGCTAAGCAGCCCATCTCTCTTTAGCAGCTAGTGTTGAGAATTAATTCAAAATGTTATAGTCGTTAAAATTCCTTTAGAATAGGTCTTAGATTATCTTAGAATAAGTCTTAGATTATCTTTAATCTTATCTTATATAGGCTAGATTTGGTGACTGAAAAATATATTTTAGTTGTTTGTATTTAGTCTATATAAAGCAACCAAGTTTAATAATAAATGTATGGGAGTGTTACGTATTCTTAATATTTATCTTATCCCATCTTCTTTATCTTCAAAATCTTAACTTGGTATCAGAGCTTTAAATCCTTGAGAGAGACCTATGAGTGATTAAGTAAGAAAGCAAGAAAGTGAAAAGATGGTGGAGGAAGCCTATCTACCAAAGGTTCCATCATCGAAGAAGAAAGGAAACATCCTCCAATGTACAAATTGCAAGAAGCCAAGTCATGAAGAGGAATATTGTTGACACAAAGGAAAGCCTCAATGCTATAACTGTAAAAGATTTGGTCATCTGCAAAAGAATTGCAGATTTAAAAAAGAAGAGCATGCAAATTTGGTTGAAGTGATTGAAAAAGAAACTTTTTTTTAATTAGTTGAGAGAAATGCTCAACAATGGAAAGATGATGAGAAGTGCATCATACAGTAAAGAGATGTGCTTCACAAATAAGAAACATGGAGAGATGTGCTCCAATATATATAAGTTGATGATAATGTGCATTAACAAATTTGAAGACGGTAGTGAGAAGTGCATCAAGATGTGTTTGAAGAGATGTGTTCCAATAATTGCAGGTTGATGAGAAGGGCATCAACAAGAATTGGTGAAGAGAAGTGCTTCACATAATATTCTGAAGATTAGGAGAGAAGTGCTCCATCCTTTTATGGCCTTAAGCAAGTATCAAGGCAATGGTTTGCTAAGCATTCCATCTCTCTTTAGCAGCTAGTGTTGAGAATTAATTCAAAATGTTATAGTTGTTAAAATTCTTTTAGAATAGGTCTTAAATTATCTTAAAATAAGTCTTAGATTATCTTTAATCTTATCTTATAAGCTAGATTTGGTGGCTGAAAAATCTATTTTAGTTGTTCGTATTTAGTCTATACAAAGTAACCAAGTTTAATAATAAATGTATGGGAGTGTTACGTATTCTTAATCTTTATCTTATCCCATCTTATTCATCTTCTTTATCTTCAAAATCTCAACAGCTAGGATATATTCAATCTAAGAATGATTACTCTCTATTTCTCAAGAAAAGGGTTATAATCTTATCATTTTAGCTATTTATATTGATGACACCTTTGTGACTGAGTCTAAACTTGCTGAAATTCAGGCTTTAAAACAACATCTTCATTCAACATTTAGTATCAAAGACTTGGACAACTTGCATTATTTCTTAGGTCTTGAAGTTGGTTATACTTCTTATGCTCACTCAAAAGAAATTTACCACTAAATTATTATTTGAAGCTAGATTTCTTGATCTTAAAAGTGTATCCACCCCTTACGTATTAATCATCATCTGGTTGTTGATGTTAGAGGGCTCTAGCCTGATCTTAGTTATTACAAAATGTTCATTGGGAAACGCAATTACCTTGCCCATACTAGACTAGATCTCACATTTGTTGTTTAAAAGTTGATTCAGTTTACGCAACAACCTCGAATACCCCATTTGTAGGCTTGGAATATGTTCTTAAGTATATTAATGGCACATCTAGTCAAGGTATTTTGTTAAGAGCTAACACTAAGCTCAAACTTTTAGCTTTCTTAGGACCTATTTAGTTCAACTTTTGGAAGCTTCAAAAGCACTTTTTTTCACTGCAAAAGCTATTTTAAGGAAAAAAATAAGTGTTTAGCTGTAAATTTCAAAAGTATTTTTAAAATAGAAATAGTTTTTTTAAAAACTAAAATACAGCTTTTTTAAAAGCTAAAATTTGGAGCTTTTAAGAAAAGCCCCAAATTTTAGCTTTCTTGGGTAGACAAATTTGCATCACTTACGCATATATCAAGTGACTCTTCTGTTTCTTCTCTCTAGATTGTTCTGTTTTGTGCCTGTTTTTGGATTGTTCTCATATACAAATTCTTTTTTTGGAATTTCTCAAATATTATTTTTCCTCCTCCAGACGTTGTGAAGGTGTTCTGCGTAAGGTCCTATTCAAGATCGCACATTTATGCGGACCTACACTTGTAGTTTTCTTTTCGTCCATTGAACTCGATCCCTTGTACGGTCGCAAGCCTCGTGGAGAGCTGCAAGGTGGTCATTTTTTGATCTTCTCATGGTGTGGCAATGGAAAATGACGCATGAGTACATTTTTGTGCCATTTGGTGCTTTAGAGAAATGAAAGTGAAAACATGCTGAAAGGTGACACCGCTATGGGTTCGAGAGAAGACAACTGGAATATACAATTGGTTTGGACCTCCGTACGTGTTTCTGATTACTAGCAGCATGTTAACTTTTACCTTCTCATGTGCATAATTCAAACCTATGAGCTTTACATTTTGAAAGGCAAAGGCTAGCTGGAGAATAAGCCGTTGTGGATATGGAGAATCCTTGCTCTCTTCCTCCTCATCCTCTCTCGATTGATGAACAAGAAACTACAACTCAAGAACAAATTTCTGCACCTTCAGTAGAAGTGTCACTTGATAAGCTCCTTGAAGAGAGTTTGGGGACTTTTAGTTGCATGCAGTTGATTCAAGCTATTCTTGTGTCATTGTTATTTTTCTTTGATGCACAGCAAAGTTTAATCACTGTCTTCACAGCTGCAAAACCAATGTGGCATTGTACTGCAAAGAGTATTAACAATGGCTCATGCAATTCAACATCAAATGTTTGTGAACTTCCCAAGACTGCATGGGCTTGGAGCGATCCATCTCATAAGGCTATCATATCAGATTGGAGTCTCCAATGTGCTAACTCCATTGTCACTGGCCTACCTGCTTCATCCTTCTTCATGGGATGCCTCGTAGGTGGTTTCATTGTCATCATACTAGGCGATTCCATACTTGGTCCAAAGAATTTGATCTTGTTTTTATGCTTTACCATGTCTGCTACTGCACTTGCTACCGCTTTCAGCCCCAACTTTTGGATATATTCTACCTTAAGATTTGTAATTGGGTGTTTTCGTGGACATATCATGACTTCTGCTTTAGTGTTGTTGATTGAGACAATTGGAAAGCGGAATCGTGGTCTTGTTAGTATCATTGGATTCTTGAGTTTCTCTCTAGGCTTGCTATCCTTGCCAGCTATAGGATACGCAAATAGAAAATGTTCATGGAGACTTATTTATTTATGGACTTCTACTCCTTGCATACTCTATTCTGTGATCTCCTACTTATTTGTAACTGAATCACCCAGATGGCTTTTCATACATGGTCGTAGATGTGAAGCTCTGATGGTACTAAAGAAGCTTGCGTCAGTAAACAATGGAAACTTTAACTCTTACTCACCTAGTTTTGCTTCAGTACAAGCATCACCATCTACTGATGATCTTCACTTGTTTGTGAAGAACTTGTTCATTAAAAAATGGGCTCTTAGGAGGTTATTGGCGATTATGGTCCTAGCTTTTGGTGTTGGCATGGTGTACTACGGCCTACTCTTAAGGGTAAGGCAGCTAGATTTCAATCTCTACTTGAGTGCTGCACTCAATTGTGCATTGGATTTCCCTCCATATTTTCTTACCTTGATCCTATTAGAAAGGTTCAGTAAGAGAAGTTCAATACCAACAATTTAAGAAGATGAGACATCTCTTTAAATTATTTCCTGCAAGAAGGTTATCTAAAATTTTCTACAAGATAGTTATCTTTTTAATAGATCACCGTAAATATAATATATTGTACTTTGCATATTATTTAGTATACTTTAAATATTAAAATATAATTAAAATTAATAAAAGTGCTTTTTATTTTTATGTTACCAAACAGTCTACTGTATGAAGTTTTTTTTTTAAAAGCTGTTTTTTTAATTGACAGTCAAACAGTCAACTGACTTTTTAGAAAAGCTCTTCTCAGAAAAATTTTATTAACAAAAGCTCTACTAATAAAAGCTCTGCTGGTATAAACTCATTCAAACAGGCACTTAGACTCAAATTGGGCCAATTTTCTTACCTTTTGATGCTCCATCACTGGTTATCTAATTCAACTTGGTCAATCTCCCATTAGTTGGATGACTAAGAAGCAAAGTACTATCTTTAAATCATCTGTAGAGGCTAAATATAAAGCAACATGTTGCCTATGAAGTTACATGACTTCTAAGGCTTTCGGAGGAATTGAATATCTTGAATCTTAAGCATATTCTCTTACAATATGACAATTAAAGTGCTCTGCACATATCTAAAAATCCAATTTTTCATAAGAGAACTAGGCATATAAAGTTGGATTGTCACTTCACACACAATAAAATCGTGGAAGGTTTGTTGCAACTCACATATTTTTCCATAAAATGTCAACTTGCTGATGTTCTCAACAAAATCCTTCCTTCTGCTTAGGACTGGCAGCTTCCACTTAAGCTAGGAATGTTACTTTCTTCCTTCAACCAACATTCTCCAGCTTGCAAGGGGTGTTAGAGAAAACTTCCTGCCACATCAACAAGTTTGTTATGACCAGTGCAGCGATCTGTGGATGATACCTCAAATGTGTCATAGAAATATTTATATGATCTTCAGTAACGTTACCTTGATGTGAATTTTAATTTGTGGACAAGGTTCTTGAGGAGAGAGGTAATTTTGCAACAGAAGATCAAGACGCAATGCGGGAAGAAGAAGAAGAGAGTTAGAAGGATACGACAATGTTTACATATAAAGAGGGAATAGGAGGACGATGTCGTCCAGACTAGTAATGCAGTGAAATGATGACAATTTTGAATTCTTGAGGTAACTAACGGTTGTAAACTAACAACGAATAACACTTTGTCACTTCTAGAGCCTGCTTTTTCTCTCTGTTTCTGCAATACAGCCATTCTTTCTTTGATAATTAGGGTTTTACCATTAACTGAAACATGCGGCTTCGTCCCTTTTCAATGTTTGGTTGACTCAAAACTTGGGGAAATGGAATCAACTAAGTGTTTATAACGGAATCAAGAACAAAAATATAGGTTTTGTTTTATACTGAAAATTGGGCATAATTTTCTGAACCTATAGTTATGCAATTAAGCATTCATTTATTTGCTGTTTAAATTTGATTATTTGATTTCATAGTTTAATTTTGATTATTTTAAGGTTTTTACGTTTGTTCTGATAACAAAGCTTTGATCTTTACCGGAAATAGAAACGCTGCAATGTTGTGTTTAGAAGGCAGGGATTATGATAGCTCGTGGGTTCCTATTAGACACCTCCAAGATTAATGAACCGCAAAAGACAACAGT
>JAOQMR010000213.1:34714384-34727930 GCA_027563865.1 Erythroxylum pelleterianum
TAAGCTCTTCGTATTCTATCACGGTCATTAGGATGATAATCTGAAATTTTTTTCCGCAATCCTGGATCAGACTGAAGGTCATCTAAATTGACTTCTAAATGAGGATGCTTTAAAGGGTTAGGGCTAGAATCCTTATCTGCAAGTGGTCTTTTGAGAAATTTGTCCATAACTGAAATCAAAATTAAGTAATTGGGGACAAATTGAATACAAAATAAGCATCAAGTAGAAATTCTCAAGTGCTCTTTTATAAATAATAATTGGAATCTATCTACTAGAAAAAAGTTATCTTACTTGTCCCGATGCATGACTTTGTTTATAAACAATTACATTTCAATTAACTTTATAAACTAATAGATGATGTCCCATTCAAATAATAATAATAATAAACTATTAGATATGTAAACAGTAAATTACCTTTAAATTAAACTAGGTTGTCAATTGTCAAATGTCTTGTATTGCTGCTGATTAAAAAGTTATAAATAATGTCCTAGATATCCCATTCAAAAACAATAAATAATAAACTATTAGATGTAATATGTAAATTAGAAAATCACCGTTAATCCTACAACTCTCTCCTCTCTGCGTCCCAACGTCTGCGTGACTGCGTGACTGTGAAACAGTGCAAGGACTCTGACTCAACTCTGCTCTGCGTTTGCCGTCTGCGACTCTGCGTGCACAGTGTAAGGGCTTTGTTTGTTTCTGCTGTCTGGGGCATATAGAGGGACGTGCGGTCTTTCTTTTACAGTTAGGAAAAGTAGAAGTCAAAAAGACTGGGGCGTATCGAGGGGCGTGCGATATTTCTTTTTGTCATTAATTAAATAAAAGAAGACAAAATTTTATTTTTTATAAAATTTAAATTTAAATTTAAAATTTAAAATTAATAACTTTTCTAATGCTCAATGGGGGCAAGTGCCCCCACTTGCCCCCATTGTGGCTCCGCCAGTGGGTGGAGCTATCAACCTAAGTACTGGAGCTTCTATAGTTGGGGGGCTATTGAGGGACCACAATGGAGTCTGGATCAAGGGTTTTGCCGTTAATATGGGTATGGATTCCATCCTTAAAACTGAAAATATAGGAATGTATCATGGATTGCGGTTTGCAAGGTGGCATGGAACAAGAAAGGTGTTATTGGAAACTAATTGTGAAGAAAAACACAAGATTCTCCATAAACCCTCACACAAACACCTCAGACAAAGGATTACAGATGAAGAATCGAGGGAGAAAGGAAGCGGAGTGTCTGAAGCTTATGAAGAAAGTGACTCTCGAATGTTCGAATGAATTGTCTGAAGAGTTGTGCTAAACCTAAGTCACTCATGTGAGACTCACGTGAAACAAACTAGAAGCAGAGACAAAATGCACAGCGTAAAAGGAGAACATAAGCAAAACACAGCATTTCATTAAACACAAAAGGAATGTCTGATGGAAGTGAATAAAGGGACTAAGGCAGAGTTTTAAAGAGGCACATGCATGACACATGCAATATACACAGACACATTCAAACACAACCGAAGCCAACAATCCTCAACTCTTATAAATAGGACAAGTTCAAGCTTCAGATACAGAACAACATTACAAGCTATTGCTTACATTTCAATTCTGTAATTCAAGAGAGAAAAATATTGAGAGAGTGCCAGAGTACTTATCAAAAGAGTACTAAGGAGTTTGTGAGGAAGCTCTTGCAGGTATTTCAGTGAAACACTCAATCTCTTATATACCTTCTTTCTTGATCCTAGTAAAATTCGGTGTGTGTGATTGACCCTTGGACGTAGATAGCTTTGTGCTATCGAACCAAGTAAATCTTGAGTCTTCTTTACTTTTCTTGCAAACTCTCCATTTCTGCAAATCAAAAGTTCAAGCAAATACATCATCAACTCTAAAGATATTACAGAAACCACACAAAGTTTCTAACAAAGGTGCTACATGGAGAAAGCGATGATGGACATGAACAATTAATACAAAACATCAAGGGGCGACTTGGAGGAGAATGGAAAGCAAGCATCCAATATTTGCCAAGGGAAGTAAATCGATACGCGAACCTTATGCCGAAGCATGCTCTCAGACTTACGACGGGTTATCACACTGTGCTCTATCCTCCGCTTGGGATGAGAGAGCTTTTGATGGCGGATAGTAATTTTCATCCTAAGGGTGAATAGGCTCTAGGTTGTTGCCTCTGTTAACAAAAAAGGGCTTATGTACCTCTCTTAAAACTTAAATTCACCATAGACAGGATTCAATAAGACAAAATGACACGTGAACAATTTAGGTACTATAAGTTGGTACAGCTAATATGTACTCCAGCCTATACACCGGAAAAGGATTTGTATGATAATCTTTTAAACAGTGACTGCCTTCAGTATGTGGGTTGCAAGATAAGGAGAAAAAGTTAAGATGAGAGGACTAAAGACACTACAACAGAGTTGATCGATTTCTCTAACAAATGAAAGCATGAGGTGTACTTATGGCGTGTTCCATAATGCGAACATCAAAGAAAATAGTAGCCATATGATCAAATTCAGAGAAGCTGTTTAATATCTGCACTTCATGTTGTAAAAATCGACCGAATTAGAGCAGGTTCGTAGCTAAATAGAACTGAAGGAATAGTAATGAATAGACAAATTTTACATTAAAATTCATAAATTAGGATAAAAACTATGGGCAAGAAAAAGAAATTTCGCTATAAAATTTAAAAGTACAACTTCTCCTTATTTTACAAAGAGAAACGCTAACTCTCTCACTAAATAGGAAAAACACTCTCTAAAATTTTGTGAGGATTTAATAGAAGAAGAGATTTTCTGGGATTTTTGGAAAATTAATATGAAAAGGCCTATTTATAGGCCTTTCATACGGATACACCCAGTTGTGGACAGGCTGTCCACAGCTGGCTTCTTTTTTTTTTCTTCCTACTATTCCTAACTTTATGCATTTGGCTGCCTTCTTTCTTTTTTTTGATAAATGGTAAATTATATTTATCAAAAATGGGTTATATACATCCGAATAAGGGGCATACCCCTGTCGGCAAAAGTAAGGCATAAGAAACCCAAAAAAATCCCCTTACACCCATAATGAGGTTAAGACATCTCATTGTAGTACATTACAACTGATGGAACACTGGGGCCAAAAGAATTACAATAATCAACTGACAGTTGAATCAGTAAGGAGCTAAATATCAACAAAAAGAGTGGTTAACATCCGAAGGTCCAGGTTGGCCAAGCAAGGCACCGCAACTGAATCTTCCTCGTATCATTCAGTAGCACCCACCAGGAATGCCCACCATATGTGCGTGCGATGGTCTAAGTTGCATAGCCCATGCAGCCACTATCTACGTCCAGCTCCAAACTCGTCCGCCAGGAGTAGTCATCCCGAGTGAGCAAGCCTAGCACCAACACTCGACACTGCATGGGCCATGCAACCCCCCTCTGCATCCAGCATCTCTGGATCCCATTGAACCTGTTAATACAAAAAAGGAAGTGATAAGAGGTCCACTTGGTGGACCAGATAGCCAAGCGTGATTCTACCACACCTAGGGCCCATACTACATCCTGAGGCTAGCTCTCCTGATATGGACTGTTGCACCCAATTTAAACTCAGAACTAACTTGCACCACCCAACATCCCCATCCGGAGTCGCCTATGCTGAGGCACCTTTGCCCTCGCATATTGACGTAGTCCAGCAGGGATGCATGGGCCATGCAGCTGGTGCCCTTTCCCAGCATATCCGCAACCCACCCTTACTAGTAAGCTTCTATAGTTGAGATGTAATAAGGTCTGCTGGGTACAACCGAAATAAGATTTTGTAGGTGGACGCTTTAATCTTAACAATCGCATCAAACCAAGTAAAGACAGCACCATCAAATTGCATTGCGTTCCTAATTTTTCAGATGGTATACACCGTGCAAATGAAAGCGATACGGATAACTTTACTTCGCAAGAGGGCTGCCTTAGCTTCACTTCTTATCCATTTAATAGCGCGAGAGAGAGAGCCCATAAGTCTTGTAATATTCAGTCATCGACGAATTTCCTGCCAAACCAAATTAGTAAAGGAACATTGAAAGTACAAGTGATTTACGGATTCCACCTCACTTTTACACAAAATGCACTTTGGTTCCACATCAAGAAAAGGGAGGTGATCCTTAGTGGGTAGGCATTGCTGCAATCCTAACCACGCGATAAAGGAGAACTTTGGGGGGATTTAACGCTTCCATATAAGCGACATCCAAGGTCTGCTGGTGTTTTTAGTCCGAAGCAAATCATAGACTTTAGAGGAAGACCATCGTCCATTAATGCACAGGTTATTCATCCCACTATCGACAACCATTCGTCCACCAAGTTTATCCAGCAGCATATCTCGAATTGCACCTATCTTTTTCATTAGAGGGGAGTCACGGGGATGGAGTTTCCACTCCCATATAGACTCACCTCTTAGGTATACAGCATGGATCCACTTAACCCACATGGAATTAGCTTCAGCATGAATGTTCCAAATCATTTTAGCAAGCAATGCCGAATTCCATATTTTACAGCTTTTCAGCCCAAGCCCTCCTTCCACCTTAGGCATGCAAATACTATCCCAAGCAACCCGATAGTGCTTCCCACCCTATAGGAAAAGTCGACAAAGCGAGGCAGTTTTATCCAAAATCACTAGAGGAATAGGAAATGCCTGAAGCCAAAAAGCCAATACCCCCCTGTATCACTGAATTTATAAGTTCTGCACGCCCTGCATAAGAGAGAGATTTCCCACTCCAGGTTGTAAAATAACTCTCCACCGAATCTAATAGGATTGAATATTGAGCAATGGAGACTTTTAGAGGAGCCAAAGGTACTCCCAAATATCTAACCGGGAATTCACCTATGCGAAACTCCATCATTTGCAATATTTCCTCCTGGTCTCTATCTCACACTCCACCAAGGAAAATATTAGACTTAAGAGGATTAACCCTCAAACCCGCCACACGGTTTAGGGTGTGCAAGCCCTCCAATCATATGCGAACAAAAGGAGGATCACCTCTTGAGAAAAGCATGAGGTCATCTGCAAATTCCATGTGAGTGATTCCTAACATTTTACATTTAGGGTGAAAATTAAAGTCCGAATTCATCGTTGAAACTTTGAGTACCCGTGAGAGGTACTCTAAACAAAATAAGAACAAAATGGGAGACATCGGATCCCCTTGTCGCAAACCCCGCTGTCCCTTAAACATGCCCTAAAGATTACCATTAATCGAAAGTGAGAAGGAGGTGGTTGTAACACATTCAGTAATCCAAGCCACAAATCAAGAGGGAAAACCCAAACCGTTTAGCATCTCCACCAAAAACTCCCAAGAGACCATATCATAGGCTTTCGTGAGGTCAATTTTCAGCATACACCTTGGCAAAATTCGTTTCCGACTATAGCCTCTAGCCAATTCCTGGGCCAAGAAGATGTTGTCTTGCATATTTCTACCCGGAATGAAAGCAGATTGGGCCGAATCAACAATGGAATCCACAACCTTTGTCATACGCTCCGTCAAGATCTTAGAGATAATTTTGTACACCACATTCAAACATGCTATAGGCCGAAAATCAGAAACTGTCGGTACCTGTCTAGTCTTTGGCATGAGGGTGATAATAGTATGGTTTAGTTGCTTTAGAAGCTGTCCAGTTGCAAAGAATTCATGCACAGCTGCTAGTACATCACCACCTACCCTTTCCCACTAATTTTTAAAGAATGCGGCAGTATACCCATCAACCCCCGGGGCTTTCTCATTTCCGATATCAAACAATGCATGACGAATTTCCTGGTCGAAAATAGGGCTTATCAACTGGTCGCACATCCCCTGATTCAGTAAAGGACCACTCCGTAGGACATGGGGTTCAATCCTAGCACATGGAGTGGAAGAACCGAACAGCTCTTGGTAGTAGTTAATAAGGCACCTTGCAACTTTGTCCAAAGAGGAGGTGGGAGAGCCATCTTCCTTAAGTAAATAAGTGATTTCATTCAGCCGATTCCTTTTTTTAACCAATGCCGAGAAGTTACCTGGAATTTCGATCAGCCTCCATCAAATGCATCCCTTTAGCTTTTTGTTGAAAAAACAATCATTCGGCCTCTTGAAGAAAAAGTGCATGTTTTCTCTTCGCATTCAACGTGGCCGAGAGTTGTGCATCTGTGGGGTTATGAAGTGAGAGCTAGTAGTATCGTTGAAAATCTGCTTGAGCCTCTTTCCCTTTTTGTGATATATGCCCGTAGGCATCCCTGTTCAAACTCTTAAGGGGGTACTTCAAAGATTTTAATTTGGCAGCACGAATAAAATGAGCAGAACCTCGAACTTGAATCTCCCGAGTTGCATTAACTATATCCGAGAAGGTGGGGTGCTAGATCCATAAGTTGAAGAATTTGAAAGGCCGATTGCCTTTGTCTTGCTTTTTGCTGAAATCAACTATAATGGGGCAATGGTTCGAATCAATTCGCATGGGGAGAAAGGAGGCTGAACAATACCAATCATTTTCTGCCCAAGCCGGGTTGACAAGGACCCGATCCAATTTTGCCCAAAGAGTATTTTTCTGCCAAGTATAAATCTCACCTTATGAAGACACATCCTCAAGGCCTATAGTAACCCGAAATTCTAGCAAATCTTTCATGAAGTAGGCAGAAGGGGGTTTGTAATCAATTCTCTCCGACGCCTTACAAACACAATTAAAGTCACCCATTAGAAGCCATGGCATAGTAGGACTGATCGGCAGTCCCATGAGATGATACCAAAGTTCCCGTCTCTTTGTTACACTATATAAACCATAAATGCAAGTCACCAAAAATTAGCGATTGGAAGATAATTGGAGAACCCGACAATGGATATGCTATTCTCTAAGCTCCAAAACTTGAAATGAATAATTAGAAGGATCCCACATAATGGTCATTCTGCCCTTTTCAATCAAAGCAAAATTATGGCTGAAGTCCCAGCCAGGAAACCGATTGATCACCAACCTCTCCAAACCTGTCACATTGAGTTTAGTTTCTAATAAACAAAGGAATTTGCAATTGTGTTGTCGGGTGAGTGTGACAACACTTTTCTAAAACTCATTTGTTCAACGGGAGGGCCCAGCCCCTCCACTTTTCCCCCTACCCCCACGGATGCTCTTATCTGCCCAGATTTGTTGTGCTTGGAAGAGTTCTGCCTATTTTCCCCCGAAATGAAGCCATCAGTATCTTCCTCAACAACTTTGCCTTTAGAGGTCACATTCGTGTGTATCTGCACTTCATTCCCCAAGTCAGTAATAGCCTCCCCTATCGGGTGTTGGAGGTCAACACCAATGTTTACTTCACTCGGCTGAGGAATGTTTTTTCCCCCAACTGCTCCTGTCGGACACAAAGGAGTGATTGGCACAAGCTGAGCCCTCGAGCCTTTGGTAGGACGTGAGGTACCCTGATTTGGGCCACTAGGAACCGCCATATTACGGGCAGTTTGCATTGGAGTTGCGCCAGCCGAATTAGCAAGACCCTTGGGAACCCATTTTTGGACTTTAGGCGTTGATTTATTGCAAGTAAACACATTATGTCCGAAATGTCGACATTCACAGCAATAGGATGGGAATGTTTCATACATCAACCGATTGCAAGAATTCGGTACCTTCCGACAACTTCACTTCAAAACTAGTAATGGGAGGCTTGGAGACATCAACCTCAACAAACAATCTCGCATAGCCAATTCTAGCTCGCTGGTTGGTAACCTGGTCGGTACATATGAGTTTGCCCACCATGGAACCAAGTTTGGATAGCCCTTTACCCGTCCAAAGGTCCAGTGGGACATTAGGGAGTTTAATCCATATCGGTAGAGCCTTCTTTCTTGATTTTGTTGCAGTCAGCAGCAATACATCACCTATGCCAAAGGATCCAACAAGAAGGAAATGGATCTTACTTAGAATTCACTAAGGGCATTGTTGGCACTAGTTAAACCTTTTGGGACAACAAACATTCTGCAAGCTAATCCTGAAGAGGAAAAAAGGGTTAGAAATGTTCAAGTATCATAATTTGTAATAGATGAGGTGGCGAAGATAGCCAGTTAATTTAACTTCCAAAACAAAAACAAAAAAAAAAGAAGATAGTCATTCAACCATCATTATCAGAACTAGGAGGTCACAATCAACCGCCTTTGCCAATATACTTATCAGAAAACACTGCATCATGCAAATAGTCTCTAACATAATGTCTAACTTGGAAAGTGATTTTTCACTTGGAACATTTCCTCTTCCCCTTTTAAGTTTTGGAGTAGCTAAGATAGATCAATTAATCTTCCTAGTCATCTGTTTTATCATAATAGCTCTTTATCCTGTCAACGTTCCTTTTTTTTTTCACTTGTTAGCAAATTCCTTAATGAATTTGATCACAACCAACAAGAGACATTATTTCAGTCAAGAACCATCATAGATCAAACATTAAGGTGCTGAACTAACATATAGCTTTATCCAAATCAAAACTTGTTAAAGTACAGGTGCACTCATACACACACCATACATATGTGAAGAGTCAAATCTAATACAATAATACATAGTCAGATCCTTACCAATAGCTTGGAAAATGATAACATTTTGGGCTTGCGTCATAGTATAGCTGAAAATTTCCAAAACCCCCACAAGTCCATTAACCTTCCAAACAGAAGCCTAAAAGTAAATTTTATGCTTACACGTTGAAGGCACCGGAAACGCTGTCATTGGTTGGTCGGACGGCGGCCTCAAGAACGAACACGAGACCCACCAGTGCTTTCACTAGCTGTATATCTGGACAATACGTATGAGTTCCAACATGAAAGTAGCCAATAAGAGGGGTTTTTCTATTGATCTTCACTACTGCCACCTGTAAACCAAGCCGGTGTTATCTTTTCCACGTTTCTCTCTTCGCTCTGTCCTTTTCAAGTGTCAAAAGAGTTGTTCTTGTTTGTACGTTAAGCTTCTTTCTTGTTGGTTTCCTTGGCGCACTCAAATGATTTGTTAAACTAGAATCTTATGGGTAGATTTTCCCGGGGCCAACCGAAAGTTTGTATCTTCCTCGTCGGACGAGGTCCATTACAAGTGTTTCCTGTGCTAACTAGGATGTTTCTTTTGCAACTCAAGTTGGGTTTAACTAACAGATCGGAATGGGTGATGTCGTGCCAAACCCAAACTAAGCCTAATGAAGTTAGTATGTTCAGCAATCAAATCACTGTTATGGCTATCGATACTTGGTTCTTTTGCTAGGAAAAGCTGGCGCTTGATACCCCATCATAATAACTCGGCCAAATTTGAATGCTCTAGTGCGTACGACTCTTTTGGGAAATGATTATGAGATTGAAAAGGTGTTAAGATTACCAGTAGAATTCCCAAAAGTTCACGTAATATAAGGCTAAATTTAGCATCTGAATTCCAGTTCCAGCTGCACCGTTTCTGGCACTTAGCTACTCCAGCTTCATATTAAACTATGGATAGAAGCATCAATGGAACGACAGATGTTATAGGAGTTTCATGAGCTTCACTTCAAATATCAAAGGCTCATCGGCATGAGATAGAATTCTGCGTCTGTGGCCAAACTGCAACCAGAAGCCATTGGAATGATTGAAGTAACTATGGACAATAATGGAGTTACTTGGAGAAAAAGCAGATGATCAAACCTCGTCCGGTATTGGTTTCAAGTTTTCATTTACGTATCCCAAGGAAGGAGGTATTAATGCTCTTCTTTTCCCTACAAACAAACAACTCATGAAAGAGACGCAGGCAGGAGATTCCAATCTGATAATGGAAAGAAGACCAGAGCATGAAAGTTGTGAATGCAAGTGATGTAGTCAGAAGCCAAATATAAAAAGGATGTCCATCTCTCAAACTTACCTCCAACTTTCATCCCAACCAACACCTCCTTCAGGCCCTTAATAATCTGTCAAGAGAAGAAACTTGGAAGATGACAAACATGTTTGATGATGGAGACGATTATTAGACAATGAACACGACCTCGATTAAACTACTATGATCATAAAGTCCATATGGACACAATGATCATTGTCTACCCATCTAAAAGAAAGCCCAACCCCGCGTATTATTCCATTTTGTTTACGTGAACTGAGTTCGAATCAAGAACTTCAGTCGGTTATCTGTAACAATGTTTCTACCGGACAAAATTATTGTACCAGAATTTGCAGAACAAATGAATCAGAAGCTTTATTAGTCACCTGTTTTTCGTCCAAAGGAAGTATGACGGGTGAGCTTTCCCCATTAAACTGGTCAACGGTGCTGCATGCAATTAAGCTGTCTCCACTTAATATATGATAGACTCAGAAAGCATGCAAGACTAGATCATGTAATGGGCAGCTAATCCATAGATACCTGAGAAAAGTTGTAAAAATTTACCTATGAACAAAATACCCATTTGACCGGCGGCATACATAATTCACTTCAACTACATCTCCTTCATGAGCTTCTGGTCCTTGTCCTTGAACAATCTCTATGAATCAAAGTTTGAGATAAGACAAAATGATTGAAGCTTTATCACTCCAACATACATCAGGAGATTCTTCCATCCTTGGAGCAAGGTTCACATGAAGCAGGCTTATCAGATAACAAACAACTTTTTGCAACTACCTGGAGCACAATTTAGTGCAGTGTTTGGAAATAAAGCATAATGTATTTACGGTTTTACACAGTAATTCAATGAAAAACCTGATTGTTATCAAGAAACAATTTCCAAGAAAGCCACTTAAAGAGAAAGAAATAATGAGGATCATCACTTGGAGGAAACAAGGGATACAAAGGCTTCTCACGAGTAACAACTCATTTCGTTATAAATTTTGTCCAAACTAGCTTACAGGCAACACCATCACAGTTGCTTATTTAGTACATAAAAATATATATATTAATTCTGCAGGAAACATGGTGATATTGAAGTTGGGAAATAGATACCTTGAATCCAAACCCCACTTTCGAGCTTCATTGTCCTGGACTCTTCGAATCCATAAGAAAAATGTCATACAAAAATTATAAATAACATGTACTGAGAAACTATTAGTCCCCATTGATGCTAGCCACCGTAGTAAAGGAACAAAAAAGAAGGCTGGCACAAACAGCATTTACCGCACAACTTCAGGTTCCTTCATCTCCGGCATTGGTGCAGCAAATACAGGTTGAAGATTCAACAAGATAGCTTTGAAACTAATAAAATTCAGAAGCACCCTCCTTGGTAATCTTCTCCCAGTCAGTGAAGGTAATTGTTCATGCAAATCCACGGCCATAACATCCTTGGGCCTTTTACCACTGGTATATTGAAAGTATCATACAGTCAATGAATATAAATCAATTTCTATTCGAGAATTTGGGTTAACTTGCAGAAATTGGTGAGAATGTTTAACGGTTGCTTTGGACAAGCACGAGTATGGTATGCGAAGCTTCTATAGTTTTGGGCAGAAACGCGCTTTGAGCTTAAAGTAGAAGGCTCCATGACAGAAATGATTCTGCTTTAACCATTCTCAAATTTTTACAAACAAGAGACAAAAGACAAAAATCAATATTATATGTAGCATTCAGGTCCAAATGTTTTCCACCTTACAGCTTCTTCTCTCCGGTCAGATCCAAAAGGCAAAGGTGAAATCTTTAATTATATGAACAGAATTTTCTTCCTGTTTTAGTTTTCTTTCTGCAGGTTCAAGTTCTTAAATTTCTTCAAAATACCCAATAATACTCGATGTTTCAATTCTAAGGCTAGCAGGTGATGAGTTTAACAGGAAGCAGTTAAGACTTCTAACTGGTAAAGACCCGGCAAAACCAGTCTCAGAAGCATCCAAATCAACCAGAAGATAATCTTGTAATCTGGTAGTAAACACGAAGAACGTTCAAGTATAATAACCAAAAGTGACATGGCAATGTTAAAAAAAAAAAAAAGAAAGAGAAAAGATCAGAATTTCAGAGGATTCTTACCATGGAAATTGAAAAGGACAAGGGAAGCGAAGCGAAGTATGCAGTGGAGTTGCTTCCATGATGAGAGCCAACGATGGAAGGATAACACATATAAAATGGACTGAAGATGGCTTGGGGCTATCAGGAGGTCAGCATAGGATGACCTGAGGCGTGGCTTAATGGCCCTGGTTCGTCTGGTGTCATGTGGACCTGAATTCATGATTGGCTGGTGGGAATTGGGAAAGTACCAAGAAATTTAACCAAAGTAACGTTATTTTTTATTTTCAGGAACAGTTTTTTTTTTTTGAAATGTATTTTCAGGAATAGTTAACATTAATTCATAAGCAACAGATGACATGTCTGACTTTTCTAATTCTCCAAGAAAACAGCTAACAGGTAGCTATCAACGAAAAAGAAAAAGAAAAAGGAAAAGGAGAAAATGCGGGTAATGGAAGAATCTAGAAACCCTAAATCTCACTCTTTATAACCTTAACTTCCTCTCCTTGTAGCAGCCCCCTCTATCAAGAGTCTCCTTGTCTTTGCAGCACTCTCTCTTGAGTCTCGTTGTTTTAGAATTTGCAAGTAACAGCAGCCAACATGTCGTCGGATACCGAGACCTTCGCTTTCCAGGCGGAGATCAACCAGTTGCTGAGTTTGATCATCAACACTTTCTACAGCAACAAGGAGATCTTCCTTCGCGAGCTCATCAGCAATGCCTCCGATGTAACCCCCTTTCCCCTCTATTTCTTTCTATTGATCCCTTCGTTTCTGCTTTTTTCGTTTCTGTGTTTTGTTTATTTATAGTCATATAAAGTATGGATCTTTTTCAAGTAGTTTGCGATTTTCCTTCGAAAGATCTGTCATCTAAAGTGTTCAAAAGTGTCTTGGAGGATGGAGATAGTTTTATATGTGCTGCTTCATTACACTCGATGGGGGTGAAAAAGTTATGAACCTGCCGTTGGCTATTTCGTCGTAAGGATTGTTTGTGAAAGAGATTTTGGAGGAGAGAAATGGCTCTATGATAAATCCAATTAAATTGTCCAACATCGTTTTAAAAACCGCCTATAATTTGCTGCAATTTCAATGCTTCTTTGTCGGGGATCCTGTTTTGCTTTTTTGTCTGCAACTTCCCTTTGTTTATTCTGCTGAATATTTTGGCTTTAATGTCCTGTAATCGTTTTATGTATTCTTTTCTCGTAGATTCGAAATGATTGATTCATGTTAAACTTGCAACAAATAGATGAACTGAAAAGGGTCCTACTGATATTGTTGTTTAATTTGGCGTGCTTTTTACGTTCTTCACTTGATAATATTGCTTTTGTGAAGTTAATTGCAGTTAGTGTTCCTAATTCTGTAATGTTTTTGATTTACAGGCTTTGGACAAGATCAGGTTTGAGAGCTTGACTGACAAGAGCAAGCTTGATGCACAACCTGAGCTGTTCATCCATATTGTACCTGATAAAACCAACAACACCCTGTCCATAATCGACAGTGGGATTGGTATGACCAAAGCTGGTAAGTAACAAATACTGTGGTTATTCTATTTATTTGCACCTATACGTGGTTATGTTTACTCATTATACCAATTCCATTTTCTGCAGATCTGGTGAACAACCTTGGTACAATTGCAAGGTCTGGCACAAAAGAGTTCATGGAGGCATTGGCTG
>JAOQMR010000213.1:34742796-34754721 GCA_027563865.1 Erythroxylum pelleterianum
CTTGATGAGCCCAACACCTTCGGCAACAGGATCCACAGAATGCTGAAACTTGGTCTGAGCATTGATGAGGATGCTGGCGAAGCTGATGCTGATATGCCCCCACTGGAGGAAACGGATGCCGATGCTGAAGGTAGCAAGATGGAGGAGGTAGATTAAGCATTCCAGTAACTTATTTTGACTTTACCTATAGTTTGTTTTTCTGAAATTGAACTTTTTATGCGACTCCATTTTAAGTAGCTAGCTTTTGTTTTCGCCTCCACAGTCGAGGTGGTCTGTGCTCAGTTTTGAAACCGTCTTTTCGAACGTGCCTTTAAATATTATTAATGTAGTAGCTTGTCTCTCTACGATGATGTCTGTATGGAACAAGGCAAATTTTCTTTAGTTAACTGTGTGATCAGAAGTTACTTCGTCTCAAGAGTTTTCCACTCGAGTAACGGCACATAAAGGGCGATGCTTTTGAGAAGTTATCTGGAAGTATGTCGAAGCATATTGTCTTCATCCTCTTGAGGTTTTTTATACAACCTACAAACTTTCTCTGCAATCGCAACGGGACGGGCCAGTGATAGCCCAGGCTTAGTCAAGTATAATTTCCGAGGATGGCCTGTGGCTCATGAGTGGGTTGGAGTCCAGTGGCCCGGGCATCCACTGGTTAGCCTGTCGGGCTGAGTGGGCTCGAAAGTTTAATACATTTTAACATTTTTATCTTAATACAATTTCAATTTTTTTATATATTTGTTTTAAGAGAATTTGAAAGTTGGTATTTACGTTTTTTAATTCATAAATTAAATTTACGATTTTTAATTCTTATTTGTCCTTTACATAAATGTAAGCAGTAAGACATTTGCCTCCCATCTGCTGTGTTGCCGACTCTAAATGAGTGAGGGGTTGGCCTAAAGTCAAGTCAACCAATTTTGTTAGCATGTAAACAATCTCTCTAGAGATTGTGATAAATTTGTGAAGGCTTCCAAATATCCAGCATCAATATTACGTAGCTGTTAACTGTCCCCCTCTTGTCGTAGCTTCCGTAAAGCTTTACAAGCAACCTACGAAGTGATACAAGGAAGGAATTGTTTCTTCAACTCACAAACCAGTATATCCCACGTATCAATCCTTTGCCTCCCTAAATTCAAGTTGTCATCAATTCTGGCTCTCTACAAGAGTTTTGCATCACCAACTAGGTATATGCTTGTAAGTATGACCTTGTCTGCTTCAAGAACACGAGCAACTTCAAAATACTGCTGCATGTCTCACAGAAAAATTCTCCAAAGCCTTTGCATCCCTAGTGCCGTCAAAGTGCTTTAGATCAAGAACTTTTAGCCTTGATCAGTTTGCACCACCCACTGGAACAGTTTGGTTTCACGACAGGGTTAATGTGTATTCCAGTGCACCAATCCGGCGATTCCCTTCACCCGAAATTTCATCAAGCTACCTCTGAATCCTGACAACAGATTCCTCAATCTGGTCCAAATGCACAGAAACCTGCATTGTGTCATCCTCTGAAATAGGTCCCAGCCCATGTTCAAAACGAGCCAGCCTTTCTCGAATTGCTTCTACTTTTTGTCCACCAACCATAAAATGCCCGAATGCTTTCTGAACTTTGCTCTGTTGCCATTAGTTACAAGGACAAGTTTAGAGGTTTTTCACAACATAAAAACTTTCCCTTGTAATGGCAACACAATACCACTTATGTTCTAAGCTGCAAAAAGTCAAACACCTAGCAAGCGTGACAATCTATCAAACAGCTTATGTGCGTATCATTTCAACAAACACTTGGGTGCGCATGTCGTTTTTACAAACACCTGGAATGCATTTTGTTTTGAGCGTACAATAGGGTAGGACATTATCAATCTCTTCAAATTAACCTATTACACATATGTATAGTTTAGCATTGTCATAACCATCGCACCCTTTCAGACATCCTTATCCATTGTTGCCTTTCAGTAATTATTACAACACCAGATAAGGTTGAAGAACTGTTAACCACCTAATAAATGACCAACTGTCAAGCAACTGTCAATCGATAACACTACCATAACTACCAACAGTTCTACTTGATCCCGAATTCTTGTTGAATGTCCTTAATTAATCTAGACAGATCAATGTTTAATGTTTCCCACCTGTAATGGCTTAGGACTTATATTCAAGGTACAAGTTGAAATCGCTTCCTTGCTACAACATGCTCTCATGCTTTCACTGTTTCGGCGAAATTAACGGCGGAACATACAATCACCTTGTTTACAGTATCTGGACCTGTTTGATTGTCAGGGTACCGGCGTGTCGTTTTTCCTTTGAGATGGCGTCTGATTATAAAAAATAATATATATTGGATAAAATAATCTATTTCTTAGGTAATTAAATGAGGTTGTGAGATGAGCAACGATCACCATACTTGTGGGATCCTTCATTTTGCGACAACTGAAAACGACGGTTGGCAACCAACAGACAGTTAAACCAGAGTTAAGTTGGAAGCTGAGGAGTATGTTCTCTCTTCAGCTGTCTAAAAGTTATGACTCTACAGAGCATGGGAAAGAAAAGAACAGTCTTTATGTTCTATCTTCAGCTGTCAAAAGTTATGAGACTACAGAGCATGGGAAAGAAAAGAACAGTCTTATGTTCTCTCTTCAGCTGTCTAAAAGTTATTGACTCTACAGAACATGGGAAAGAAAAGAACAGTCTTAATACAAATGAAGAAATAAGCTTCACTTCAAGGGCTAAGCAACCGGAAAAAGGATGTAGAAGTTAATGTTCCCTCACTGGTATCTAATTATGCACAATCAAAGACCACCAAAATTAAAACCAATAAAGTAAAATCTCTCTTCTGCCCTTCAGTTGTGAAAGGGTCATCTTGTTTACCCAAAAAACAAACCAAACCAAACCAAACCAACCATCACTTGAACGCCCCCAGACTCCCCCCAGAAGATGAAAGAAACATAATAATCAAATTGTGATTGCGAATGTTAAGTTCATGTATCTTCAACTTGCGAGTGGAACACAAAGCTTGGAAATGTAGTCGTTATGTCCCTGCTCGTATAAACAAAATGATTATAGGTAAGATAAAGTTGACCATGTAATGGAAAGGGAGCCTAACTGGATTTGCTTTTCCATCAACTCCCTCGGAAATATCAACAGTTTATCTCATAACTCTGGAACAATAAACCAAGGCAACAATTTTCAGAGCTTACTTAAGGTACTGAAGGGTCATGTTCTTCAGTAATGATGGATGACGCAAAACAAGGTTTCTCCACTCTTCCTTGTCGATTTTCCCATCGTGTTTTGTATCAGCTTCCTCAAACGTCTGAAACAAATTTCCAAAGTTCACACTTCTCAAAGAAAAAACTAAATCTCAGCTTTTAAGGCCATGCAAAGTAGATAACTGAAATGATAAATTCAGAATCAGGGAGCACCTTGTCAATTATACTTTCTATGACATCGTCTGAAAGGTTCATACCGGATTCTGCAAGGGTGGCCACTACCATTTGTTTCACCTATTCATCAAAACTTGGATAAACATCACATCTTTATGGTATACAAATGAACTATATAAATTCAAATACCAGATGAAGCATATGGAGAAGATATTCTATATGCTAATGATTACCTCCTGCCTCTCAATGAATCCTTGCTGCTTGAGATCATACAGCTGAAAAGAAACTGCAACAAATATCATGAGATTTATAGCAACAGGGATTGACGCTTCAAAATTAAAATAATGACTTTTAAAATGGACCCTATCAGCTGGATTGAACACGTGGCCATTAGATAAAGTCACAACAAGAAAGGATCACTCTCAAGATATATACATTCTATCTTATCATCAATTGGAGCATTTGGATGAAACACAGAAAGAGCACGTGCGAACTCTTCGAAACCTAGAATCCCATTGTGTTTTGTATCAAACAAGTCAAAGACCTGGAAGCCACAAGCAGCCAAAAAGGATTAGTAATGTATTTAACTACAAATAAACAAACAACTAATCTGCTTATTATATAAAATTTGAATAAAGATCAAGAAGTACCCTATCAGCAAATAAGCTCTCCTTTTTGTTTGTCTTGAACAATGCTAACTGAAATTCTTCCTGCAGTGGAAGTGTTGAAAAAAATTGCACATAAGTTGCTCAATAATCACAAGAACATACAGTGATAAATATAAAAAAAAGGTTCAAAGACCACTATGTTAAACTGAATATTTTGGGCGTGTATCAAGATATTAACCTTATTGATAAGCCCATCATCAATCACGGCGCTGCTGATCTTCTTAAAAAGTTCATACAGGGCCTCTATTTCACTTACACTGACTGCATAGAATCCACATGATCTTCAGGGAAATTGCTATGATGAACAAATTTGGTATAATGCACAGAAGATATGCCATGGTTGTAACAATAGAATGTGTTCCTTGAAAACCTTACTTCAAAATATTGGTACCACTTCCAGAGATACTATCTATTTTATTTTTATAAAACATTACTGTGGCCATAAAATTTCCCCAACTCAAGCACCATATAAGTAGAATTCTATATTGCATATATGTCTCCTAATTATCTATATGCTAAGTGTACAAAGAAGTATTATGGGAAACTATTAGAACTGGTAGCTCAAACAATAAGTGGCATTAAAGACACTAGTTAAGCTGCATACAAACTGTCTCCCTAGCAAGAAGTTCAGGATCTTCAAGGCCTCTTGATTGTTTGTATATATCAAAATCACAACACCTTAAAATGTAAGCAATGAATCCCTCTATACACTGCAACATGATATATTATGAGCATTAGAACACTCCATCCCTGCAAAGTAGAGACAAGAGTCAGAGATTCTCTATGTTCAATAAACAGGACGATAGCAAACCATGCATATGCTATAAGATGAACCTTTTAACCATTTCCTGCTTCTGTTGAATTAAGCCAAACTGCCTAGCTGTAAAAACTTGAGCGCTCAACAATACAACAGTTCCACCTAGATGAAATGGATTATGACTGCAACTTCAGAAAGATATGATTGTAAAGACAACTTCAAAAGCCAAAATAGTTATAATATCTCCTCTTTTCCAGGCATGATTATAAACACAGACATGAAAACTGAAGAAGGAAAGCAAGGAATAATTCAGGAAATATTTTATGTTGTGAAGAGAAAATTTTTGCATTAAGTATTTGTTTTATCAATATGGTGATAACTAACATGTACAGATTTTTCCAAAGAAAAAGGCATTTCAGACATCAAGATCAACAAGCAAAAGTAAATATCCCCAAAGAAGCCCCTGAAATGCAAAAAAGTAATGGAATTGAGCAAGTACATAAAAGAAAATTCCTGAATTGGTAAGATTTTGACAGACACAGTTGCCACCGTGCAGGCTTGCCTACATGGAAAAGTACAACAGTTTCTCATTGTACAACAAGAGGGTACTACTGAATAGCAGGTATAACACTCTCCTGCTCAAATAATGTACTAGTTTTGCAGCTTGATCTCTATCAAATATGAACTAATTCAATGAAACTCCAGGCCTTAGAGAATTTAGATAAGGTAACTCAAACAGTTTCCCAAGTGGAAGCTGAGCTGCCAGAGTAAAGGCTCAAGTGATTCTGTAAACCACAGCACGAAATTCCATTGTTGCCATCGAGCAAAGGATTACCAGCCCCCAAGTGAGTGATACAGCAAAATGGAAGTGAACTATTGTGATACCGCATTCTAAGAACGTATCGAATTTTTGACTAGTCACACACTCATCCCCTGATCTATGTAGCCATCCAAATTTGGGTGACTCAATTATATCTATTTCATTTTTCATTCAGCTACCCCGTTAGATATATTTCAGTTCTCATGAGAGCAAATTTTAACAATTAGAAGATGCTGCCACAACAATTCCTAAACTAATCCAAACTCAGGCATTGAGTATCCAATAGACTTCCACATCACAAATAAGACACAAACCACTTGAAAAGAACTTTTGTCAAGCAACGCTTTCTCAACTGAGAAATTTAGGAGCTCACAAGCTTAAGAAATTCAAACAAGATTAGTAAATCGAAATCCATAAAGTGCAGTCTTTTCTCATTGAAGCTCTTCCACTAAATCCTTAAGCGTCAGAATCACTGAACAGGTAATAACAAAGCCCCTTGTAGCTTCAACTAAGTCGCATAGACAAATCATAATCAGAAGTGAAGCGAAAAGGCACCGATCTTGACGTGCCAAATCATTGACCACGATCCAAGATCCAAAATATAAAACTAAGCAAAACCCAATAAGCTCAAACCTCCCAATCAAGGCCCACCATGGATCTATAAACCAACATGCAGTCAAGACCTTCAAAATTATCGTCTTTAAGAAACGATAAAGCTAATCTTTCGGGAACTTTAGAAACAGGAGAATCTTCACACACAAAAAGAAGAAAGAGCATGAAGGCAAAACATTAATCGTGAAGATTATTCGTAACGAATACAGAACAAAAGGGAAGAAACGAATGTTTCATACTCAAGAAGCCATAAAAAGAGAAACAATCTCTAACCTGGAGACAACCAAAAACAATGGAAGAAGAAGCCTAAGGTCGTGCAGAGCAGAGGATGCCTGGTGAGGGATATATTTTTTTTCCCCTATTTCCTTTTTCTTTTCATAAAACCAAAAACAGAACTAAAGCTTACGCCTTTACCATTATATCAGAAAAGTATGTTAAATATTAAAATAATAAGTGTCATTGACACTTAATCATGCCATGCGACGCCGTATCCTCGATCAGTTCCATTCCTAAATAGCTGGAATTTTGATAGATATTAGCGTACTGTCGGACTTTCTCAACCGTACTTTAGCGATATTTCAACCGGATCAAAGTAAAGCGTTTTTTTCTGTAATTAATCAAAAATGGGTAGGAGGATTATACGGGTGAGTACTCTAATACGGATAGTGATAGGGAAAGGGACTCAACGTAAGTGCTGTGAGCGCTTAGCATAGCCTAGTACAACAAATAATTGATAAAAAGGCCAAACTGTGGATCCTGTGCCGCTGACTACTGCCCTACAGCTACAAGTCCCGTTGCTCCCCGCAGCGCCACCACTGCCAAACCCATTGGCTGGTGGCTGTGCGGTGGTAGTAGCTGACAGTTGACACACGTGCACTCCTAACCCTCCTTTACTTTAACCCGTAAGGTAACAAGGTCAAACAGATACACGGATGCCTTGTAGCATAAACAACTTTAATTTCTTCTCTATTTTTAAAATTTTATTAAATTAGATGGTGGTTGTGTTCTTTTCTTTCCATGTCACAGATCAGTGTTGGCTGTAAGATAAGATGAGATCATTCCATTGCATTTTCCATGCAGAGGAGGTTCCGGTCAATTTAATCATGCATGAACTCAACTCTAATGTTTTGACATTCTCGCCTTCCTCACAGCCAAATGTCCATTGTAATAACATCAATCATTAGTAATACATGCAAAAATTTGTTTCTACTGCATCATCTTCTTCTACTATCTCGGTAGTCCTCCTCACTTTCTTTATCCTTTAAGAAACCAAGAAAAGCTAGAAAGCCAAAAAGGAAGAAGCCGCCTGACCAGTTACCTCCCCCGCCACCACCGCCACCCCCGCCACCGTCATCGCCTCCTGGTGGCAATCCAGGCCCTCCGTCATCAAGTTTGGGTGTTATTGCTGGTTCTGAAATTAGATTAACCACCAACACATTAAACCTATAGGTATCATGATGCACAAACATGAAGAACATATAATCAACAGGAAAGCACAAGAAAATTGGATGGTACGCAATCAAAAGCAAAACTTTATCTGCTTAGATGGCTAGATCTAACTTTTCCACATCAGAAGCACTTTCTTATCCTGGGGTTTTATCAATTTGTCTATTGCTCCCAAATAGACGGTAATTACCTCGTACAGGAGCCTTTGTGATTGTTGGCGCCTCGCGTGTAACGGTTTGAGTCTGTCCTGAAGCACTGCATAGTGCATTCTGCAAGGAAAAGAAAATGGTTTAACCTTTAAATCTTATAATTCTTCACTTTATCACAGAGTGTTTTCCAGAAATCGAAATAAAACACAATTGCAAAAAATGAGATCATGAACTGAATCATCCTGAAAAACAAAGCAATAGTGACTCCACTGAGAAACTTTTAGGCCAACCCATTTGCACTGTTTGAACATGTAGATTCCATGTAAAAACTAAAATATCTCAAGCTCAGCACAGCAACAGATGGTTCTAATAACCAACAGTCAATCAACCATGCACAAAGAGTTGAAATTATTATCACGTTAAATGAATTAGAGATATGCTTAGCAACCTGAAGCATGCATGTTAAAAATTCTCACCTGGACAGCGGCACAAATAAAAGGTATTCTTCTTTCAACAGCTGGTAATTGCAGAAGCCCTAGTGACCCTGACGCAACCAACTTACCATGCCTTCTGCTTGTATGAAGAGATCCAACTGGACGGCATCCTCTACGCTTAATTTGACCTTTGCACGGAGCAAATGCTCCAACTGTAAGAAGATTAAAGTTTCTCTTCATCAGAGTCTAATGCATGGACACCTAAAGCACAACAACAACTCATTTTAAATAAGAATAAAAAGTTACCTGATCCTGCTAGAGGCAAGCAGCTGACAGTACTTGTGGTCATCACTTGCTTCTCGGCGGCAATGCAACAAAATAACCACAAAATTAGCTTTTACATAGCATGAAATTCATATTTAAAGAGTAGGAGGCAAAGTTAATCCATCAAACAATTTATTGTCTCAACATCCATTTATCATGTCTATAAATGAAATTATGTATGTCAACTAACGAATATGACACATCATCATCATAGAAAGCATTTAACACCAAAACCCTAAGGTCGGGTTAGCTAATTGGAATTGCAATCATATCATAGTAATTTAGTTGGAAAGAGTTGTTCGAAATTGCAATTCTTTGCAAATACCCCAAGAATTGGACAATTATAGAAAATGTCCAAATTCGTTTAAACTAAGTGAAGAATTAGAATTCCAATTCTATAAATAGTCACAAATTATTAGCAACATAGTACTAATTCTAATTCCAAGCCCCGAATTTCAGCCAAAGTAAAATAATAAACAACTCAACAAATTACAATAGCTAATCAATGAAAATTAAGTAGCCATTATAAAGATTAATCTTCAGTAAAAATAAAGACCCAAATCATTAACAGATGAATTATTTCATTGCATTTCTATCTCAATCATACGAAAGAAACAAATAATGGAATAATTTCTAACCTTTCTAGTTGAAAACTCCCAAAGGAAGGACTTCTCTAGGAAATGATAAGCTTAGCAGATTGATTGGTTTAAATTGCACAGAACTCCAAGAGGTTGTTGTAGTTGTAGACTACACTACTGTGAAAGACATTTAAATATTTAAAACATGATTAATAAGTCAAACAATAAATAAACAATAATTATGAGGCATAAACAGACAAAAAATCAAAGATAAAATCCCCTCAGAACACCTCAGTTGAAATAAGATATATGGGAGTACCAAAATCGAGAAGAAAATACAACAATATAAATCTAAGCAGTTGAGTTGGATTAAGCAAGTCGAAATTTGGAAATCAAAATACATTTTCCTTTGGTTCTTTGAGGATAAAACGTTGCCACTGCCTAGATCTAGAGCTTGGAGAGCTCAAGACCTTAGAGAAAAAAACAATCTTCTTGTCTTTAAGCTTTCTAGGAGACAATTCATGCTTTAAGGGATTGTAGATGGGCAAGATTGATGTGGAATCAGTTCGTGCATGTGGATTTACTAGAATGAATTTTTTTTCTTTGCCTTTTAAAGTTTGGCAAAAGGAAACTTGAGAAATAAATGTGGATTCAATGTGTATGGTGATTGGGATACTTGTTTTGGGATTGCGGCTTAGAGCATATGGAATTGGAGGAACATGAATATTTTCCATAAAAAGGAATCGATCCCCGTCTGTGCAAGCCAAAAACATTCTTAATAGAGTTTATGAAATTAATGTAGTCCACAAGGAATGCTCCATTAGTTAGACTAATGGGCAACAAGATAGGGAAAGAAAATGGCAGCCTCCTCCACGCGGTTGTTTGAAAATGAATGTGGATGGAGCAATCAACCCAAATAATGGTTTATCTACTATGGGTGGTTTGATGAGAGACCATAATGGTTTTTGGATTTAGGGTTTTGCTATAAATATTGGCAGGGGCTCAATTCTTAAAACTGAGCTTATGAGAATTTTTTGCAAATTGTTTTTTTCCTGGAGTCAAGGGATAAAGAATGTCTTGGTGGAGTCTGACTACAAATTAGCCATCAATCAAGTTCTAAACGGAGAAGCTATGAACGGCAATGGGCATCTATTAAATAGTATTCAGGAGCTTCTTTGTCGAGATTGGAGGGTGAGCATCTAGCATGTGCCTAGGGAGGCTAACTGGTGTGCGGACTCTATTGCAAAGTACACTCACGGTCTTATGAATGGTTCTCATGTTCTGATCCATCCTCCGCTTGGGTTGGGAGAGCTTTTGATGTACGATATTCGAATTCCTCATAGTGTTGATTAGTTTCTAGGCTTGTTGCCTCTTTCAAAAAAAAGAAAAAGAGAGAGATGAAATAAACAAGCTCATGAAGAACTATTGTAGAACAAGAGGCTACTGAATAGGGGGTATGATGCTCTCCTACTCAAAGAATACACTAGTTTTGCAGCTTGATCTATATCAAAGATGAACTATTTCAGTGAAACTCCTGGCCTTACAGAATTCAGATAAGGTATCTCAAATAGTTCCCTACGTGGCAGCTGACCTGCCAGAGTAAAGGCTCGAGTGATTTTTGGAATTACAGCCCGAAATTCCTTTTGTTGCCATCGAGCAAAGGATTACTAGCCACTGAAGTGAGTGATACAGCAAAATGGAAGTAAACTATTGTGGTACCGCATTCTAAGAAGCATGTTGAATTTTTCACTATTCATGCATCTCCATCCCCTGATCGAAGTAGCCATCCATATTTGGGTGACTCAATTATATCTATTTCATTTTTCATTCAGCTACCCAATTAGAAACATTTCTGTTCTCATGACACCAAAATATAAAACTAAACAAAACCCAATAGGTACAAACATCCAAATCAAGACCCACCACGGATCTATGAACCAATTTATATTCAAAACTTTAAAATTATCACCTTTAAGAAACGAGGTAAAGCTAATAGTTTTGGAACCTTGAAAACAGAACATAAAAAATAATAATAAAGCACAAACAATCATCGTAAAGATTAATCGAAACAAATAGGGGAAGAAACAAATGTTTCAGACCCAAAAAGCCTAAAAAAAGAAACAATCCATAACCTGAAGAGAACCGAAAACAATGGAAGAAAGGGTGTCCGATGACGGATATGTTTTTTCCCTATTTCCTTTTTCTGTCATAAAACAGAGCTAAAACCTACGTTTTTATCACTATATCAGAAAAATAAGTTAAAATGACTGCAATGGAGAGCTTCAAGACCTTAGAGGAAAAAGAAAACCATATTTGTGTCTTTAACAGCCTGTTTGGAAACCTTCGAATTGAATTCATTAACGAATCGAATTCAATTACATTAATGATATTGAATTCAATTCAATTTACACTGTTTAGAACAAATCCAGTAATATTAGAATTGAATTCAATTACACTATTTGGAACAAATCCAATAAGATTAGAATTGAATTCAATTATTTCATATGACACATTTACCCCTGACTAAAAAATAATGTTATTAATTAATAAACATTCACACTTACATTAATGCAACTTATAAACATCAATTTCATTATAAGTAATATCATCAAAAAAGTTTATTATTAAATCTTGGAACAATCACGGAAATGAAGTAAATAATTTAATCATAAAAAATAATATATATGGAATGATGAGTACTCAGAATATAAGATCATTGTTTTCTTAAACAATACTTAATGCTTGTTTCTACTACAAATGCAGCATAGCAAC
>JAOQMR010000213.1:34754821-34769314 GCA_027563865.1 Erythroxylum pelleterianum
AGTGTGATGTTTTGGTTTATTTGTTCTGTCTTGGGTGGCATCCATGTATCCTCCCAGGGGGTATTTGGGTGTTACATTATACCTATTAGGGTATATCATGTTATAAATATAACATATGGTGAGAATGTGTGTTGTTGTCGTGGATGTGTGGTGATAGTTCACAAAAGGGTCTTCTACCATAAGCTCTCTTTTGCACATGTTTGTTGAATATTGATAGGTTATGGTCTCTTGAATGGAGAAAATGAATCAAGATACTATGCCCAACATTGGAGGTATGTGCATTTATTGTTTGCTCTAAATAGAATGTGGATCTTGGTATTGTGATTATTGCTAATTGCATTTATGAATAACAATTGGTATTAGAGCTTTATGGTCATTTGATTTTAGGGCTTGTATTTAGGTATAAACTCATTTTTTCAAACCTATTTTTTTAGCATGAATGATCTCGAAATGATGCATTGAAGGTGTAGAAATTGTTGTTGGTTATTGTTATGGCCTTTTAACTTTGTTTGGGACAAATGAATCTCGTTTTTGGTTGAGATTTTTTGAAGTTTTCGGGGGTTTCGTTAATGGCCAAAACGGGTTAGAAGCTTTCAGGTTTTGGAGTATTTTTGGCTGAAATGGGTATTGGAAATTCGTAGAGCATGAAAAATGGAAGAAAACCCTTTATGTTTCGTCAGAAATGGGTGGCCGGAGGCCGAGTTTCAAACTGGTCAGACCCGCGCATCTGCGAGTTGACCCACGTGCCCGACTAAAGGTCAGGGATGACCCATACAGCGTCATCCCAGACCCTGATATAACAATAATAAATAAAAAATATTTTAAAATTTTTTATAGTGGTGTATGGGGGCACGTGAAAGATTATTTTTAGACCATTTTCCATCATTTTGCTCCATTTTTTATTATATCTTTTTATATATTTATGCACAAGATTAATCGGTGTTTTTTATCTTATAATTCTAATTGTTTTTAATATTATTGTGGCATAAATATGATTATTTGTTGACAACAGTGAGTGCTTATTTTTGCCTGTCGTAAAATTGAGCATGTGAAATTATTTGTGATGAGGAACTTTTAAATATTAATATATGTTTAAATTTTGTGTTTTTCCTCTAAAATAACATTAAGATCCATATAGTTAATTAATTGTCTTGTCAATAATTACTACTTAGTAGGATACTTAATATGATAAAAAATTTATTGAAATATTATGAGCTGCACAATTTTTGTATCCTTTCGATAATACATTGATGATTTAGTTGTAATATTTAATAAATTGTTCTTACATGTAAATGAGTTCTATATTTGATTAAGAAACTCTAGCATGAATAGTATAAGTAGTTTTGAGAAAAAGAGAACAAATTGCATGACTCTATTTTAATATGCATATCATGATTATTGCTCTTGGTTTTCATTCAGCTTTAAGCAATCTAAGAGTCTCTTCCATCTTGATGTTGAATGGAACGAACCACAAGTAGTGGGTAAAATCTCTCGTGATGAATTTAACTATCATGCAAATGGACTTGATCTTAAGAATTGATGCACCACCTAAACCTACTGATATGACACTATTAAGAAGGATAAGAAATCCTGAGGAGTGGGAATACTCTAACCGACGTTGCTTGATGATTATGAATTATCACATGGATGAATCCATTTATGATAGTATTCTCAAGGTTGATAGTGCAAAGGATTTTCTTGCTACCATTAAAAAAAAGTACAATAAGTTTTCGAAGAATGAAAAAAATGAGTACTTGAACATGCTTCATCACACTATTTATGACGATGTAAATGACATTAAAGCTTAAAAGAACAAGCTCATAGGTTGTTAGCGTAAGCTTAATGTTATGGACGTGGAACTCGGTAAGGATTACAAAGTCGGTTTGCCTCATCCAATTTCAGAAGTCGAGGCAATATTTTCGGATATATACAAAGCAGGACATAAAAATATAAAACCCAAATGAAATGATTAATTGGATGATCGGATCGATTTCATCCATCATCTTGTTTATCATTATACAAAAGAATGGAACTTCTGAGTTTGTGGAATAGATACACATCAGAATCTTTTTATTTTTACAAAGGCAAAGTTTGATGTGAAGAGACGATGACGAGCGACGAGAATGAGGTGGATGATTACGTTCATGGAGGTTTGCTAATTAGTTACCAATAACAACAGTATCTAAACCAGGTCGATAATGGTTCTTGATTTAGTAGCCAATTCGGAGAGATTGGAACCAACAGAACCTCCACGAGTCATGAGATGGCCTCTGTGGAAGCGGCACCTAAATGAGCCTTCGTGAGTGGTTGGCGAGCAAAGACAATTCCCCCTTACGCCTGATGATTTAATTGATTGTGAACTTGGTGAGTTTTGCGTGGAATTTGATCTCTTCTTCTCCACATCCGAGTTCACTGCTGTTACTAATATATTTGATGGTTTAGACAGGTGCTTGTCATCGATCCTTGACAGTTTCTCTTCCTCTACTTTATCCATCTTGAACATGTAAAGAAAACCAAAAAGAGACTAAGATCATGCACATGCAAAGAAGTTTGCGAGGTAACAAGATTGTTGAAAAAGGAGGAAACTGCAAACCAATGGTTATCTACAGGCTCAGGATTCTGCATTGTAGCTTCCGTTGATTTTCTTTGTAAGAGGGAGATAGGAGTGATTTGGGGAAACCAATGAATATGATGACGATCAAAAGCATAAAACATTGTAATGCAAAACGAATTCTGATAAATCATGTATAGATGTTGATCATCTAATCTAGCTTTTGTTTTGTTTTAAAAGCGTTAACAAGATAAAAGAGGTGTAGGCTACCCAGAATATACAACATAAAGTGTAATGGCTCTTCTACCTGGCAATTCAAGGAGAGAACGGAAACTTTTCTGGTGGCCGCCGATGCTTTTCAGGCGAAGTCGTAGGGAGGGCAAGGTTAGAGATTCCAGTTTTTCTATTTCTTTTGAAAAGAAAAAAGGACAAATTTCCAAATGGACAGGTATAGCTGCAACAGCTGTAATTAACTAAAATGTTTGAGATTAGAGTTTCTATTATTAGGTTGCGAGTATGTGGTGACATGATATCTAGTCTTGAATTTACAGCCACCATTTCCTCCTTTCCTATAGAAAATTTAGCAGTTTTACAAACACTACTTCTTCAATGAATTTACCTCTTCCATGTGTTTGTCCAACAACATTAACAGGAGTAACGTCGTCACACATGGTTCAAGGATGTCAACCAACTTGTGAGACACACCCTTCAAGTTCAAGGGATTAACACCATGGAAGTAGGTGCGTGATTACAGTGGAGACGAGGGTTTCAGTGAAATTAATATAAAACATAATGATAGCTAAATCAAAAGATGCAGAATTCAACATGCCGGAGCTCAATGTTAAAAATTTGGAGATTGCATTAAAATTTTCCAGGCATTTCAGTATGGAAAAACTGACAAATGGAGACATTGCAAATTGTCTTCGTGTGTCCCTCTTTACGTTGAAAGCATCAGTTTCAATGTTTTGCTCTCCCTTTCTACAAGATTACCAAAATAGCTTACATGTGGAGAAGTGTCTTCATCTTCTGTTTCCATTTGGTATGTGCTATTTTCCTATCAATAATTTCAGTGGATACAGTATAAGAAACTGGTTTTGGAGTTGCAGCTTTTCTTCAAGCTTTTCAGTGAATTGAAGAGATCTTTCTACTTAACACAAGGCACTTCCCAAGTCCTCCTATTGTAACATCTGCAACATTAACATGTTTCTGAGTTCCCTGAGTTTGACTTCATGTTTCGAAATTTCTTAATTGTGCATTGAAGCTATGAAACTAATCTAGCTCAATTCAGTGTATTCGGTAATTGGTTTCTCACTCTTTTGATTGTCAGGAAGAAAGCTGAAGCTTCTACCTGAAGACGTGCGGGATCATCAAGCTAACAGACCATGTTCCCGGTTAGAAAAGAGAATGATGAACTAAATGCTTTTCAATTAACTTCATTGTCATTAAGCATAGGAATTCAGGGAATCCAGCAAAACCATTTCCAGTCTCAAGTTCTCGATGAGATACAGGAGACGAGCCCTGAACACTCTAGAAGCTGTGAGAATTGGAGTAAATCGCACGAGGGTCTGAAGAAAAATAAGGTTATGAGAAGTCAAGATGGTGGAGCACTCAAATTTTCAACTGGTTCCACCTCAAAGCAGCTGAAAAATTGTGGTTTAGATCATGCTCAGGAACAAGTAGTTCATGCAAACTTTGGTCGTGCAGGCAAGTACTATGAAAACAAGCAACACAAAGTGATCATGTACCAGTAAGTGCAAGTGAAGTGAGTTTGGCTGCTGCTATGGCAGGTCAATCCAATCAAATTGTGCAAGGAATTAGCAGTGAAAAGGGCATAAAACCAAATGTTTACCCAGCAACTGGGGCCAGGAGGGTCTATCAAATGAATGACCTTAATAAGGCATACCCATCTATCCAATACGAGGATGTGCAAAACAGAGCAAATGGATCCAAAAAGAGTTCTTATGGTAGACCAAGTGAAACATCAGTTTCTGAGAAACTTCGTCTCAGAATGATCAAGAATCGCAAATCAGCAGTCAGGAGGCAAGTGAATTGGATGTTTTTATCAGTAGTTGGCTATAACCAGTCGCTAATTAGTGTCCTTCATTTGCTTGGCCTCGTTTACCTTGCCATCAATTTGTTTGATTGATTAAGACCAGTGAGACGCTAGGCTTATTCTCACTTTATATCTTTTCTTCTGTAGTTGTATGGTAAGCTTGAGACTGTTTATCTCTGACATAGATTGGTCTTGTGGAGATGATAATATGAAAACCAAGCATCCTTGGTGTCATTAGTCATCATTTTCTGGTCTCTCGCATTTCTCTGTTGATCTTGTTTTTCTTCCATTTGCTTCTTCAACATTATAGGCTGTAGAAGTTCAGAAACAACCGGAGATCACTGAACTCAAGAAGGAGAATGACTGCTTGAAAGGTGCTGGGAGTGTAAGTCCCTACTGATTTTGCTATGGCCTTTAGCCAGTTTCAAAATTCTAGCTTTAACCTTTAACAAGGTCTTTCTTGCAGTATCTGTTAGCCATCATAATGACAAAAAACAGGAAACTTCCAGCACGGTCAAGGAGTTCCTCAGCACCATTTTAGAATCATATCCGAGTACAATAAATGGTTGTGTCAAAATATGAGCATGAGGGCTGTTTCTTTGACTGCTTTCTGTTTCTTTGTTACTTTCCAAAGAATGAAAACAAAGAGGAATTTCAAATATATCTTGCGCTTTTATTGGAACAAATGAGATACAAAACGAAAGTGATCTTTGCAAGGATTGGGAAGCGGCACCAGAACAACTCCTTGGGGAGAGGTGATCCCCTGTCCAAGTTCCCGTGTACCAATTCTGTCCAATATCATCTTAGCCATCCACTTATGTGGGACCCACATAAGTGGATGGCACGAAAGTGATCTTTGCAAGGATTGGGAAGCGGCACCGGAACAACTCCTTGGGGAGAGGTGATCCCCTGTCCAAGTTCTCGTGTACCAATTCTGTCCAATATCACATAAGTGGATGGCTAAGATGATATTGGACAGAATTGGTACACGGGAACTTGGACAGAGAATTTGGGGTGCTCCTTGGGGGGCTCCTTGGGGGGATCCGGGAAAAGTTGTTTAGGAAGTACTTATTTGGTGGATACGAAGAAAAAGGAATCGGTACGAAGTGAAAGTTTAAGTTTGATAAGGGACTATAATTATAAAGTCATTATTTTAATTACTCATTTTTTGGTAATACTCCATTCCTTTCCTAATCTAGAAGAATGAGTATTATTATTATGTAAAGATGTGCTTATTATAATTAATCAAAATATAACTAATTAAAATATAATTCATTCGTTAATTAAAATATTATAATTTATTTATTTATTTCTTAGTATTTTTACAAACCACCAACTATTCATATTAATGGTAATCATTTATTCCTCTTAACCAACTATCATAATTATAATGATAATATCCATTCCCATTTTTTATTATATTTATTCTCATTCTTATTACCATTCTCCTGTATGGACCAACAGACTCCTTAGCTTTTCATAACTCTTCCCCTTGAGGCAATGTATTTTTCCCACACCACCTTTACGGCCTTACTTGGATGATTTGCTACAGAATTTATCAGTTTCTCGTAGCTCTTCCTCTCATACTCTTCATACACGCTCTGCCATTAAAACCATTAGAGAAAATTCAGCAAATAAGGCTACACCATGGTAGATTATTAGACATGGACAGAACAAATTCACAACTAGCCAAATGTTTAAGCCTCAGCGAGTTAGACATTTCCCCACTGGATGAGTTCTTTCCTGCCAAGTGAATTGATAGATGGATTGACTTCAACCTTCCATTAGAATCAAAAACTTGCATTGTGTTTTCTCTAACCCATGAATCATGCTATATTTCATCACAGAAAGGTAAACCAGAAAGCTTAAAGGTATATTAAGACTTGCCTCAAGATCAAGAGCTCGATATAGTTCCTTCACTTTAGCTACACAGGCAGGGTCTTCTTTGCCATAGTTCTCCTGAGAATAAAAATGGCTTTATTTAAATGCTTTAATTGTTGTATATTAACAAAAATTGGAAAAAAAAAAGTTGCAGTCGTTACATTTAGCAATTGCTTTTGTTCCTCATTAGCAAGTTCAAGCGCTTTCACCACCAACCAAGAGCACTTGCAGTCTTCTATATCCGTTCCAACCTGAAGATTTTGTTAAAACTGTTAGTCTGTGATCAAGTTCCCTATCACGAATGGTTCAGAGAAATTTTCTTTTGCCATAAGTAGAATGGTTATGCCTCAAAACTTACTTTGCCAGTTACTTCAGGGTCTCCGAAACAGTCCAGATAATCATCCTACAAAGTAAAACATATTCACGTATTAAACACATTACACATGCTTTGTCAGGTGCTGAATGAGGATACTGTTTCATCTCCCTCTAGTATCCCACGGTCAAATGAATAACAAATCTTTAAGCAGAATTAATGACTACCTGAACCTGGAAATAGGCTCCCATTTCAATCAAAATCTTCTTCATTTCAAGATGGTCATCAAGATTTTCACCTGCCATCAGCAGTGCGCATGCAACCTGGGTGCATAGAGATATGAAACTCCCAAAAACGAGGATTCCATTAAGGATCACATAGTTTATAACTATTTAAAGATGCACGGTAAAGGCACAGGAAATTCACTGTCAGATGCTCGGGATATAACCGCTGGAGTCAGGTTAGAAAAGATTGGGAAAGAACTTCTCTAGCCAATACAAACTATTAGTTGTCAATTAAGCTTAAGATGCTTAGTTATGAATGTAGGAATCAAGAGAATGTAACTCACTGGCAGATAGATTGAATAATATGCTGCTTTATACTCTGCAACCCGAAAATAACTGCATGAAATCCAAGCATTTACTCTGGTTAAACTAAAAGAACTGGGAACCAGCTTTGTCTCCACATAAATCATATAGAAACCATAATATATATCATAAACTATCACGTACAGTGGCATCGAGTACTTAGACAGATCTTTCTCTCCTTGATGTGCGCAAATTAAATCCAACATTTCCCCACAAAATAATTGAAATTCCACCTGTGAATACGTGATAACAATCAGGCAACTGAGAAGAGTTGGTTTCATGATAACAGAAATAATCATATGCTCCACAGCCATTGGCAAGGTAACTTCACCTCATTAAACAGATCCAGCAACTCCTCATAGAATGGCTGATCTCTAAAATAAGTCTTCAGGATTCTGCCAACTTGATTACGGAGTATTAACCCATCATTTACCGCAATCATACCAACCTATCATGAAAAGGAAAAATACAAAAAACTGTTGAATCAGTTATTACTTACTATACAGGACAATGAGCCAAACATATGTAAACTAGACCTTCTTCTCTCATGATATCCCTCATCTTTATTACTACAGGTGAGATTATAGCGTGTAAGTTGGTTTTGATCCAAGACAGGAACAAAGGTTGGTTCCAACACAGCCATTTTTTTCTAGTGTATGTGGAAGAGAAAAGGGGTCATGTGTACCTCTGGGACTCTGAACCAGCAAGGTTGACCACGTCGTGTGTGAGAGTTATCCATGATGTCATCAACAATTAGAGCAAATGCTTGTAGCTGCAAGAGTCCAATTCAAAAGGGTTTATCATTCCCACAACAAAAGTGACCCTAAGGATATGTTTGATTGGGGGTTTTATAATGGAATGGAATAAAATTTAATATTATTTCATTATTTAAGAGAAGATTTTATAATAGAATGGAATGAAAAATGAAAGGTTTCATAGTACTTCCTATTTCATCCTAAATAGTAAAAATGAAAAACCTCTGATTTAGGGAGTTTAAGATAGAATATAAAATGATAAACAACTTTACACTATATTACATTATAAACCCTTCATCCAAACAACATTTTACTATATTACAATATGAACCCTTTCATTCTTGCCAAATAACAATTTTCTGATATTACATCCATTTATATTCCATTCTATTATAAATAATTCCATTCCATTAAAAACTTTACGTCCAACCAAACATACCCTGAGTGATAAAGCCAAGCTTGGAATGAACATAGAAGTGGTATTTCAAAAACATACCCATTCTATGCACCAACCAAGCACTGATGTAAGGAAAATTTCATTCTCACTCAATTCCTTTCCTTCCATGAGTGAATTATAGCAGTAAACAACCGACAGTCCTCGGTCTAGTTTTCCTGCAGAGGAATGAATTAAGAATAGTTTGATTGATATTTATGACATTCGTGTGATAATCTTTTTCCCTGAAGGTAGGAAGTAAAATTATGTGATATTCGCTACACTACCTCTTGGTACATTGTAGTCCAGCATCTGCACAAAAGGGGTATAAAACTCATGGTTGGTATCACAAATACTTTAGAAAGCAAGCATCAGAAGCAAAAGTTGAAACTAATAGGATTAATATGGTTGACATTGGAATATGTCCCAGTGTATCTACAGGAACCTGCATAATTTTAAACTGGTGAACAGATATTACGAACTTTATCCAGCAACTGGTTATATGACTTGAAAAATCCAAAGCATAGCTGTGAAATTAACACTATTGTTTGGAGGAAGCTGTTCAAATTGATAAATCTCAATACAACAAGGTAGTGAAGACGGGAAGTTGCAAGTAACTATCAGTCATGAAATGCTTGTCAAACCAATGCCACGTTTTCTGCTCAAGGGAACTTGAAAATTTGAAACCAGGATTTTCCTGCTGGCAGTTTCTTTATCCATCTAACTAGACATTCCTGCCAATTTCTTTTTTTAGGTTCTACAATCATAATTTTCTCGTCCATGGAAAAAGTATGTGACTGTGTGATCAAACTGTCAATCTTAACATACAGTTAGAGGACATGAGTACTATTGGCAGAAAAAGTTACATCCAATGTTTACTTAGTTCATTGTCACAATACTATTTCAAGGCCAAAACAATCGACTAGTTATAAAACAAGTTCTTTAGTGGAACCCAGATCCATCTAACGACAAATCATATCAGAGAAAACAACATAGGCTCTTAAAACTACACGAACCATTAAAAATCTTATTGGCTAGAGAGAGTTAGGCACTAAAAGAACCAAGATTAGCCTACAACATTAAACTGGTCAGAACTGCATGTTAAGTACATGAAGTGAAGGCAGAAAGTCGATTTGTTCACTCAAAGCATCAAAAGATAGATGTATACAACCGTAAACTCACGCTAGCGGTCGGAGAGAGAGAGAAGGAGAATTACTCTGTCAATCCATAGACGAGAATCATCGGTGTACTCAAAAGCAGGGTCCTGCAGTAGCTCAGATTTCAAGATGGAATAAACTTGCAAGAACTTTGATTTTAGATCACTCATTTTGTTTTGCTATCTTGTTTCCTCAATCTAGAAACCAGGTAGGTGTTCTGCTCTCTTCAAGACGCAAACATGGTGAGGCGAGGAAGAGATTCAGAACTAATCCGAAAAGATATGGTTATTAAATACATGACAGGTTATATGGGAATAAACTATATCTAACGGGCTTGGACTTTTACTCCCAAGTTTTGGTTTATTATTTAGATACAACTGCGTATGCTTCCAATGGAAAGCCAGCACTGCAGCATCCTGTACGTGCTTGTATGAAGACAAGAATTGTGTAGTCTTATGCTTCCCAGAACTTCGACTTGAGATCACTCGTTTTGATTTGCTCTCTTGTTTCATAAATCTTAGAACCAACTTAGCTTATATTCTCTTCAAGATGCAGATATGGTGAGGAAGAGGTTTCAGAGCAACTCTGAAAAGAGTTTAGCAAATTTTGGTTTTCATAAGAATATGGCTCAGCTTCATCAATCGTAAGAAAATAACAAAGGTTCAACAATCAAGGAAGTTTTAACTAGTCAGTTAAACTAGTTACTTAGACTAACTAAACTGATCTGTAATTCTACCTACCTCCCCTTGTTGAGTACACGAAACCAAAGATCAGACTTGTCTAAGCCATAGAATCAAGATTTGAACTCCAAGAGAAGCAAAGATGATACAAGCAAAGGTACATTTTCTATTAGTGAATCTGAAATTTATGAGTACATATATTTCTAATTCTATCTTCTTACTGCACAATTGCCTACGCTTCCAGTGGAAAGCCAATACTCCAGCATTTTACACTCTGTATGAAAAGGTGAATGACGTAGTTATGGCTACTGGTGAGCTCTTCTGTACAAGCCAAACACTCACTCAAATAACCATACAAAGACATAATTTTTCATCACGAAGATAGACCAAAAAAAAGAAAAAAGACTGTAATATATGAGAATCACACGTTATGGAAACGCAACAAATCGTAATTGAAAAAAAAAAACTTTGGGTCTTTGTTGTTGTCTTGCTATTTCTCCAATTCTTGTTTACAGAGTGGGCAACAGGATATGATTCTGAGCCATTGATCTACACACTTGAGGTGGAAGAAATGTGAACAAGGCAACTGTCTAACTTCTTCCTTGTCTTTGTACATGGCTAGGCAGATACAGCATTCCTGTCCATACCATAACATACATCATGAAAAAAAAAAATTTCATTTAGATTGATTCAAGCTTGGCTTCTTGCATTAAGAAATTGCACATACCGGGTCCTCGTTTTTAGGGTTTGAATTGCTTTCAGCATCTTTTTCAAGCTTCAAATTGGTTCCAACTGCTTTGTACTTCCAACTTGGGAGACTCGATATTTGATCATCGGATGCCCCTTTGTTATTAGACGCCATGTTGAAGTTGTAACCAAGGACGCTACTAATGAGTGGCACGCAGCAACATAGAAGCAGGAACAGTAGAAATGGGAATGAATAGCTGAGAGCATTCCACGCAAGAAGAGAGATGCAAAGAACATGAAGTTTAGGTGCTCGGTGAAATGATGCAAAGCGAGAATCGAACACCCAAACATTACCCATCACAAACCAAATTGCAAAGAATAGCTCAAGTGAAGTGCGACATCTGTTCATCAAGTGCGGGAACCTGTATACACTGTTTGTCTATCAAAGCAAGTCCTCATAGATTCTTGATTATATGGTGTACTGGGGTTGAAATGTAAAAGTACCTGGATTCTTCACTGCTCCTCTGCTGTTCCAAGTCAGATAGGCCAAAGCCATCACCTGGAGTCGCATATACTTGGCGATAGCGGCCATAGAGTAGGAGCAGACTAAGGCCACAACCGATATCATAACCAACAATCCAAATTCTCATTGGCCAAACCGGCTTTTCCATCTTCGAGATAGCCAAGGTAAATGTGGTGATAGTTATTTGTATAACCAAGGCAACGAATTCCAGCATCATCCAAGTACTAGAATTAAAAGGGTTGGTGCCAAGATCGGATCTTGAGCCATTTTGGTAGTGGAAAACTCTCCTCAAGAAGGTGAACCACCTTGCTCTGTAGATTCTCATGGCTACTCGTATCAAGAAAGTTGAAGGCTGAGAACGAGCAGCCCGGTTTCTGACACTCAGAGCCGCACGGTCTTCTCCTGCTGGAGGATCTGGTGAAACTGAAACTGTAGCTCCTGAGTTACATAGTGACTCTGATGGAGAGAAGTAACGCGTATTCATTGGTAGGTGTTTGATAAAATTTGTGGGAATTGAAGTTCCGAACAGCTAAAGGATACTTCCTAGGATATAAGCAAAAGGACTTAGTTGTCAAGCGGTGACGTGCTCTATAGGAATAGGATCAATAAGAATACTGAGAGGGGATATATTTGCATGAATCCCTTGTGATCAGTAGAGTGATCATAAACTTTTTATTGGGAATCAGCTACGAGCTGTGGATGAATTCACATAATCATGAGATTTGAGCGAGAAGTGGGTGCAAATACCAGCAGGTTTGCGTGGTCTGGCCAAAAACTCGTGTATAGATAAGTTGCCAAAACACCTCAAAAGTTCACAAAGGAAATCATGAAAGGAACTCATACCATGAATTAGCAATAATTTAACAAGATAAAAAGCAGAGGTCTGCTACCAAAAAAGCTCATAAGTCATACCTAAATTGAGAAACTCAAGTGGGTATATAAGCATAGACCTCCTTCATGCTCACCAAACACGGAGTGTAAAGAAAGAGAGAGAAATCAGAGGAGGAGGAGATAGGTATACTGAATATGACAGGAAGGTGAAGGATGAGTTTCAGATGGTGACCAAGAATCAACTGCTGAAACCAAAACAGCTTTGCTTTGATTCCAAGGGAATAAGCAAGTTTGGAGAGAAGCTAGCTAACCGTTGGCCTAACTTGCCTCTGGTTTTTTGTTTCCTAAGGTACAGCTTCTTCAACTACAATTCTCTTCCCTAACATATCCAATACAAAATTGAGGAGAAAATAAAAGAACTGGAATTTTCCATTGAGGCTAAGACCAAGCCAAGCCAACATGCGTTTTTTTGTCTTAACTGGATAAGTGGCAAAGAGACTGCTACATGTACATGCGTATTAAAAAAAAGATTGATATGCAATTATTAACAATTTTTGAATTATGGCGGGTACAGTGACTATGTGATTCTGATTCTATGGTGGGAGGTTGGCCACCTAATCCAACCATGCACTTGGTACCATGTTACACTACTGTCCGATTGGCCACTTTGCAGTGTTAGTTATCTATTCACTTTGCATTAGTGCAGAGGCCTTTCCTCTTGTAGGGAAGCATGTAATCATTTTGTTTTAGCAGAACATGGTGATCTTACAGCAGCACATATAACCTGTTTTGCTTGGAAATTGTCTTTCCTCTTGTAGGGAAGCATGTAATCATTTTGTTTTAGCAGAACATGGTGATCTTACAGCAGCACATATAACCTGTTTTGCTTGGAAATTGTTAAACTTGTGATCTTATTGCATGGCTTAGCTTGCCCGAGTTGCATAGTTCATTAAATATTATTGGAACAGGATAGTTAAGCAAGCAACCGAGGGAAATATTCTATTCAGATCTTATCAACATCCATTTAACACAAGTGTCAAATAGCTTACAAGTTCACACTATTCTCCATTAATGACCAATCTTCATTTTTGGCTTTTCTTACGTGTAGACCAAAAAGATATTCCATTAGAGAAGACTGGATTATACATCATGACATGTATGTCGGAATTCATCTGAGTCTGAAGACCTCTGATAGTATGAAATAAAGCGGAGTCTGGAATATGCATCATGGCATATATTATCGGAATTCATTCTAGATAATCCTGAAGTCTACCTCACTTTTCCTAATTTAGATGACTCCCAAACCTTATTACATCAAAAGATGCTAAAGGAGCTGATTTTTCTGCTGAAGATAATGCAACGTGTAGAATTTCATGTTACGTGAGGAAAGAACTGTCCTAATTTGATTGAAAAGCCTTTGCTTGAAAACCAAAACTGGGTCATAGTTTGAATGTGTTGGCCACTGTGTGCAGGCAACATGTATACAAGCCCAAACGAATATTAAATACGATTGTCCACATAATCATATTACTTAATAGGTAGATGATGTGCAGCCTCACCCTTTAATTGAGATTAGAAGAAAGGAGAAGAAAGGGAAGTCAGCCTTTGCTTACACTCAAATACTCCTACCGCCTCCCCCTTCAACTCTTAGGTAGCGATGGGTCCATGTGTCAACATATCTGCACCACAATGACAGATTCAGTTTCTTTTTTATAATAACATTTATCATTTTCTTCAACTAAAGTCAAGATTTATCAAAATATATCATTGAATCAATGACTAGCTTTTCAACAAGCATGAAACACGAGCATTAATGTTGGGATGGAAATTTACTTGTAGTAATATTATATTCCAATGCATATAAAAATCAAACCAAAATATACGTTTGCAAGATTTGATCCTTGGGACACTTAGGGTGCGTTTACTTTCAGAAAACAGTTTCTTGTTTTCTATCTTAATTTTTTACATATATTTTCAATTTTCATTTTCAGTAGAAAATTGTGGAAAATTGTCGAAAACATGTTTACTAATTAATATTGAAA
>JAOQMR010000213.1:34781091-34801231 GCA_027563865.1 Erythroxylum pelleterianum
AACATGTGAAGATGACTCCTGCATTCCTACAAAGACTGGTTCTTTTCTCCTCCAATGAACAAAACCAGATATAGAATTACTTGAAGTGTGCCTAAATCGTAATTATGGATATAATTACAGCGAACCATATCACGCCACCTCCACATTTGTACCCTTCTAAAAGTATCTATGGAAGGGTGGTGGGTGTGAGAGAGGTAGATTTACGGTGAAGTTAAGGAAGCATCAAGTTTTTGTATAGCATTAAGAAATGGTCAAATCAACATGTGCGAGAGTGGCAGTTAAAACTCTTCAGCTCATTAAGAATATCCGATAATTACAGAGCCATGGGCTAAATAAAGGTCGAAACTTTCTGCTGCCATCTGGCAAAGTTTTAGCAACTTAGCTCTATATCAACATCAAACCCCACAAGAAAATGTTAAAGAGAAGAGAGAAGATTTGTAGTTGCATGTATAATGCCAATTGGAACTAAATCGTATTTGTTGATGATACCATATTCTGGTCTAATCTCGCTGTTAGTAGGTCCAACAAACGGTTGGAATGAGTTGTTGGTTCGTCTGTTAAGGACCAAATCACCACTTACAATGTAATGCAACTATGCAAGTGGCATGTCTCCATCCTAGGTATTGAACTGTCACCTACAAAACTGTCCCACCACGTTACCTTGTGATAAAGGCCAACCAAATCCCTTTTTTTGTTATCGAAGGTGTCACTTCCTTTCATTGCCTGCATTTAGAAACACGACAAGAATATGCTGCTGATGATACCTGAGGATGGTTTTCTCTACTTTTAGCTCATTCACCTCTTGAACACATGAAACCTCAGCAAGCTACCTGTTGCTTGTTAAAATCTCAGTTTTATAATATAGACCGGTTACTATATTAAAAGATAAAATATTACCGACCAGACCAGAAACTCTTCTCTGAGTAATCAGGTTAGACATTGCATCTTCAGTTATTGAAGAAATGTTAAACCTTCAACTCATCCCAACATGAGATCTTGTGAGTTCAATTACCATGATAAAAGCTCGGAAAGTTACCTGTTCTTGCTCGTATATGATAAGAAATGTTGCTACAAATTACAGTAGGTTTCATGAGAACTATCTAAACGGCATTACGGTGTGTAGATTAGATTCAAATTCTACGAATGACAACTACCAAGCTGTAATTTGATCAATGGTTAAAATGGATCGTGGCAACGAGAATAATAAGATGATATATCTAGCTATCTTGAATGTGCCGCTCAAGGCACTCATTTTCTTTTAAAATGACATCAAGATCAGCTTGTACTTTGTTCATATTCAAGCTTTTGGAAGCTATGGCTGCTAGTTTCTTTTCATGTTCAGCAGCTTCTCTTTGAATCCTATCAGTAGTGAGGATTTTCTCAGAAATCTGCTCAAAGATCTCATGCAAGGAGGTGAGAAGCCTATAAGCTTGCCGCCCTGCAGGGTCTTTCTTTGCTTCCCTGGAGAAACATGCTTCTTGTCAATAAAGCAGACATTTTACAGTCTTTTAATGGAAAGAAAATATATCACCACATATAAGGGCCAAAACTGAAGAAGGAAAATACTCCACACCTGAATATCATTTCATCTAGAACAGCATAGGTTCGATGAAGGCGCTCTTGGATAGAGTTGCTTTCTAACTGAAGCTCCCTAGTTTCTTTCAAAATTTTCTCCATGTCAGCATCCTGTTTCCAACTGTTTTTGGTGATCTCATTTATTCTTTCGATATAGGATGCTCTAGATGGCATCTTTGGCTGCTTCTCAAGGTCTGCAGAAAGCTTAGAATGTTCCTCCTCCCTACAGAAGACGAGGTATCTGCAATAAGAATAAGCACAAATCTCCATATGGTTTTTCTACATAATATAAGTTTCATCACCAACCTCCTACAAATTTCAGAGAAGATGGACTGCTCCTCCAGCTCAATTTCTCTCAACTTTTGGAGCTTTTCTTGAGCCCCTGGTACATCTTCATAAACAGAATTCTGTAGGCTTCTCTTTTTCTCTTCCAGAAGTTTCCTCGAAGCGTTCCTGAAAATGCTTATAATAGATGCTCTCAAATTATCATAGCTTAAGGCCATCTCTTCTGAAAAAGTTATGCTTTAGGTGTTAAAAGGAAAAAAGTATAAGAAACTAGCACTACAGTAATAACTTACCATTCTGACTTCAAATCCATGATCTTACACTTCTTGGCATCTGCTTGATCATTCAGCTGCTGAAGGTAAAACTCAAGAGGATGTTGTTCATCAAATACCATTTCCGCAGCTGCTTTTAAAAGTTTAAATTCTTCTTCAAGATGGCCTAACTCTAAAGTCTTGGCTGTCAGTTCCTCCTTGAGCAGTTTTTCTTGGTATTGCACTTTTCCCATCTCATGTCCTATCTAATAGAACAGCACATAGGCAACGGAATAGAAAAAGAGAAGGTTAAATCTCATAATACTCATCTAAAAACGACTTTTAGATTGTACCACCCCATGCACCTAACCCCTCCTCCTCCTAAGAAAGTAGCTCATAATTCCTTTTAAAAGAGTAAATAACTTTGAAGAATACAGCATATTTTGACCACAGTAATTAGATGGGAGTAATTCAAAATATACCTTGGAAGATTGGTCTGTAGAAGAAGCTATGTTTTGGACAATAATGTCATTCCTATCAGCAACAGCATCTTCATTTCCACACGCACCCCTTTCTGAATTCCCCTCTCCAGTTGAACAATATTCTCTTACTGCAAAAGTTGGCATGTCAGCACTGAAAGTCAGTTCCCTTGGCATGCTTAGACGATCATCTTCAGCCTCAGAATCAAACAATTCTGGCACTTCATCAACACTAAGATCTTTGAGTTTTTCTCCAAGATTACTAAGACCAAGGCGACCATCATCAGCCTTTTGCATCCAGTCCACCACACTATTAGCTGAGTCATCTTCTTTCATTTTCCTCTTAGCATTTATAGCCTTTACATCAGTTGGTTTATCAGATGACTCCGAAAGCCTTTCCACCCAGAATCTCATCAACTTGTACACATCCTCTTCAGATGCATAAAGTAACTGCCGTAAGCAACACATATAATCTGTTCTAAGCATAATTCCAATACTATAAGACAAGACGCAACACACATGATAAAGAAAATAAGAAGTAAATTTGGCAATAACGTAGGGGTCCGAGAGCACCTAATTTGATTCAACCATCCGCAAGGTCCGATGTTGTATAGGAAGAAAAAGCATATCAATCGCAACAACCAGGGACTAAATTCCATGGGTGCAAACGCACCTTCTACAACTTACACGGCTTAAATGAAACAACAGAAATCAACTATCATAAAGCAAATATTAAAGATGTGTATTCTTAGTACTGAATAGTATATCATCTTATTTCAGCCTGATCCTACTTCCTGTTCTCCCAAGTTCAGAAGAAATTTAAACTAGAAAAGCGAACCGCACATGAACTTCTTATCCGTATCAAAAAGGAAACACAATTGATTAAGCAACAAACAACACAGCTAAAAACAGGTCAAAGAAATTCAAACTTTCTTTACTTCTGCAATTTTTCGACAACAATCAACTCCAAATCTCAGAGTCTAACTTATAAACAACAACAAGTACATCGGTGTGGGTCAACTCAGATATAGAAGTAAGCACCTTATAGTAGTTCATTTCTCCAGAATAACCCAGTCTCTTAACAGCCAAAGCGACATCAGTACAGATCTTGAACTTGTCAACCATTAAATCAGGGAGAGAATTGGCGGAAAACCCGGTTCCATCGATAAGGTAAAGACATTGCGTGCAGATGGAAACCAAGGTTTCAGGTGTCAAGTCCTGAATCGCCGACACGTCTTCTGGGATAGAAACGCCAGAGTTCTTTAGCGAACTCAGAAGTATCTCCTGGGATTCTTCCATCTTTCCTCCACCAATCTTCGTGAGAACCACTGCTGTCGCTATGTACAAAGGCTCTCGGTGCTTCCGATGTGTGTATATATATATGTTATTTTCTGTTTATTTAAAGCATATAATTATATATTTTATATACAATTATTATTGACGATCTCATTTAAATATGAAAATCTTTTAATTAAAATTAATAAGTTTGAAATTAAGTTTATAATTTTTACAATAAAATTTAAATTTTAAATAAAAAGTATATTAACTATAAATTAAAATATTGTATCTTTATAATATAAAACTGAAAAGTTAAAATTTCATTATTCAATTTAAATACTTAAAATAGATAATTTATGCTATAATTATATTTTTTACAACATGATTAAATACAACTAATTTTTATTTAAATTATTCAATATATATTAAATTCAACAAATTGGTAAAATTATATTCCAAATCTAATAAGTTCAATAGTTAAAAAATTCAATTAATTCTTTCGCTCAACCGTAAAACTTTTAAATTATTTAATTTTTTTGGTTTGATTTTTAATTTTCGGTTTGATTTACTTTAATAATCCTTGTTGTTAAAAACTAACCAATTTATTAATTAATTTGAAAAAATAATAAGTTTTTATAGACTAAAATAAATCAATTAATTTTATTTAACAATTTTTTTTTCAATTAAACTACAAATAGGGATAATAATAAGTTGGGTATTGAGATTCTGGTTCAAGCATCCGCCCCCCGATCTCAAGCCCGGTAGGGCCAAAGGTAGCCCCGACTAGGGCCTTAGCTTGAAATTTTTGTTTAACCAAAAACAAAGTTTTGCTTATAGGGATTCTTGTCTTAATACTCGATCAACTAAGACCTAGTCGGTTGACTTTGAGATGATTGGGCCTGTACCTATTTGTTATTTGTAATTGTAAATTCTTTCTATTTGTTATTTGTAATTGTAAGTTTTTTTATGGGTAAGGATAATTTCTTTAATTTATAATTTAAAAATTTTATTTTATTTAATCTTTAATCAATTTTATAACAATTTAATATTGATTGAATCTTTTAAACTTTATATTTTGTTGTCTCAGTCTAATTTTTAACACATCGGATAAATTTACCTAAGAGGAAAAAAGAAAAAACAGCCAACAGAATGAGAACCCTAAAAGCCCAGGAATTGATATAGAGCCTAAGCCATTATAGATTAGGGCTTAATAATAAAAAGCCCTAAATTCATTATACCGCTAAAATCCAAAGACTCCTCTTTACTCTTCCCGTCAGACAATGTTTTCTCTTTGCAGCTCAACTCTCTCTGATTATAAACCCTAAACCCTAGCCGACCCCTAAAAGAGGAATTCAAGCACTTGAGCCCTAGTTTCGGTTCAATTGACATCCTCTGTGCTGTCATTTTATATTTCCAGGTGAGTTGCGGATTCTTTTTTTTTTATTCACAATGCACCTTCATGTTACTGTTTGCTTTTTCGGTTCACCTGTTATTTTGAGAATGGTTCTGGGAAAATCTGGTGTTTCCAAAATATTTTACATTTGTACAGATATGGTAAAGGGCCTTTTTTCTTTTCATTTTTTCTCTTTTGAAGAAAAGCACACTTATTTCTAACTAATTTTGTTTGCTATGGTGAGCTAAGTGGAAACTTTATTCATGATCATTGTAATTCTTGTTTAAGTCGTAAGCTGATAAGAAACAAACCTTGACTTACACTACTTGATGATTGGAATTAATGTCTGGACTCATGGGCTGATGTGAAGTCTTGTTTTGCACATAATGTTTGCAAAGAAATTCAGTTCCATTTTCCTTGACTACCTACTTCCGTGCTGCACAGATTTCATGGCTCCATCTGTACGTAATAAAAAGAAAGGCTCAAAATTACAAAGCCTTCCTTCACGGAAAAAACAAAAGGTTAAGCTTTTTACCGAAAAGCACTCAAATAAAGATGAAATTTTGGAAGATTTGGATAGCCCAGGTAAAGAATTAGATAATCAGGAAGATTCTGACATAGATGACCAAGGGTCTGCTTCTGGTTCTGATATCCTTTCTGATGGTGATGATCCGCTGACCTATGATTTTCTCCAAGGAAGTGATGACCGAGGTACTGTGACTGCCAATTCTTATTGCAATGTTCATACGATCATGCTTCATTTCTTTGATCATTTGTTACTGCTACCTAATACTGTTGCAGGTAAGGACTCAGGATCAGATATTGATGCTGACTCGGGCTCGGGCTCAGGTTCAGACTCTGATTCTGATTCTGATGAATCTGATATTGAGAAAAAGTCACTAGCCCTCGACAAACAAAAGGCAAGGGAACAAAAAGAGGCAGACGAAGAGTTGCGGCTTAACATCACAGAAGAATCTGATGAGTTCAGATTGCCAACTAAGGAGGTCCACCATCAGCTTTGGTGTTTTGTTTCTGTAGTTGAAAGCTTGTCTTCTGACTCTTGTGTTGGTTCTTAGCAAGTGTAGCTTCTTGTCTTCCTCTTTTCTAGGATCTCCAAGTAGAAGAACAACAGCCACCTGATCTTCCAAATCTCCAAAGAAGGATAAGAGAGAGTGAGTAACTTTTTCCAACAGCATCTGTGTGTCTTGATTTGATTGTCTTGAGCAGTTAAACTTTTGGTCTCTTCAATTGATTTAAGTGCTAACTGCAAAATATGTTATTTTAGTTGTCCGTATTCTGTCCAACTTTAAAGATTTGAAGCAAGAGGGGACCACAAGGAAGGATTATACTCAGCAGCTTAAGACGGATTTGAGTTCATACTATGGCTATAACGATTTCCTTATTGGAGCTTTGATGGAGGTGATTGATCAGAAGATTTTAATGCTCATGCAAGAAGTACTATCTCCATGCTATTTCTGAACCTTTTCTGCTCAATCATCCTAAATGTATGTTTTGCACTCTACAAAACAGATGTTTCCAGTTAACGAACTTATGGAACTTATTGAATCTTTTGAAAAACCACGACCGATATGTTTGCGAGCCAATACTTTGAAGGTAAGCCATGTTTATTGATTAATGTATTCTTGTAAGTAGCTGCATTTTACCTTTTCTGATCAATATTTTGTGCATGAATTTGAAAACCGTTTCCTTGCCTGTACATAGACGCGGAGACGAGATCTGGCTGATGTGTTGTTAAATAGAGGGGTAAATCTAGATCCTTTAAGCAAGTGGTCTAAGGTGAGAACTCCTGTATATTAGTGTGGTAAGTGGGTTTTCTTTATCCCCCCTTATTCACTTGACTGTTAATGCAAGTTTGGCTTTTGCAGGTTGGACTGGTAGTTTATGATTCACAGGTGCCTATCGGTGCCACCCCTGAATATATGGCTGGGTTTTATATGGTGTGTGTCTTTCTCATTTTTGCATTGCGCTAAACTTTATGGTTTGCAAAGTGCACCTAGCATTTAACTGTTTTATCCACAGCTGCAAAGTGCGAGCTCATTCTTGCCTGTCATGGCCCTTGCTCCTCAAGAAAAGGAACGGATTATAGATATGGCGTAAGTGATGTCTCCTATTTAGCTCAACATAACTATGGTCCAACATGCCTAGTGAAGTTTGTGTTGGTATCAACATGCATGATTTTTTTTTTTTTCATTCTGAAATTGTTGCCTTCCAGCCTCTTGAGTTTAGATTGGACCTAAAATGTATATCCAAATTGATAGCCAGTTTACTATTTTCATGTTGGTATATCTTGATGGACAATGTTTTGGAAAAAGAGTTGTGATTTACTAATCGATATTTTTTCAAATATTGTGTGACTTGTTTATGTTTTTTAGGTTCCTTATTGCTTGTGATGGAAATGTTTTCTTCCTCCAAACATTTTTTGACTAGCTTATGTATGGTCAGGGCTGCTCCTGGTGGTAAAACAACTTACATTGCTGCTCTGATGAAAAATAGTGGTATGCTGTAATTCTACTTAGTTTTAGTTTTGTTCTGTTTGTAACTGAGTTTTAGTCTTACACTCAGTCTTCGACCATCATAATGACATGAAGTCTTCTTAGCTGCAAGAACTGAGTCTTGCCATTGTTTAAATGTGGCATTAGCTGATGCATGATATGTGTTCAATACGTCTTTTCCTTTCAAAGGGAGTTAGGGACCTCTGAATTTTAATCATTTTCCTTGGATCACATCCGCTGTGGACATTTATTTCATGGTGCTATCATATTTGACACTTTCTAATTCAAACGTTCTTTGTGTTCTAATTCTTTTGTTCTAGGAATAATTTATGCAAATGAGATGAAGGCTCCAAGATTAAAGTCACTGACTGCAAATTTGCATCGCATGGGTGTCACAAACACCATAGTTTGTAACTATGATGGGAGAGAGGTTGGTAACTCTGTTGTCTTTGTTTCTGTTTTAGGTTGGTAACTCTGTTGTCTTTATTTCTGTTTTTATTATTTGAGATCTCATAGAAGCTTTTTTAAATTAGTTATCTTGCCTTAATCACATCTTCTGGTAATCACATTCTATACCTACAAAAATTTCATTTTGGGTGCTGGAACTGTTATGATGAGTTTATATTACGTGCATCTTAGCATATTTTCTGTAAAAATGTGCTTATGTTATGTTGTTAATATGATTAGATTGCATGACTCTTTGCTTGTTTGAAATCCAGCTTCCCAAGGTTTTGGGGGTGAACACTGTTGATAGAGTTTTGTTGGATGCACCATGCAGTGGGACTGGGGTAAGCAAACCGCAGTAAAGAGCTCCACCATAAATTACTTGCTTCTTGTTGATTGCAAGTCAATAACATTGTGGTTTTACTTCTGCAGGTTATTTCAAAAGATGAATCTGTTAAAACTTCTAAAAGTTTAGAAGATATACAGAAATCTGCTCATCTGCAGAAGGTTTGTTTTTCCATTTTGCTTTCAGCATTTTGTGGTAAATCTAGAATCTGCTTCATATTTTCTTTTTCCGAGGCCCTAGAAGCTAAAGAAGGACGAGAGGTAGGGTTAACTTACATTTAACTCTCTTAGCATTCTGTCTGCACTAAGAAACTGAATCTTGCCAGGCCAGATGATCTGGTCGAGTTACAGTTAAGATTGTCTTTTTGTCAAAAGCTGTGTAACTCAATTACTGGTTCACAATTCAAAGGAGCCAGGAAATCGTTTTCTAAACCTGTTACTGGATTTTTTTCCTCGTCATATTTAGTTTTGTTAATTGGGTGTTCACTATGTTTCCTTTTCCCTGTAGCAACTAATACTTGCTGCAATTGACATGGTTGATGCAAATTCAAAATCTGGTGGCTACATTGTTTACTCCACATGCTCCATTATGGTCGCTGAGGTTCGCTTGAAGTAAAAAACCTTTTGAGCTTCTAGTCATCTTTTCATTTTTCTGCTATAATGACTTATTGTTATCTTACAGAATGAAGCAGTTATCAATTATGCTCTCAATAAGAGGGATGTTAAACTTGTGCCATGTGGACTTGATTTTGGATGTCCTGGGTAATGATGATTCTCGAGCATCTACCTGATTGCTGCTTAAGCTTTAGAATATTTCTAAGACCAATCTTTCTTGTTTAATAGGTTTGTGCGCTTTAGAGAACACCGTTTTCACCCATCCTTAGAGAAGACCAGACGCTTCTATCCTCATGTTCACAACATGGATGGATTTTTTGTTGCAAAGGTATCTTGATCTGGGAACTGAAACCTATGATCTTGGGAAAGAACTCCTATGTGCAAGCATACACATCTGCAAACCCTTTCTTCACAATTTTTTTTTAATTTGTGCTTGTGTTACTACATCCATTTTACATTTGTTTGACTGTGACTGTCCTTCCGAATGCATCCCGTTACCTCAAATAAATTGTATGAGGAAGTCAAACGTATTCCAAATGCACTCCTTTCCTCCAATATATTGTATTTGTTTGGTGGGATTCATAGTGGTTCTAAATGTGTAGGGCCCTTGTTTCTCTGCATCAGCCTATCCCTTGAATGCATACATCTACTTCTTTTAACCTTCGCCTAAGTTTTATATATATCTGATCTGATTATACCCAGCAAGTTCTCTGTGGTTTCAGGCATGTATAGGTATTCTTGCTTTGTTGCCAATAATTCTTTGAAATTTCATTGAAAGGAAAAGAGTTGAAAGCCAATGGGTTTCTCTTGGTTATTTATCCTGTGGTTTTGGTTGCACATTATCAATGATAAGTTGATTCCAAATTGGCATTGCCAACATGTAATTAGCATAGAACAGATTCTGAGATCTGGAATCTTGCAATTTATCACCCTATCTACTCATGATTCAGTTTGAGCTCATGAAGGATGAGAACTTTTTGATATTGAATTGAACTAAGATTAGTCTTGCGAGCTCCTTGTACAACCATAATCGGAATTCTGGTTGGGTTTATTTGGCTGATGTCATTGTAGTCAAATGGTCTGTGTACCTTGTTTCTGGTGCATAAGCTCTGGTGCTTTATTCTTTGGTGATTATTCTGACTATTATTTTCTGTTTTTGTTTCCAGTTGAAGAAAATGAGCAACACGAAAGCCATGACTACTCACTATGAACCTTTGGTATCAGTAGAGCAAGCACTCAGACCAGATGAGGCTGAAAATGAAAGTAAAACTACAGAGCATTTGACAGCAAAAGTTGCTAAGAAAAGAGATGTCGTAAACAATAGTTCTCGTGGTAACGCCAATGTAGAGGCACCATCTAATTCCAAAAATAGGAAGAAAAGGAAATTTCCATCTAAAGAAGAAATCTCTAAAGCGAGGTAGAATATTGAAACTTCTAGCCAATTTTATTTGTCCATAAGAAAGTTGTGTGTAGCTTTTACCTGCTACTCTAATTTGGAAAGTGGGACGATAGAGAAAAAGCCTTCATTCTCATTCTCTTGACTCTGCTACTGCTAGAAACTAACTTCTTAATCTGTTGCAGAGAGGAAAAGAGGAGAGCTTTTAGGGAAGCTTCAAAAAAGGCTGCCAAAAAGAGCAAGACTAAAGGTTGATCATCTGGTGATAACTCAGTTAAGCATGATAACTACTTCAATGGGTTTTTTACTGCTTGGTGCTGAATCTAATTGGATAACAGACAAACCTATGCAAGGAATACATCTCAAGCTTAAAAATGTAATGAAGAGATGACCTTACTGCACAATATCTTCTTCAGCAGCATGTCCTCTCCTTGTCTAGCTTTGCCTTAAAAATATTTGTAACATTTTGTGCGCCGGAATTTCCTCCTTGGGCTGTTCAAGTCCATAAAGTTTTGTATTTCACAGTATGAAATTCTTAAGGATTGCGTTCATGATATAAAATATAATTTATGAATTATAGTTACAGATCCTTTTTAGCTACAATTCACGAAAGTAACAGTTGAACAAGATTGGTCTTGCTTAGGATTCAGGACCTTGTTTTGATTAATTACTCTAATGGAAAAATAACGGTAACATGCATACCTGAATTGTTATATAAAAAGCGAGAAATTGTCAAAATACTCATTATACAAGTCCTTTCCTTCCCTGGCATGAAAGCAACTGAACAGAATGCTTTAAGCGGTCCAAGGATGTGTGAGCCATGTGATTTCTGGGTCTTGAATGTGATCAAATTCATTGTTTTATCTACATTTGTTGTTTCCAAAGCTAAGTGTAAAAGTCATACGAGGCTATTATTTTTCTATGGCCAAACACAAGGACAGAGTCATATGATGCATGTGGTACCTTGTTGGCATTTGTGAAAAGGGGCCAAAAAAAGAAAAGGAATCTTGGTCTGTCCTGGCAGTTCACAAGCCTTCTTAGGTACACCGTCGCTCATGAATAGTCCCATATCACAATGTTCCATCAATGAACTGTAACCTCCACACTCATAAACATGAATTATGGATTATAGTTTTGTAGTCTCCATTAAAATAGTAAACCATGCCTAAGCAATGAGGCAGCAAAATGAATAAGTACGTTAAGATAAAAGGTCAGCATGAAGAATCCAGATTAGATCTTCTATTCTTGAATGGACAAGGTTGGGTACTGGGGAATTTGGTCTCTTGGAATTGCATGACATTATTAGTGCAACATTAAAAATAAGATACATGTTGTCAGAAGAAATGGCAGGTAATTCATATAAAGAACAATATGAGCTGTCCATGTTACCCAAACTCAAACGTCACTTCTAACATTTGCTGTTAGGCTTGTTCTGGGAACATTCCTGTTCTAAACATATGACGTTTTCTGGTACGGAAGTCTCCCACCTCATCTAGATTAGATAGATACTGTAAGAATTTAATGAGGATTTCCTATTCCTAGACTTTGATGGAGTTTTGGACTTCAAATTGATGGTCAGGAGTAGAGTGGTGTGCCCTTGCTAGGTGAACTCCACACCACAGACATTGTTCAGACACAGGACATCTCATAATAAACCTGCTTGCTCTTGATTATTCTGGCTACGTAAGCAGTACATGTCCAGTCTTGATCTACCATCAAAACAACCTCTCAGAAACTGGGATAACGGCTAACACACCACTCGCCAGTGCATTGACTGTAAGAAAAGACAGACCAATCGAGACCAAAGTAAATCAGAACAAAACACAAGTACATTAGATCTAAAATTATCCAAATATAAGTTTATCAATAAAAAAAAATTTACAAAGGAAAATAGTCAATCAGAACAGATCTATTCCATGAAAAGGGAATTTGAGTTTACTGAAGAATATACAAAATCCTAATCATCTCTTATCTGTTATGTTAGTGAAGTTCGTTTGGACCTTATCATGAGGAGGTTTTAACAATCAGGGCAAGAAAAAAAAAATCAATTGCAAAGTATTCTTACTCATACTGTCCTGTTGTATGACCTGTTCCAGTAGCTTAGTAAATGTCGCTCATGATAAACATTCAATGAATTAGCATATATGCTTCAATACGATGAAATTCAGATCATATTAGGAGTTGAGATCCTCTTTTCCTCAAGATAAGTTAATCCATTCAATAACATTGTCCTTTTGTATATAATGATATGTCTTGAAGAATGAGAACAATACAGGTGATTAGAGGCAGAGACAATGCCATTCACAGATCCATTGGCATTAAGATAAGCGAAAATTTTGAAATGGGTTAATATAATTGAGCTTTTATGAGGGATATCAATAGTCATTCTCGATAACTTGAAGCCCGGACAGCAAAATCATAAAGGCGTCAGGAAGCACAAGAGACAGCTTGGAGAGTGGAGACTTCCAAGACCCGCATAGCATGGAAAAGAGAAAAGTAGAAAACCACTACAACGGGAAAAGGAAGATAAATAAATCTTAAAGTAAACGAAATTCATATTAAGGTGGAAATATTGAACTTGAAACCAAGAAAAAGAAGGAAAAGAGTCATCTTTAGCTTTGACCCCTCTTCTGTCACCGTTGCTTTCTCTTCTCGCTCTCTCTCTCGCCCCAACAAACTCGTCCAAAAGCCAAAAGCCAAAAGCTTTTTTCTTTTTCCACCTTTCTTTCTCTTCTCGTTCTCTCTCTCTCCCCACACATTTTGGAGGGTGGAAGCTCTCCCATATCCTCTTTTTTTTTTCTTTCTCTGTACTGTAGGTTTGAAGTGGCTGGGGGCTAGTGAGTGCTCCCTTTAAGTCCCACTGCAAAAGTTTCCACTTTCAAAGCTCTGATCTTTTAATCACTTGCAGGTACTCTCTTTCTTGGGCTTCCTTTTCTCCCCACTTTTAACTGGTCCTGATATTTATTTAGTGGTTTCTGCCCCTTTTGTTTTCTCGTCTTGCACTTGTTTTGCTTTTTTTAGCAAATGGGTATTTGTTGGCTATTGGATCCAAAGAGATGGGTTGTTTTGAGATTTGAATGGTTTCTTCTTTACCTTTTTCTTTGCCTATTTGTATGTTATGAATTAAGGATTGACGGATTGTGTTAGAAGGCACAATCTTGTTTCCGCACTTTCTCTCTTCTTTAGATATATACCTGATTTGGTGTCTGCATGCAATCCCACGTTATCTTCTTAACTCATTGTGGATTCTCAATGTAATGCATGCTTCTGTTCTTAATTCTCAAGTTTACTGTAACTCATGCTTTAGTAGAGTGCGTGCTTTCTTCTTTTCTTTTGCTCTGTACTCGTAGCATGCTTGTTATTAGTTCTTTAGATACACCGCTCAATTCGGGCTCCACTTGCATGGGTCGTCGAGTGAAATGGAGCCTTAGTTACCTTTGGTTTCATTAGTTATTTCATTTCAAGAACTTAAATTAATTGCATGCTTTTAAGTTTAACTTTCCCATTTGATGGATTGTAGGATGTCTATAAATCTACTGTTAATGGTTTTGGAGATGAGTGTATGTGGGATTACTAGTGGAGGGGACTTGCTTGGGGCTGAGTAATTCCTCACTCTGATCTGTTTAACAGATATGCTCTTTATCGATGGCTTCAATACCAATTGCCAGAACTTCCTCTGATTGTCAGAAAATATCCATTGGTTGTCAACCAGTGGAAGGAAAATCTAAGAGGCCTTCACCTATACAGATTACTAGCAAATCAGAGACAGTGACCCTGACGAAACTAATCCCAGTAGTGAAGGAAATTGGATCAAAACAGGCTTGTATAATAACAACTGAGGACAAGAAGTGGCTGACCTCTTCTCATTCAGAAAATGTCAATCATTTAGCCAATGAGGTAAGTTCAGTTTTGTCTGTTGTTGATCCAAAACAAGGGCTCAGGTGTACCAAGGACTCATCTGAAGATATTGCTGATCCAATAAGGGAAGAATCTGAGCCCGATTTTGTCCCAACTTCTGACAAGGTCAGTAATGGAACTAATAGCCTTGCAAAGACTAGTGGGAGTGCTAAACTTAATGACCATTTGGATTTTGTTGAGTGTGGGAAGAGCAGTGTTTATAGGGGTAGTGCAAGCAGTGATGTGAGTGATGAAAGTACTTGCAGCAGCTTGAGTAGCAGCATCTATAAACCTCACAAGGCCAATGATCTCCGATGGGAGGCTATGCAGGCTATACGGGCAAAAGATGGTGTATTAGGTGTCAACCATTTCAGGCTATTGAAGAGGTTGGGCTGTGGGGATATTGGGAGTGTTTATCTCTCAGAGTTGAGTGGAACAAAGTGTTATTTTGCTATGAAAGTTATGGACAAAGCATCATTAGCAAGTCGTAAGAAATTGCTTCGAGCCCAAACAGAGAAAGAGATACTACAAGGCTTGGATCATCCTTTCCTTCCTACTTTATATACTAATTTTGAGACAGACAAGTTCTCATGTTTAGTTATGGAATTTTGCCCTGGTGGTGACTTGCACACTCTTCGACAGAGGCAACCAGGAAAACACTTTTCTGAACGAGCAGCAAAGTATGAAAACTTTCCCTAATCTATGTTTTACGTTTGGTAAATGACCATTTATATACCTAGTTTAGATAAGTTTTGTGTCCTATCCTGCATTTTGGTTTACATTCACTACCGTAAGTTGGGTCTTTATACAGGACTCATGTTAAAGGTTTTGTTTTTATTTCAAAGCAGTTGATGTTGACCATATATTCACTTAGATGTAATGAATGTAATTGGAAAAACTACAATTATATCTTAACATGCCAAGGCCATGCAAATGATGAAAAATTATAACTGCAGAAGGTGCTAGTAGTATGGCATAAGTATTCTAGAGAAGCTTAATTTTGTACATTAGGAGAAGTCATCAGAATGTAGTAGTACGATGACATTCATTTTAGAATAGGATTTGAAACCATTCTTCATGGAGTTGTGTGTGGTTTGGCGGGTTTTATATAAAAGTAGGCCTGTTATGTGTTTTGAAGTTTGCGACTAGAATGGTTTTGACATGACGGTTGAAAAAAACTTCATGAATGGTTTCATGGGATACATAATATGTGTACTTTTACTTCTTTTTTCCAAGTAGAGAAGCCATGGAAGATTAATGTGTCAGAAAAGAATTTGCATAAATAAATTAATTTCTTGGCTTAGCCTTAGCTTAGTAAGATATAAAATTAGATGCATTGTTATCTTCTTATTGAAGCTAATAATTCCTACTCAGAGTTAGCCCACATGTGCCTAACTGAATGACTAGGAGCTTAGACACTATGAGTAGAGAATGGAACCAATTTTGCAAACATTGATCTCTTTAATTTAGAAGCGTCATGTTTAAAGTGGAGAAGCAAACTCACTATAAGATGTTTATTTTGAGTGAGATTGAAATCAAACTTGGTTACATCTTGAAAAGTTCCTTTCTAGCCTGTTCGAGAGAATCTGTCTAGTTGAGATAGATTATAAGCTGCACAGTGCTCTCATTAACGGCCAAATCAATTTTATAGACACCAGCTGGTTAGAGATTCACTGAGATGCCAGGAGGAGCACATGTGCTGCCTTCTAAGGGAATTAATTAGGTTAATCAAGTTCACAAAACAAAAATATGTTCCTGTTAAATGCATCAGAACTGCACATCCAGTACATCTCGTCTTGCAGACAGTTCTATATGAAATGTAGAAATTTTGCCATGGGATTTGTTTGAGGGCGCTTAGTATGAAATGCTGGATGCTGTTTAATTTTGCATGTTTGTTTCCACAATCTAATATGCATTTCTTGGTACCAAACAAATTATATGCTCATTCCACAGTGTCATTGTTGACGGTTGCTTTCCTTTGACCTTCGATGTGCAGATTCTATGTAGCAGAGGTTCTCCTTGCTTTGGAATATCTCCACATGCTTGGAATTGTATATCGTGACCTGAAGCCAGAAAATGTTCTTGTACGTGAAGATGGCCATGTTATGCTTTCTGATTTTGACCTTTCTCTCCGCTGTGCTGTTAGTCCAACTCTAGTCAACTGTGCAGTACCTGAGTCTGTGGCCTTGCGGAGGAACCCAGCTTACTGTGTTCAACCATCTTGTATCCAACCATCATGTATGGCTCCTACAACATGCTTTATGCCTCGACTATTTTTAAGTAAGTCGAGGAAAGATCGAAAACCCAAGAATGAAATAGGGAACCAAGTCAGCCCACTGCCAGAGCTTATTGCTGAGCCAACTGATGCTCGGTCCATGTCATTTGTGGGAACCCATGAATACTTGGCACCTGAAATTATCAAAGGTGAAGGGCATGGGAGTGCAGTTGATTGGTGGACTTTTGGGATCTTTCTATATGAGTTGTTGTTTGGTAAGACTCCTTTCAAAGGATCTGGAAACCGGGCAACCCTGTTCAATGTTGTAGGTCAACCATTGAGATTTCCAGAGTCACCAGTTGTCAGTTTCCCAGCAAGAGATTTGATAAGGGGTCTGCTAATCAAAGAGCCACAGCACAGGTTGGCATTTAAACGAGGAGCAACAGAGATCAAGCAACATCCTTTCTTTGATGGTGTAAATTGGGCTCTGATTCGTTGTGCTAGCCCTCCCGAGGTCCCAAAGCCAGTTCAGGTCGATCAGGTTCCAGCCTCGACTTCATCTAGTCGTAAAGTTGTTCCTGCTTCTAGCATCAACCAGAATAATTATCTGGAATTTGATTTCTTTTGATTGCTCTTCAAAGATGGCGTTCTTTTTCCTTCTGGGAATATACATAGAGTTTTTACAGTGTTGACGTGGAAAATGGGGATCTCCTATTGATAAGAGTCTAATGTTCAATGTCCTTGTTAAACATTTTTGAGTTTATGTATTGCAAAAGTTGACATTTTAAATGTGAATGGTATTAGTTCATAACGACATTTCAGTTTCATCACGCAGTCTTTGGAATTTTATGAAGAGAGCAGCCAATTATTCTCTTTAATGATGTCCTGAATTATGCATCTTCTTTATTTGTACTCATGGTATCATCTTCTCAGTTTTACTTTTGTTTTGATTGTTTCCAACTTGGCATGCAAGTAGGTAGCAGGAGAGGATGGGATTTGGAGTCATTTGTTGGTAAAAACACTCAAGCTATTTAACAGTACACTTTCAGGTCAGTCAGTGACAACTGAGCTTACTGCCTACTCAGAGAAGGTTGACTGGTTCTCTGGTCCCAATAGACTGTTCTTCCTGAGATTTTTGCTCTTGCAGTGATTATATGTTACACCTCATACCCTGCATGAAAGATTCTTGTGCATAGGATTGCTTGGTTGCATTTATGAAAGAAATTGTAGGTGTTTGTATTGCTTCAAGTCCTTGTTATTTGGTTGTGTTTGGTTTCATTTTTGAAGAGTGAATTATGGTCTAACAATCATCAGTTATAAAAAACTTTTTTGCTTCATTTGCACCAAAATTTTAGAAAGGGAAAATACACCTATGCACTAACAGAGTATATACCAATATCCTGCTTTATAAGACTGCAACATGGTTTCTGTTATTGATTCCTTGTTCTTTCTATGATGAAACCGAGAATAAAGGGGATGACAAAGGTCAATGGAAGTATTATCTTGTAAGGATGAGTAATGAATTTCCTCCAAGCATATCGAACACTGCTGTCTTCCACGATTTGGCATAGTTTTTCCTTTTCAGGAACTATTTTGTCCAAGATAATGAACAAGTTTTGAGCATCTTCGGAGTGCTATTTCACCTCCCCTTTCTCCAATCTTCCCCACTAATAGAGCACCAAACAAACCCCTGTTAGATATAGTACTCTTACATGTATTATCTGGCACGAATTTGGATCTCATGTGCATATATATTTATTGTTGTTCATAAACTGCTGAAACTTGTAACACTGCACAAATAAGTATAATTATTGCATTCAGTTGGCATAAAGGTCTTTAAATGACAGCAACAAGCTTTGGATGGTATCAGATTCTCTGCATTAATTAACCTGTTTTAATCTTGTTTTTGTCCTAAAACAACGTCGTTTTAAGTTTATTTACACATAAATCGACATCGTTTTGAGGCAGAAACAGAGTTAGAACAGATTAAGTAGTACAGAAAACCTGAGCTTTGGATGCTGTCTTTCTCTTGGGCTTAGAATACATTCCAGAAACACATGCAGTCTCACATTGGAAATCAGAGTCAACTAATTGTGTCATCGAAGAATTAAGTACCTTCTGCCAAAATCAGAGTCAACTAATTGGAATCAAACCTCAAGATTAGGGTCAATTGTAGTTTGGCTTCACAAGATAAGAGTTTAGATCAGCTGTACCCAAGGTCTTATTCTAATTGATGTTAACACAAAATCAAGTTAAAATAAGGTATTAAATACTGCGGATCTGATGCCGCAGGATACAGTACGGCCTTTGAGCGTGACCATCAATGTCTTCCAACGAGGACCCACATGAGGCCACAATCGCTTTAGAGCATACTTTTGCTGATTTTCCACATGATAGTTCACTTAACACTGCCAATGTAAAAACGAGAAGATGTCTTAAACCGAAACTTGGGAGCTGATCTGGTGTTCTCCTTCTGCTGCGGCCCTGTCCTTGAATAAATCCCAGCCATCCAACTTATTGTAACGAATAGTTGGGATTTATTCAGGCATAAGGGGCATAGCAGAATGAGAACAGCAGATCTGAGCTCCCAAACTTTACGCTAAACACTAGTTTATACAGGTTTTCTGCGTACAAATTTATTATATTCCAACAACTTGAGCATACCATCTCGCAAACAATATTAAATTTTCAATTGAAATCTAATCATGTATTAAATAAATTAAAATAACCTTCATCAGTAATACATTTACTCCATACTTTTAATTATTTAATAAGGCATAAAATATAAAACATAAGACTAATAATGATAAATTTAATTTAATTAATTACATAAATCTACTACGGTAACACCTAGTAGAAATTATGCTGAAGTGTGGAGTCTGGAGATGTTTAGTAATACGCAGCTTTACTCCTAACTAGTAGAGAAACTGTTTTCAAATAATTAACAAACTAATAATAACAACGATAAAATTAAATTTAATGTGAAAAGATCATTTTAAAATTATTTAAATTTTATTCACATTTAAATTGTCATACTAATCTCCTTTCTAATTTTACATAATTATATAGAAATATTTGTATAACTATTAAAATTAATATTTAATTACATAATCATAACTTTTTAGTACATTCAAAATATATTTATTAGAATATGAAAACTAATGACTTTTTAATAAAATATTTCTTTTAATTGTTAATATAATGTTATATTTAATTATTTTGTTATTAATTATTTAATTTTTCTTAAATTAATGTTTTTAATGTAGTACATTTTTAAATATAAATAAAAAAGATAAAAGAGAATTAAGGTATATGTATCAGAATAATAAACAACTGTGTATGGAATCTATCTTGAACAGCATATCTTAGAATTCTTTTAAGTGTCAAAGGACAAAAGATTTGGTGACTAAAGAAAGAAAAATATGAGTGGAAAGCATCAATGGGCTATTCAAAT
>JAOQMR010000213.1:34898125-34911757 GCA_027563865.1 Erythroxylum pelleterianum
ATTGGAGAAATCGAAGAAGGCTTTGATGGAGGAGCTGAGGAAGTAGGCCTCTCATACTACGTAACGTTAGTCTCCGAATCACAGAAGTAATATTATTAAAGAGAAGCCTTCAAATAGTTTAGAAATCAATTAAGCAAATGAAGCTAACCTAAATCTAACGCCAGAAAGCAAACTGGAGCATGCAGAAACAAAACACAAGATAGAGAAACAGTGAGCGAGAGAGCAAGTCCACATATGAAAAATCGAAACTTGAAGAAGGGAGGGCCCAGAAACGCATAGAAGAAATTAAGGAGAAAGATATTTATAGGAAAAGGGAAAAGTAGCAGTGTTTGTAAAATTAAGATTATCCTCTTGCTTTTACCAATTTAACTTGGAATTTTCTGGAACGCATGAGCTGAGCAATCCATGTACATGATCAGACAGAGATGCTTTCATCGGTTCCACATGCTGCTACTATTACCAGTAGTGTAATATGTATGCTTTGGCCAACATTAATAGCACAGTCAATGTCAATCTTTATGGAAATATTGAATAGCCCTGGTAAATATGGATACTGCAGAGCTTTTGACTGTGAGAAGAATCTCTACATAGGAGGAGAAAGCCAAGAACTGAGTAAATACATTATACGATTTTGATATGACAGATGAAAGTGAAACTCTTGGTCACCTCCATTAAGCGGTCATCTTGCAGGCGTTACTGGCATCCACCAGTCACCAAGTCCCTATAAATAGCCACACCTTCATCACACGTATTTCAACCATTGTTAAGAGTTCTTAGCTTAGACGTCAGCTCCTCCTCTCCTCTCCTCTCTCTCTTTTAGTTCTTCACTCATATATATAATTTCTTTCATGTTCTTATGTTTTAATTAGCTTTTTCCTTGTTGGTCAGTTGTTATTCTTTGGAAAACCTAGTTTTCTTGGAAAGTCTATCCTGAGAAAAACATACGAGCTTAGAAAGCAATCTTTTTTCACAATAGCATCTCTCTTTTTAAATCTATGGCACCTGATCCGAAAACCCTTTTTTTAGTTTTGTTGTCACCCTTATAAGTCATTGATCCATTTTCTTTTCCATCAAACCTATTTTTCAGTGATGTAGGAAACAAGGGTTCCAGGAAAAGTCAAATCTTTCACAGATCTATGCGTCTTAATATTGGTAAGTACATATAGTAGTTTAGTTTCTTGAACCAAATGATTCCTTAATATAGATTCCAATTTCAAAGCAGGAAATAGTATTCATGGAAAGAGTTTGATGTTTTCTTTTCTTTTTTGGTCCATATACATAACTTATATTGGTTACAAGCTCTTCATGAGGAAGAGAAATGATAATAACATAGTAAAATAATTTCTATAACATGTAAGATCGTTTAGATAAATTAGGAGTGATTTTATTGAAAAGAATACAATCACTAACCATAAGTACTGAATCTAATATGTGTTTGGGCGACATGCAGCAGCAGGATGGTCGATGTGATTTTTCAAACATAGGGTGCAATTTGACGAGATGGATGGAGCATTACATATGTTGTTGACAGAAGAGAGGGAGCACAATCCGCCATTAGCTAAAGAGAGCTTTGCTTTTGTTGGAACTGTGCTTTCTCTTCTTCTGTCACCATCTCAATCTCTCGTGTCCTCCGGGAGTGGCCAGCAATGTGATTGGAAAACCATCAATCTTACTGTTTCTCAACAGGAAAGTATTCTTTGCTGCTATAATCTTCATTCATTCTTGCTAGGTAAAAGGAATATTCAAAGAGCATTTACAATGTGACATAACTAAACGTACTAATTTTATCTTTTAGATATGGCAAACACCATGAACATTAGGGTGTCCCATCTGAGTCCTTTTGGTATATTTAGATCAATAATTTCAAATATTAATTAAGTTTTGAATGTACAATACAAGGAGTTATACGCAATCATAGATTTCAACTTTCTTTATCTAAGGGCTAAACCGAGTAGTTCAAAATCACCAAATCATGTCAACTTGAGCTCATGGATTACATGATATTGTGAACTTTAAACCCTCCACCGAGTACTCCCCTCCCCAAAAAAACCATTTAACAGAAGCCCTTGTCTTCTGCATAATTGATAGTGTAAGTCATCAAGGGAATGTTAATAGGAGACTTGTAATGTTTAATTTTCTTTATACATCATAGCTATAAACCTTAGGTAATTGTGAAGAAAAAGTTTTGAGTGATGAACTAATTTCAGAATCTGATGATCATGAAGAACCTGAATTGTTGCCAATACGAGGAAAGTACAGAGGGAAGCATGGGAAGAATTCAGTCCAAACTGAGATGGAAAGCGACTTGAGAGCCAACTTGAAACGCGAGAAGCTCCACATATAGTTCAAGTCTAGCAGTACTGGAGGACCAACATGCTTTAAAGAGAAAGGTGACCGTGCAGGCTACTTTAGAGGAATTAGAATGTGACATCAAAATATACATAATAAAATGTAACGTAAGGGTCAAAACTGGTCCCGTGGTTCCTTTCACCTCACCATTTTAGACCTACCACTGCCTTGCTTACATACCAAAAGAAATCAAGTATACTATATACAGCAGAGAAGTGAATGATGAAGAATGAAAAATGAAGACGATGATGACAAGGAGTGAACGTCATCAACTTTCGGACATATATACGAGTTTAGATTCTCTGTCTAATATTACTTTGTCATATTCTATCACATGGAATATCAACCATTTATTTTGCGGGACTCACGCGAGACCTATACGGGACTCATATAAATAAATGGCTGAGATTTATTGGACACAATAAGACACGATAATATTGGACAGAAGATCTGGACTCCATATATACACTCAAAAAAAATATAGAAGATGAGAATGAATAGAATGAAGAAAAGTAAGGAAAGCAGATTTTGCAACTTGCATACTTAAAAGAACAAATTGAACATGTCAAGAAAAAAATTTTGGAGCTTCCATATTCTAAGGAATCTTAAGAGAGGGAAAAAAGAAAAAAAGATGAAAGATTAGATGTTTTTAGCTAACACATTAAGGGTGAGTCTATTGGAAACAACTTCTCTACAATATAGAGGAAAGATTGCGTACTATCAAGCCCTCTCAGACTCTGCTTCAATGCAAGACTTCAGGGTTTGACGATGATAATGATGATGATTAAGGGGTGAGTCTCTCAAACTGATGTTTTCCATAAAACATCACTCCTAGTATGGTTAGTTATACCCATTGGTCTGTCGAAAATACAACATAACCATATCCTGATTTTGTGATCCCATCTTTTTCTGCCGCCTTGTGCTCTCTTATCTTTATATGCTTTTGTTTTTATCATATTTGAAGAGCGAAACCAACAAGATAACCACATAGCTCATACCTTATACATGATGTATCTTTGCTTCTACTGTATTTCCAGATTAAAGTCAGTCAGCCACCCTAAATGTATGTTTTTTTTTAACAGAAATCATGTACTGATTATGATTGTAGCCTCGAGAAGGTTTAATCTCACTCTCGTTCTGTATGCTAAATGTCATCTTTACATTTCTTTTTGCGTGTCCATTTGCATGCATACAAGTGAGAGGTCAAAGATTCTGTTTTACTAGAAACAAAAATAACTAGTAACTTATGCATGCAGGAGATGTTATGTGGGAGCAACATTTCATCTAGAACGAAAGAAATGTCTTGGGATGAAGAAAGTGTGAGGTTTGCAGAAATGTCGGAGAGCAACCTGTAGAGCCACTTTAGGGATGTCAACATGACATTCTTCAATTTACTGTATAACTCCCTATAAGTCAAGAATTAAACTATATGTAAAATGCCATGACAATGTAATATATACACAGGCATATCAACTGTAGGACTAGAAACAGGTCACAGTGCAGATGTGTTTCACACGGCAACACTGCTAAGCCCTTGACATTCCTTAAATTGACAATGAACTGACGGCTAGAAAAATAAAGTTAAATAAGAAGTCTCGCAGTCAACGCTAGGAGACTGTGGAAGTACGGTTGCGACATGTATAAAGGTCCCATCTTTCACGAGCTAGGAAAGAACACGTGAAGAGATGAACAAAGAAACCATAAGTTGGGTTACTGGATCAATTAAGACTGCAAAAAGCTTTATGATAGATTTGATGTATCAGCTAGTTAAGTTTTGATACGTTTCTTTGATAAAGAGACATTATAAATGCTTTGTGGAATCTTAATAGTGCAAAGTCCCCACCAACTTGTTTTCGCTCTTTTGCTAGTTTCTGTTTGGATTGATAATGGAGATATCTTCAGATCTCCAATTAAGTAGCTTGCAGGTTTAAGATTCAACACTTCGTTGAGGCAACCAAGCAGTTCTAATGGCATGGGAAGGCTCATCATATTTCTGCTTGAACTGTCTCCATTCATATTTCTGCTCAGCATCATCCTCCACTCAAACCTCCACCACCCCTTGCAATAACTATTTACTTCTCTGATATTTTATGAACCCTACTGTTATACTCTAATCTTATTCTGCTTCTTTTCGCTTGCTTCATTTACGGGAAAAACAGCAGGAAACTTATGAAAAGGGAAAAGATGGAGGGATATATATCTTTACATCTGCTTGACTCTTGGGGGTTTTATTTGCAAAAGCTAAGCAGAGACATACAGGGACGGCAAAATCTCGTAAATCCCCAAAAACATTCTTGAAATAGTCTTCCCTATGCACGAACTAGTTCAGAGAGACATTCTAGTCTTCACTATGCACAAACTAGTTCAGTTCTCTGCTTTGAGGACACTAAAAGTTTGATGCAAGTCTCCATAATTTTGTTGGTTCACGTCCACCAATGAATCATAAGTTCTCTAAGTGCAGCAATTGCAAAAGACACTTGATCTCGAAATAGATACTGTAGAAAACTGCTTTATTCAACTGCATCAACCAAACGCGCAAGAAGGTATAACAAGGAACATATTAATTTGATTCTGGCAGTACAAATTCTTAGTGTTAAAGAAACACTCCTATTCAGCATACAAACAAGCATCCCCTAGTTCAATTGAATAGTTTTGAACTAGAGGCAAGTCAACTCCTTACAGTCTCTAGTCACTGCAAATCAAAATTTGCAGCACTAAAACAAAGGTAAAAAATTTTTTTGAAAGAATGAAACAATCAACGGGAATGGATATTAAATCAATCCGCTGAACTCATTCACTGCAACTATTTGGCTCTATTCACTACTCACAATCAGAGACAATATCTTCAAGATTCAAAGACATGCCACAAGAGAAGGTGAGGCTTGGCTTCTCCTTTGGCACCGCCAGGGGCTCAGCCTCACCACTAAGGATTTGAAGGACTCTTCTCATCGTAGGTCTCTCTGTGCTATCTGGGTTAGCACAACTCAACCCAATAAGCAGTAGCATCCTCATTTCTGCTTCATCAAACTCTCCATTCAATCTTTTGTCAGCAGCTTCAATGATATGCCCCTCGCCATATAATTCCCAAACCCAGTCGACCAAATTCACCATTTTCTGACTATTTGGTTCCCTCTCGATTGGCCTCCTACCACAAGCCAATTCAAGCATCACCACGCCGTAGCTAAAAACATCAGTTTTCACTGTAGCTTTCCCAATATGAAGATACTCAGGAGCTAAGTATCCCATTGTTCCTGCAGTAAGTGTTGAGACAGGACTCTTATCATGATCCATTAGCCTCGCCAATCCAAAATCGCCAAGCCTCGCATTGAAGTTACCATCTAGCATAATATTGCTGGTCTTTATGTCTCTGTGGATGACCTGCTGCTCACATTCTTGATGCAGATATGTTAATGCAGAGGCCAAACCTAGAGCAATATTTTTCCTATGATACCATGTCAAAAATATTCCATGCTGAGATTCTTGGTATAGGATCGTATCAAGACTCCCATAGGGCATAAACTCATAAACAAGTAGCAGTTCACCTTTCTCAACACACCAACCTTGAAACTGAACCAAATTCTTGTGCCTCAGACAAGCTATAATCGACAGTTCAGCTAGGAATTCAGTTTTACCTTCATGTGAATGTTTTGATCTTTTCACTGCAACAACTGTCCCTGAAGAGTTAAAGAAGGCTTTGTAGACATACCCAAATCCGCCCTTGCCTATGATTCTGCTAGGGTGAAACCCTCTAGTGGCTAAACTCAGCTCTTTGTAAGTAAACTCCCTTGGCCCTGCCACTAACTCTGCTTTTAAGCTCTTCATTACTTTGGTACTCCTCCATTTCTTGACAGAAATATAACCAAAAACCACCAGGAACATGCAAAAAAATGCTGGACCTGCAATGCCAAGACCCAAACCCAGCCTCTTGTGATGCTTATTGGTGGACTTGGACGTTTGAATAACCGGGGTTGTCACTGTGACTGAGCTATCAGACACGTTATGAGGATGTGAGTTTGGCCTTACTGGAACGAATCCGAAAGTTTGAAAGCTCCAGTTCTGAATATAGTGAAGTTCTGTGCTCCCTTCTGTAGAACCTGAAAAACCAGCGTACATGGTCTCTTTAAGAGACACAGAGAGATCTATATTCACAGTTAACAGTGGCTTTTCTGGTTTGGAGCTTGAATAACTCGTGAAAACTTTCAAGACCCTTAATTCATTCTTGTAATCAATCCAAGCCGTGATCGGTTTCCCACTCTTCAAATCGATATCTTGCAACATGGGATCAGCAGTCTTAATTGAATTAAGACTATCAATGTCTAGACCAACATGATGATCATTTGGATCATTGAAATGCGCATCAAGCCTGGTATCAAATTCTATAGCTACAAACTTGTTCTTGGTCAACAAAGACGAGTTAACAAGGCCCAAGTACCCTCCTGGACTACCGAGAGTTTCATTATCTTGAGAGAGGAAAAAGGCCAAGCCATCACCATAGGACCCTGGATTGACATTATTGATAGAGAAAGTGAATTTTGTAGAAAAAGATGCGGTGATATTGGAATCTGGATCAAAAAAGGGAACTGGGTCGTTGTAGATTACAGTGCCTGAGCTTGAAGAAGGAACGGTTACATCTCTGGTGAGCCCAACAGCACCGTTGCGGAGATAGGAGTCGCCGAGGAGTGTGAGGTTGCGAAGATTCAAACTGGAGAAGTCGAAACTCACATTGTAGGCTAATACAAGAAAAGGGTCTATGAAGATGGCGAAGAGAAACAAGAATACAAGAAGCTTTCTTGGAGGCATAGGTTATTGAAATTCTTGAATTACAGGAAAAGGGTTTGGTTCTTTCTTCAAGTTACAGAGAATTAAAGGCAAACAGATGAGACCTTGGGGGTCTGATTCCTTTCATTTGGTTAGGTGGTGGGAATCTTCTTTGGGTGGGAAAATGGGGTTTAAACGGTAGGATGACAAGAGCAGTGAGCAGAGCCGGGTGAGCGTGGAATAATTGGAGGCTTTATAACGGTTATGAATGTGTAATACCGGCGTCGTTTTCTGGTCAAACTGAGAATGGGGTGAGTGGGTCATACTTGCAAGTTGCAATAATGCTCTTTCAGCGCAACTACACTTTATTCAAATCGGCCGTTTTTAAGAAGCTTTGGAGCCCATATACGTCACCGGAGCCATATGTTTTCCGATCTTTGTTTAACATTACGGAATCTTATTCTTTCTCATAAATTTTAGCAATTTATTTATGTCAATTCAGCGTACTAATATTAGATAGAGTATCCGAATTTCTTTGAACAATATGACTCGTTAATTAAAGTATTCGGCAAAACCCCTATGATAAGAAGATGATTCAACTTTCTTTAGTTATCACTGGAGGAAGGAAAACAAGAAGGCGTTAGGTGCAAAAACCAAGAAGACCAACTAACTGTAAGAGCATTTGGCTCTAACTTCCACAAGCCGCAAGATGTGATGGATAACTTCTGCAGCTCTGAAATTTAAACATCGCACATTAACATGGGAAATGTGCGGACGTGATTACCTGTGTCACCTACCTGATTCAACCTTGCTACAATTCATCTGAATCACACATTTTTGTGAATCCCATATAAATATATGGTCCAGATGAACTAAAGTAGGGTTAGAACAGAGTAGATGGCACAGTGACTTCAAGCCGGAAATGTGGGTTCTAGGTATGAACAGCTTTCTGAAGGAAGTCAAAGAGCAGGGAAAGAGATACAGCACATGTGCTCGTGTCTTGGAATTTAGTAAGGACAAAGTCAGATAGCCGTTGCAAATAATTATATCCTGTAAGAGCTGGCATTTGAATAATATACTTTTTTCAATCTTAAGAAATTGAAGCTGATTGATTGTCCTTTTGAATATTGGAGATGGTTAAGACAATCTCGTAATAAGGAAATCGGAATTAAAAAATCATAATAAGAATATAATTACTAATTATGTATGTATCTTATGAGATTAAAGTTAATAATTATGCTACTATTTGATATCAAGTATTAAGAATGATAATCAATTTTTTTTACTTATATTTAGTTGTTATATGATTTATTTTATAAATAATTAATTAAAATATTTTGTATTTTATAAATAATTAATAATTTTATGATTTATAAAATTGTTAATTTAATAATTACAAATAATTTTTATGTTAAGAATAAATGTATTAATGAAATAAAATAAAACAATTATTAAAAGATTAATATAAAATATCGTAATATATAATTTTGATGATAATATTCTAATAAAAATTAATATCCTTACAATGTCTTAATAATATTTTAATAATAACTTGATAATATCTCTTCTTTATTTTTAATATTTAATTATAATTTTTACTCATATTCACTCTCCTTGGGAATAAAATTACAGTATTATTTAAATTTCATTTCAATTTTATCGTTCTTATTTTATAAATTATCGGTAACTAAACAAATACAAGTAAGAAATAAATATTAAATTCTCATTCTTACATTTTTATTACTAGTTACCAAACAATATAATGGAATATCTGGCAATTAAATATTCTGATAATTTGAACCAGTATAGAGCTTGAAAATTCTAGTTGAACTAAAAGAAAGATCAAAAGGATAGAGGGTGATAACATGTCGGTGATTCAATGGCTCAATAACCATATTCAGAAAAGTACGGACAATGCTCTCATCTGCAGCATTCGGGAGCTGATATCACGCAGTTGGCAAGCCAAGATTCATCATGTTTTTAGGGAGGGAATGCTACAGCTGATGCTATGGGTCGGATCAGACCTGAGATGTCTTTGAGTATGGTAGTTTTTCAACAGCCCCCGGATGTTATACTGCAAACTCTCAATGATGATCGCATGGGTGTTAGTCGCACTCAGCACATTAACCTTGTTATTAGCTCTAGCTAGTTGTTAGCTCTCTTATTTACCAAAAAAAAAAAAAGGAAGAAGAGAGCAATAGATACACAATAGATGAAGGCCAGAACTGCTTTGTTTAAAAAAAGAAGACAAGCTCATGCTGTTGGAGGTCTGCAAAACAGTTACTGCCAATTATCTAGTAAGACACTACAGTCAGAGACGGATCCAGGAGGAGACCAGCAGGGGCTATGACCCCCCCAAGAAAAAAATTTTAGTTAAAAATACTTTGTTAATTATAATTTGGCCCCCCTTCTTCAAAACTAAAAAATTTTGTCCTTCCCTCTCAAGACTAAAAAATTTTGTTCTTGCCCCCCAAGACTAAAATCCTGGATCAGTTGAGGTCATTTTGCTACATTGTCAAGTCCATTTGTAATTTCAACTGACTTGGAGAAAAAAAAATTACACCATTGCATTTTCTTCGTAAGCTTTTGATCATCAATGCAAAGCACGTGCAAGTGAGATGAGTTACGTCGTCTTGCTGCTCTTATGTCAACAAACTTGAGCCATTTTCGCTAGTTAGCAACTCATTCAATGGTTGTTCAATACGCTAAAGATTCCGAAATGGTTCTTGACATCAGAAACGAATTATATACACCACTATGAATCTACAACTTCCAATTACAAATATGTCAATATGGAGTCACCTGTTCCTGAACTTCAAGAAAGATGTCTTAGGATCTGCAACCAGACCAATACAAGCAATTAATTCAATTTGGTTTAGACAATCTAACAGAAAAGTAGCGCGTCACAAAGCAATGAAGCCCAAAAATTCAAGGAAACAATGAATGGACACAATTTGCCAACTTCCCTTGATAGAGAACTAGTAATGGAGTAAAGGAAGTCCAACCTTTAACTGAAGAAGGCTGTGACGCATATTTGTAAAGTGCCTAGAGAATGTGATACATTTTGCAACCCTCATTGCCGTGTCCATTGTTTCTGTTGAAGCTTCCTAGGCAGCAGAACTACAGAAGGAACATATTTTTAGTCTGCAAACTTGTGTACAGATCCTGTCACAGTCCATTAAACTATACTATGTAAGATTACCTTCTGAAATGCTGCAAAAGCTTCTTGGGGGAAAGATTGATTTTGGGTCTATTCCTTGCTGAGAAGAAACCATTTGAACAAGATGACTCTTACTGCCACAAAGAAAAGTTACTTCATTCAGATGTTAAATGATGTTTAAGTCCAAAATTGTTGAAAATATGAGATTCCACAAGACACAAGAAAAAGTCTTCAGGGGGAGTAACCAATGCATGCAGTGGACAAGCACAACCACTCTACGTTAAACAAAGGTTGGTTGAAATGTCTATAAATGCAAAATTTAGAATATATACCTGACCCAAGAAGGAGTAAATTTAGTATTTGGTATCTCATCATCTTCTTCGTCATCTTCATCATCAGAACCTTTATATGGAGAAATCTCATATGATTGTTCTTGAATAATCTTGGGAGATAAATTGTCATCATCAGTTACCTTGCAGAATTCACTCATTTCCTACAATGGTACAAGTTTGTGAATGAGATCCACTAATCCCCGGTAGGCAGGTGAAAAATATGCAGGGACAGACAAACAACAAAGCTACTTTCAAGAAAGCATGCGAATAAAAGGAAGAGCCCCTCTTCATATTATTCCTAGTAATGGAAACCAAAGATAGCACAAGTAGAAATTCAGCAATTTATATTCACTTGAAAACATCACATTCCTGTATTTTTGCTTTTTTTAATCCAAACAAGTTATGATCCTCAAGGTCGTCATTTACGATGACAGATGCAAAGGCACAAAATATGAAAGCATTCATTGCCTGAACAGATCAAATGTCATTCTCAGTACACTAAATTCACCCTGGGTTTGACCAAAAAAAAAATCACCATGGGTTTTTGCTTCTTGTTGATACTATAAATGCATGTGACATACAGTTCCGCAGAAAATGAAGGGAAGGATAATATATACTATGCTAAAAATCTTAAGAAAATGATGCGTAAAAGTAGTACCTCTGAATAATCACCAAAATCACGCAAAGTTTGTTTATCTCCATTTGCAATGCTCTCAGTTTTTGCGTCATTTGTTGAATCCCTAATTACCATAACTTTGGTTTGGGGTTCGTTCTGAACATTGTTCTGTCCCTTTGAACTTTTGATATCCTCTTGTTTTCCCAATTTGTCCTTAGCTACTGTTTTCTCATGTTGTCTTTCATCCTAAAAGGGAGATGCATGTCATTATAAGTATTTAGAAAACACACGAATTTAGAAAGAAGTTTGTAGAGCATGAGGTCATACTGCAACCAGGCATTTCACTTCTTTCGCAGCACGTAACTTTTCTCCTTGTTCTAGCTGCTGCCTCCTGACTTCTTCAACACGCTTTTTTTTTCTTTCCTTCTCCTTCTTTTCTTCTTCTTCTCTGAGTCTTTTCTTTGCTGCTAAATCTGCCTGTTTCTTCCTCCTTTCAACTTCTTTCTTTTCTTTCTGTAGCTCCAACTGCCTTAGATTTTGTTCCTCCATCCTTGCTCGCTCAATTTTTAAGGCTTCTTTCCTCATCCTTCTTTCATTTTCTTTCTTTTCTGCAAGAAGTTTTGCTTCCTCAGCAGCCTGAAGGGCCTTTACTTTGATTTCCCTCTTTCCTACAAGGAAGCACACATAATTTCACCTTACATATTAGATTATACACTGGAACAAGGAAAATGATATCAACATGCTATAACAAAAATAACACAAAATCACATGGATCAAGGGAATATTTTTTCTTTCCCAATCAGAATTTTATCATAGCATGCAAGCTAAAACAATGGATACAATGATTTTTATCATGCAAAGGTTCAAGAGCAAATCCCAGTGTTATAGTTCGTCTCAGTATTCATACTTGGCATCTCTTTTACAAAGCTATGCTACCTTAAGATGCTTTCTAGATCAACAATACAAAGCATCAATACCTAACAACATTTTACATTTCAAAGAGACCAAACGTCTGCAACTAAATTGGATGGAGAAGGAAAATCTAAAATACAGTTCTTGGAGCTGAAAAATTGGAATAGTGTAGTGATGAACTTCTGGATATAGGCAAGATGATCACTGCCTACTTTACATGTCAACCACAAACAAAGCAATAAAAACATGGGACAGTAAATTTAATCATCACATATTACTCATGCAATTCCCAAAAGTAAGATTTAGAAAAATGTTGAATCAACTATGATAGAAGTCATATAGAAAAATAGAAAATATTGAAGAAGAAAAGGATCCTTCTATAAGTATTTACAGAAGGAGAACTTTGGAAGGCAAAATAAAATATTCACAAGGTTACCTGTAATTATCGCGGCTTCTTGGTTCTGTTGAACAAGTGGAATAAAGGAAGTTATATTTGACACAATGTTGTCTGGTTTCGACTTCTTTACAGAGAGACATGGCCCATGATTTCTTGAACTTGTTTTACCAGATAACTTGGGCTTATTAAATCTACTATGGAGTGATCCGTCAACCCTTTTACCACCATTGGCTCCTACTGCCATAATCTGGTTGTCCTTGGTGTTACGTTCATATTTTTTCTTATTGCCCTTATCATTTTCAAACTTAGTCCTGTTGCAATTACCAGTGAAACTGAACTCTGTGTTCACAGAAGCGAGACTACTTCTATCATCAACCGTTTCAGATTCACAAATTGATATTGGAAGATTGGAACTTTCTGTTATCTCAGCAAGCGGTTCTCTTTTGACTGAGCCAACTATGGCTTGAGACTCGACGCTTTTTCCAAAAGTATCAGTTACCTCATCTATGTTCTCGTTTTCTTCACTGATACATGGTAGATCGGGAACTGAGCTAGCTCGCTTCTCTGAACTGCCAGACTTCGATGCAATTCCATCCCAGAACTTCCCAACTGGAGAAATATAGGGTTTATTGGCATCCCGTGTAGATGTAGTATTTGGAAATGTTAGGCTGTCAGAAAGGCACCTTTCATCAAGCGTGGCATCGGGTTCCCATCTAAAACTACTGTAACTGACCTCGCGTTGCTTAAGAATTTCCCCATCTACATCAGAAGCGTTTCTTGAAGTCAAGCCCTTCAAAATCCCATTTGGGGTAGACTGGTGTAAGTTTAGAGTTTCATGCAATCTATACGTGGTTGAAAAATGGGAAAGTGGTGTATGTAGGCAGGCAGATCTACAAAGCTGCTCCAAAATGCTTGCGCGTTCTAATGCTGCTTTTGGAAGTTCCAAATTGTCCAGATCAATTATGTCTCTAGTAACTCGTGGCTGTTCGTCATCTGTTTCCATGACAAACCCTTCAAACTCCGGTACATCCCCGTCAGTTCCTCCCAGATAAGATTTTCTTTGCTGAATGCCCTTGTCACTCTGACACAATATCTCCGCTTCTTCAAG
>JAOQMR010000213.1:34944556-34968274 GCA_027563865.1 Erythroxylum pelleterianum
TAATGTAACTCGCTGCATCATTCGTATTAATAGAGAAAAATTAATGTTGGATTATTATTGTTGTTATTATTATTATTGTTGTTGTATTTTTTTATTAAAGTTAAATTCTTATAAGAATATTCAACGAAATACTAAGAAATATAATATTAATGCTTTTATAATTTTTTTAAAATTATACTCTTATAAATTATTTTACACTTTAACAATTAATGCTAAATAATTAATTTTACTAAATCCCTTTATAAACAGTTGATATTGGTCGTTAATTAAATTAGCTATATAATCTGCTATAAGCTTATATTGTCGATAAAAACAGATAGGCCTTTATATTCAAAATTCTACGAGCTTTAAATGGCCTCCTTGCTAAAAACGAGGATAGCATTAAAGGAGACAACTTCATTTCGTGTAATTAAAGGTCATGACATGGACCTTACACTCATATGCAAGTAATGTCTTATCATAACAGACAACAAAAGAGTTGTTAGGAATTGTTCAATTTTTTTTAATATATATTTTGATTAATTAGAGAAACAATTGGATTTGCTTTTAATGCATCTTTCTTGGTGGTTCATTATGGCTTTTATTTTTCACCCTCAAATTTTTAATTATTCTCTTGATTTTTTAATTTATTTTAGAGATTTTAACTTTCGTATACAGTCTTCAAAATAATTAAAAGTAAGATTGTATATTATTTGATCTTCTTAAATTTCACGTCTTAGCAAAATTTCTATTAAATATTATTGTTGCTTTGTTTTAGAGCTTTTAAATGTTCCCTCACACATTATTCACATGTGCAAATGATGATAATCCAACCCATCAAAAGCAAACGTTTGACCAAAATATAAGAAGATGCAAGTGAGGGACCAAATAAAATAAAATGTCTTTACCTTTTGCATCATTTTGAACAATGTTTACATGTTAGGACAAAACTGACATGTTTTGTTTGGTTTACATAATTATATTATTCAAAAGCTTGGTGTATTACCATCATGAGAGCTTAGAATATATTAGTAATAGGCTGTAGTTTTAGAGGTCATGTTAACCTTTGTTCTTTAGAACACTCGATGATCTCGTTTGAATTGCCGTACATATTCATGAGGTTAATACATGTTAGTGACATTTACCTTGTCCTTAATGGCGTGGGTGCAACCTTCTTATGAGTCCACTACTATTGTCTACTTAGAATGAGTTGTTCTTATGACTCAATGAGAAGAGGAAACATGACACACAAAGCAACTGTGATTTATGTACTATTGTTAGTACTTATTTTTGTTAAATAAATTATTAGTTTTCTTAAATAATGTGTGACCATGTCCGGTATAACTAAAACTGTAGTCTTGTCCAGTGTCCACTCAAGCGAGGGGAGACAAGATCTTCTGTCCAATTTTATGGTGTCTTATTCTGTCTAATAGATCTCAACCATTTATTTATGCCCATGCGAAATCTACATAAATAAATGGTTGAGATTTATTAAACATAATAAAATAACATAAAACTAAACCAAAAAAATCTAAACTTTCGAGAGGGCGGCTTCCAAAAGCCCAACGTGATCCAATGCGTCCAACCGATGAATCATCAACTAACTCGACCAACTGCATCATTGCTGGCCTATAAATGACAATCCTTTTTCTGTACTGCTTTCGTCATAAGTCATAACCATTTGGATTTTGGAGTTTACATTCAAGAAAACAAGTAAGCTTCTTGTAGGTCTCTCTGTTCTTTTGGGTTCATTTCAAGACTTGATTTTTTAATGCAGTTTTCGGTTCAAGTTCTCGACTTTTTAGCTCTGTTGTGGATGTCTTGATGTGTTTGTTGTTGAGTTCTTACTGTTCTGTGTTTGTGGGTCCATTTCTGCCTTTTGGAGGGAGTTGTTTTTACGTGAAGGAGAGCAATTATTGTAACATGGGTACTTCGATGAGGATAAGAACTGGCTAACTTTCTTAAAAAAGATTCTGTATAATTGAAAACAGAGTTTTGGATAAGAATAGGTGGGTTTTAGGTGGAGACATCTCCCGCTGGTATACAACGTGATAACACCATTTTTTCTGGTTTTGTCTTGCTTCTGGGTTGTTGGGGGTGGGGGGATTTGTGTGATCTTTCCAGGCTGGAGCTGTATTTGACATTCAACTGTGGTTGGATCTATGTCCGCTTCAGTAAATTCAGGGCTGCCGGTTAACCAGTGTGAAAATGGAGTTCATCATGTCCAATTACTTTCTGCAAAACCCGATAAGCATGATGGTGTAGTTGTGGACATGCAAGATCCCGTGGATCCTGATAGGTTTCACACCATGCTTAGAGCTTCACTATCACAGTGGAGGCAGCAGGTATAAATAAATGCTAAAATAATTCTTTCTTCATTAATTTAATTCACATTTTTATTGATTCTTGATATACATACATATTCTATTCGTATTGTCTTAGCTAGCTCTAATAATCACTCTATTTCTTTTCCCAGGGAAAGAAGGGGGTTTGGATTAAGTTACCCATTTCACTAGTAAATCTTGTTGAAACAGCAGTTAAGGTATCTGCTCTTGTAACACCAGGAACATCTGGATGATTGCTTATTCCCATTTGTTTATCCATTTGTTATGAACTATTTGCTATCGTCTAATGGTTCTCTTATTTCTTGCAAAATATGGAGAAAGACAGAGGAAGGTACTGAATTTACTTTTGTTGGTACTTTTTCTGCTTTGTTAATAGGAGGGATTTATATACCACCATGCTGAGCCTAATTACCTCATGCTTGTTTACTGGATTCCTGAAACTGCAAGCACTATCCCTGCTAACGCTTCACACAGAGTGGGTATTGGTGCGATTGTCTTGAATGATAAAAGAGAGGTAGACCACCTGCATTTTCACGAAGCTTTGTCGTTAATTCTGCTTGTTTTTGTTAATATATGTGAAACGAATGCCAAAGATGAAGCTTTCATAGCTTGCATTAGTATTTACCAAAAACATGCTCTTTCCACCCTTCTCAAGGCTTAAGATTGTTTGGGTATCTATCCATCTCTTTTTTCTGTTTCCAACTGAACAAAGAACAAAAATATATTTGGGAACATTTTGTGCTGTCTGTTACTTAGGAATATGGGGAGATTTTGATGCAACCACATTTAAGAATTTGTCAATGTAGAAGTTTTTTATTTGGCCGCTCAAAGTTTACTCCAGAGTGTTGTTTTGGATTCCAAATGAGACTTATTGCACTCAACTGGAGGAAAAATAAGCCATTATCTACACATACCTCCACTTTGTGGATATGCCGATGCAATTCATCAGATGGTGCAAAGCAACTTGACATGATGATTTATGTCCTTATGAACTCTACCGCCCTTTTATCTTGTTTATGCTTTTACACAGATACTTGTAGTTCAGGAAAAGACTGGTGTATTTAAAGGAACAGGAGTTTGGAAAATCCCTACGGGAGTTGTAGATCAGGTGCATACCTAGCGTGTGAAATATTTCAACACTTTACTAATAAATGCTCCAGACCGGTGAGTTAAACTGGATTATTCAAAATACAGGAAGAGGATATCTTTAAAGCTGCTGAAAGAGAAGTGAGAGAAGAGACAGGGGTAAGTTATAATTTCACTATGTATACTTGTTGCAATAATAGTTTTAGCTCTAGACTCCTTGATGTAGGACAAATAGAAGATTTATTAACTAATAGCTAAAAATCCCAAAATTAGGAAATATGACTGATATTAAGCTGTTGGAATATCAAATTTGAATGTTGAATTTTGATTGGGAATGCTGAAATTTCAGATTTTGCATAACTGGAATTTTAAGATTTGATTACTGGAAATTTATGCTTAAGATTTCAAAGTTTAATATGTTGGAAGTTAGGATTTTGATTGTTGAAATTTTGTGGTGAACACAAAGAATAGAAGTTAGGAAACTAACAATCACTCCTAGGATCTAAGAATCACTTTTAGAAGAGTCACACCTTCTAGTTAAAAACTCAACTTTGTAGAAAAATTTCAGATTGCTTATATTATTGAAGGGCTGAATCAAAGTTGCGAATACCATACCGGACTTAGTATAAGATTAGGTTCTGGTTCAGTATTGTACCGGTACCGGTCAATACTGGGTACTACCACTACCACCACTGCCACTACCGCCTTCAACATTTCCACAATCACAACGGAAACTAGAAAATGAACTTCCACTACCAATTTCAAAATTCAACCTTTTCTTTCTATCTCTCTTGTGTTGATATTCATCAAGCAATATTTTCATTTGTCACTTCACATCATGACTTCCTTTTTTACAGGGCTCCACTTCTCCTTTAATCCCAGTTAAATGTTTCTTTAATCGGGTGATTCCTCCACCTTTCAAATGCTTGTTACAAATAAGCAAATAGTATGATTTCTCATATTGGGAACCAATGCAGTACGAGCCCAAGCTAGATAATTGTATCTTCTTGAAGTGGGTTGATCAGGAGTACTTGAACTTTTTTTCATTATTTGTAAAAATATATATTAAAATAAATAACACATAATTTCATTACACAATGTGCATATCTATCTTATATAATATAGCTCATTTTGTATGATTACATTATACACACATAAGCAATTTCTATTTCCAACAATTTCTTTTATAACATTTTCTAACAATTTCAATTTAATCATTACAAAACATACATAAACAAGTTTCACTTCCATCAATTTTCAACAATTCCATTTCTAACAATTTTGAACAATTGCAATTTAAAATTTCAAACATCACAAAACATACATAAACAATTTCCACTTTCAATAATCACAAAACATACATAAAATAATTTCTATAAACAACAATCATAGAACATACATAAGATAAAACAATTTCCACCTTCAACATTTTCCAGTTCCACACTTCGATGAAATATAATTTGGAACTAGAATTACCATAAATACCTTAAATCACATAATTAATTATTAAAATTAAGGTAGCTATATTATGAAACCCCAATTTTTGTTTTGTAAAGTAACACCTTATATATTTGTATACATTGCTTTTGAATTTTTTTATATAAAATTGATGTAGAATCTAACACGTACAAGCCATACTTAAATGATGTAGTCAAGTTAGTTGAGTTAGATAAACTTCATTTATAATTGGTAAAAGTTCAACTTTTGTCAAATGAATTATATGATATATTTGTAAAAAAAGAATAATAAATTTGTTTCATTCATAATTAAGTATAGATTAATGCTAAAGGAAATTGGTATGGTATGCAAACACTTAACTTTATAATATTCTGATTTATAAAATATGATTTTGTATCTATATGTCTATTAAATTAAGTATTAACAAAATTGATAACAATCAACAATTCAATCAATACAACACACTTCCAAGTTCCATTCCACATTAACAGAATCTCAGTTCACTCCAGACCAGTTCCTTCCACACTTTCATAGTTTCATTTCACATCTGCATTTTGAATCTATATCTCTTTTAACAACTTCAATAAACCAATTTTCAATTTTCACTTTCGCACTTCCACAATTCCACTCCACTCCACCACAGTCCACATCCACAATCGACGGTCCACAACAACACAACAACAAATTAACATATGCGATTCCCAATTCACAAAAACACCAACATTTCCATTCACAATTCACAAATACATCAACAATTCTATTCACAACAATTCACAAAAAAAAACATTAAGTCATAACACACACCCAATTATTTTAGAAATTTAATAACAATTTTAAGGGTCGGGGATGTCGGGTAGATTTGGCGTGGAAAAGGAGAGGAGATCCAAGAGTGGCTGAGGTTGCTGAGGCGTTGGTGGTAGTCTTTGATGGCGTCGGTGGTCGCGGCAGGTGGTGGGCATTGGTGGTGGTGGGCGTCAATGTGTGAGAGAGAAATAAAACATTGGGAGAAGCAATATGGGGCGTCGATCGTGGTGGTGGCAGGTGGTGGGTGGCCTAGGTGTGTGTCGGTGCTTGGTGGTGGTGGCCGGTCGATGGTGGTGGGCGTTGATGGTTGGTGGGTTGAGAGAGATAGTGAGAGTTGAGAGAAAAAAAGTCGGGTGTGGGAGTGAGATAGGAGGAGGAGGACAACAGCAGTGCGGCGGGCATCGGTGTGGCAGTCGTTGGGTCGGCGGCGGCAGCCACGGTGAAGAGCAGAAGAAGAGAGCTGAGGCGTGAGCAAGAGTGTGAGTGAGGGGATGAGATGAGAGATAGGTTAGAGAAGAGAAGAAGAATAGGTTAGAGAAGAGAAGAAGAATGCGTGCATTTTAGGGATTTAGGGTTAAAATTTTTATTTTTTTGCAGATATTCCTTTAGAGTTTTAAAAATTCCAGCCGGTATGAACCGATACTTAAACCCGGTACACATGACCTCGTATCTCGTATCATTTCTCGGCCGGTACGTTACGAGACGCAAAACCCTGGGCTGAGTACACATATATATTGAGTTCTTAGAACCCTTATTCTAGTAGAAAATAGTTTTAAACAAATTTAAATCTTATTCTAACATAATCTAAAATTTAGCTCTTATCTTTTGTTGTCAACTCAATTCCCGTTCTTCATCCTACCAAATTAAGGCTTGTGGTTAACAATTTTTCCCCCTTTTATGTCTTCTAAATACTTTAACTTCATTTGTATCAATTCTCCCTAGCTTATCTAAAGTTGTTCTCGATGTATAATGCGATAAATACTATTCATATAAGTTTGGATTCAACTTTTGAAATTCTTATTCAAGAATACAAGCACTGTAAAAAATTGGTCTTCCTTTCCACTGCAAGAAATTGTCGATATCCTCTAGGTTTTATGGCTACAATTTTTTCATCAAGAACATTCTCAATTATCTCTTTAAGATAAGGAGTGCTTGTAAGTCTTAGGGTATGTTTGGTTGGGAGTTTTATAATGGAATGGAATGAAATGGAAAGAGATAGAAAAGGAGGGTTTCATATTACATCTTATCCCATCTTAAACAGTGAAAATGAAAAACCTCCAATTTGAGAGGTTTAGGATAGAATGTAAAATAATACACTATATTACATTATTAACCCTTCATCTAAACAACATTTTACTATATTACATTATGAACCCTTTCATCCCTCCCAAACAACAATTTTCTAATATTACATCCATACATAGCCTTATAGTAAGAGATTTGCTCATCTTGTCTATGATAAATAGTTAAGTCCACAATGTTAAAGATAAGACTTATTCCCATGTCACTTGGTAATTTCAAAACATAAGCATTAGTACTTATCTTCTTGATGATCTTATAAGATCCAACATTTCATAAATGAAGTTTCTTATATTTTCTGTTTTTGAAAACGATCTAGACGAATCTTAACCATTACCATATCTCCTACACTGAATTTCACCAATCGATGATGTTGATCAACATGTTCTTTATAAGTCAAATTGTTGGTTATTATCTTTCATCGTATCTTTTCAAAGATGTCCCTCATGTTTTGTGCAAAACCTTCAACTCCAGCACTAACTCAAATCAATAGGCTTCTTTGGTTGAACTTCTGAAATTATCTCAAAATGACTCTTACCAATAGACCTATTTGTAGAACTATTGTATGTAAATTTTGTTGTAGGAAGAATTAGGTCCTAATCTTTTATATTGTCTCCAACCAAACATTTTAACAAGTCTTCCATTTTTTTATTCACCACATTTGTTTGTCCATCGGTTTGGGGGTGGTAAGAACTTGCTTAGTGTTGAATGTTTTCCATAGAGTTCTCCAAAAACAACTCATGAACTTTACGTCACGATACGATAGTTAAAGGTAATCCATGGAGACGGACAACCTTTTGAAGAAAATTTTAGCAACATGGTTAGCATCATAGGTCTTGGAACATGAAATGAAATGACTCGTCTTGAAAAACCTATCTACTACCACAAAAATAGAATCATATCCTCTTATAGTTTTGGGAATTCCCAAGACAAAATCCTTACTTATGTCCTGCCATGGTTCATGAGGCACAAGTAGTGGTGTGGATAATTCAGAATTTTGTTTCCTTCCTTTAGCTAATTGACATGTTCGACATTGCCGTATAACCTTAGACATGTTCTACTTTGAAGAGGGCAATAAAGGCGATCTTTAACCATTGTGATGATTTTATTTCTTCTAAAGTGTCCTGTTGCTCCTCCTTCATGTACTATCAGATTTTGTATAGCTGAAATTTTAAGGTTTGATTACTGAAAATTTAGGTTTAAGATTTCAGAGTTTAACATACTGGAAGTTAGGATTTTGGTTGCTGGAATTTTGTGGCGAACACAAATGATAGAAGGTAGGAAACTAAGAATTACTCATAAGATTTAAGAATCACTCTTAGAGAAAAACATCACACCTTCTAATTGGAAACTCAAGTTTTAAGAAAAAAATTTAAGATTGCTTATATTATTGAAGGGCTGAGTACACATATATATAGAATTCTTAGAATCTTCATTCTAGTAGGAAAGGGTTCCTAATAAATTTAAATCTTATTCTAATAAAAATTCTATAAGTCCTAAACAATTAAGATAACATATGTAAAATAGAATAACATATTTAAGTTACTACTACTTCCTATATAATAAGGAATCCTAACATAATCTAAATTTCAGCCTTATCTTTTGTTGTCAACTCAATTCCCAATCTTTATCCCATCAAATTAAGGCTTGTGGTTGACTAATTTTTCTTCTTTTATTTCTTCCATATACTTAAAGTTCTTTTGCATCACTCCCCTTTCTTAGACCAATTCTTTTGTTTCTCAGGTTGATGCACAATTTCTGGAGGTTTTAGCATTCAGGTGAAAATTTCCATACAGTTTGACGTAATAAAGTCATCAAGCAAACATCTTGGATATTCTTGTAGTTAGCCTATCTGAACATTAAGTAAGAGTCTTTATTTTCAGTCATTTTGATGCGTTGAGATGTTTCCTTACAATTTGCAACTTGCAGGCAGTTACATAAATCATATTTTGGCAAGTCGGACTTGTTCTTCCTCTGCATGATGCGCCCGTTGTCTTATGACATCCAGAAACAAGAACTTGAAATTGAAGCTGCTCAGGTAAGTGTCAACAATAAAATGAGACGATAAATACTATAAAAGATACAACCTCTATTATGGTTTTACTCAGTCTGGAAATTCAAAATTATCAGACATATATCGTGTGGTATTAGAAATACTAAAAAGAGAGCTTGTATTAAGTTTCTTTGGAGTTATTTTAATAGAGCTGTCATATAGATCCTGCTTGTTCTTAACAATTAGTCATATAGATCCTGCTTCTTGCCTAACAATTAATCATATAACAGCCTATGTTGAAAAAATTCAATAGAAACTGAATAAGCATTTCTTTTTTAGTATTTCTATTACCACAAAGTGTACATTCCATAGTTTAGAATAGTAAAAGTATTTTTTAGGATGAGCAAAACTACAGAAAAGATCTGCATCTTTTACCGAGTAAATATTATGTCACATTGGTTTACCCTCTCAATTTGCTTTGCATCTCTGAAAATTTGTGGTATATTATTTTCTTTTCTCCATGGATATGGGCATGGCTCTTTTGAGTTGTCTCAAAGACAATGATGTAGGTTCATGAAAGAAGATGACTAAATATGTTTAGTTTTTAGCGTAAGAGCATGTTCCTCGTAACGTGAAAAATGATCTGTGTGATGTCTTGCATCATGGTGCTAGTCCGGTCTCTTGCTGTATTCTTCTAGAAACTGATAAAAAATTAGTAACGCTTTTCTCAACGTTCTTGGGTTTCTCTGGAGTTTATTGATGTACTGGGGATAAGATTGAACAGCTGTTTAGTATACCAGCTGCGGCCAATTTCATGTTGATTTGATTTGTGTTTCATCATTGTCTTTTAGGTATGTTGTGGAAGCTAGCTGAAGTGTAGAGAATGTAATAGCTGATAAAACTTTCTCATTCTATTTTTTTTATCACAGTGGATGCCGTTGGAGGAATTTGCAGCTCAACCTTTTGCACAGAAACATGACATTTTTAAGTATGTCATCCGTTTATGCTTGGCAAAGGTAGACACAAATTATTCTGGATTTCATCCAGTGCCCCTCAGCTCCATTTTGGAGGATAAGACAAGTTATTTGTATGCAAACTTCAAGGATTTGACGCTGTCAAGTTCTTCTGATTGCCCATAGATTAGGGATATTATTTCATTTATTGATGTCTGGCTTGGTTTTGAGGGAGAGCCAGTATTGTTTTGAGGGAGAGCCAGTATTGTTATCATCAAGTGCGGATGCTATCTATCAACTACACCCAGAAGGATCTACTTTGCATTCAGCTTCCTGGAACGTAGTTCCCAGTGGATATATTTGCAATGGGGGGTCAAGTAATTTTTTACGCTGTTGAAGATGACAAGTCAGTGTTTAATATTGTAATGTATCCATTAGAACGATACATCTTGTAATAACACGGTTCAAATAGCTTCAATAGTATTACACTTCCAAGGACAAATTAATGGGATAAGCTTAATGATAATCTCGTCACTATGGTAAACATATTTATCTGTATTTGGTCTACCATTTGTCTATGGATGTGAATGTATGCTTACAACTTCCACAGAAACATGACAGGTGGTCTGCCATGCGGCAGAACATCCGGAATAGAGAAGAAAAAGACATGACTGAGTTACCAAGTTATAAGTCTGTACTAGGATGAGCGGTTCTTTAATCATCTGTAACTCTGTTATTGTCAGTTTGATAAAAAAAACTCCTTCACGATCACAGATAGTCAGTCTTTGTTGTTGTTCAGGACAGATACATGTCACCCACAAGTGTTGCTTTTCTTTTTACACTTTCTATGTCAGTCTTGAGTTTTGAATGCATAGAATCCAGGAAAGTTTCCAGGGATAATGTCTTCCCCTCCCCAGTTGGTTGTTTGAATTGTACAATTTGTCAATACCCATGCCAGCCTCTTACTCCACCGCCACCACCACTTCCTGATTACCCCGTATATGCCACCCCACCCCACCGCCACCACCACAACTTCCAGGCTACCCAGTTTATGGTGCACAACCACCGCCCTCCTCAATTCCCGGTTATCCTATACACGGTTCTCCCCCTTCATCACCGTCTCAAGTCAATTGTACGCAATTTCCAGTGCAGTGCTGCCAGAATCCTCCTCCTCAGCCTTTTGGGTATCAGCCATATGAAAACTTCTCTGCTCCATGCTCATCTCTGCATATTACTTCAGTTATAGCATTGATACTATGTAATATTGCTCTTCTGCTCTAGAGTTTCATGCTCTTTTCTTTCCATGTTCGTTATATGAGCACATAAAGCCTTGTATTGCTTCAAATTTGTAAAACAGCCATGTTTATAGAGGCCTGTAAATGTAATGCTTCATTTATTGGTTTTCTAGACAAGGAGACGCTGAACAATATCCTTTTTCCTTTTAACGTTAGTCTAAAATTAAGATTTAAACCTGAGGTTCATCTTCATTTCTTTGAGCTACTAGGTCCAGCGATTCATTCTTATCCTTATACTCGGGCAAGATGAGTTGAGAAACTAAAGCCTGATTTCTCTTACTTTTATTCTTATCAAAATACAAATTTCACCAAACTGGGGGGTTGAACAAATGAGATTAACGACATATAGATGCAGGGAGTTGTGGGGGCCTGGAGGAAAGGTGGGGGGATGATTGAGACGAGTGTATTTGACAAGTAGCAAAGAAATACTTGACACGTTTGAATTGTAGTGTATGTTTGTTACGTTCAATTTTGACTTGCTTCCAAATTTGTTTGTCCTGTATCTTGACTACTTGACAAGTATCTCTCTGTCAATCAGAGAAGAAATTTATGACCTTGTGACGTACACATGCACCTCGGGATCCTGAACCTCTCCTTCTGCCTTCCAAGTGGGATACTCATTTCCGTTAGTTGTGGTCTTGCTTGAGACCGGTATTCTGATCTTGCTTTTCATCACGTGAACATTCATTCCTCAGTAAGGAGCGTGGGCTTCCATTTTCTATTCAATTATGCACAGTATATGAAAGTTTTGTATGGCTTGCTTTTGGATCTGCACTTGCTTGTTTACACACATCAAACTCGCTTCTTTAGATATAGGCAGTATACTTTTTCCTTCATGTATATTGACTAGACAGTTGGCAGGTAAAGCAGTAGAAGCTCCCTTTACACTGCTGTTTTCAGTTACCTCCAAACATGGTCAAGCCAAAAGCTTAATCAAGCTACAAAAAATTCAGACTCACTATTACATTGGTAAAAGTCCATTTGGAATATAAAGCCGATAGCTCTACAGTATTAAACTACAAGATAAGTGAATGCAAACCACAAAGTCTTGGAACAGGTGAGAAAAAAGAAAAGAAAAGAAAAACTTACCACACCAAAAATAATAAGAAAAATAAACAAACAAATAAGCACAAGCCTCGATGATTAATCAATTCTAGCCCATCAAAGCCGGGCTTATTTCCCGCACAAATTGGTCAAATGAACCATCCGTTATAGAAGACACATTAGAAGTCCCAAGAGCACACTCATAACCATGGCAACAGATCTGCCACCATCCAGTCTCATACCATTGTTGCCGTCAGCTGTTTGATCAGCTGCACTATCTGCCCCGGGTGCATCAGCTGGAGAGTCTGATGGTGATGAGGAAGCGTGCTTGCTAGCCTTCGGGGTGTCAGCCGCCTTATCCACTGCTGGGGCTGGAGCTGGAGCTGGTGTTGGTGCCGGTGCATCCTTGAACAGCTCCTTGGGCAACAGGACCTTGTCAATTGTGTAGATTGCAAGTGGCTGCTCATCCATAAGGGTCCCGGTTATTCTTGCCGTGGTACTCTTTGTCTTTAATGTCACTTGATCACCATCATTTTGTACAGTGAAATCATACTTGTTAGCCCCATCAGTGGCTAAAGTGTTCATTAGCCCGTTGTTGGCTTTCAACATAGGCATAGATTCATATACAGGCACGCCAAAGAATTCAAGGAATGAGAACTTGCCCGCAGCTGTCAAGTTCTTGAACCTCGGCACGAAGAGTTTGAATGGATCGTCCAGAGGGCAAAACACAGTCAATCCTCCATCAATATTATCCTGAAAACAGTCATCAGTTGTTGCATCTGAAAAAACTACATAGAAAAGCCAACAGCTTTGTGACAGGTTCATTGTAACTAGTGTAGACGACAGTAAACAAGCAAAGTTGTCCTATTTCTGTATCAAATGATTCAAATCACATTCTTCCCACATGAAAAGGGCCTGTCAATTCCTATGATGCTGTCACGTACTTTCCTTTTTTTTTTATGCTTCTTCTGATCAAATTTTCTCTTTTATAAGCATTTCATAAATTGCCATCAAACTTCAAAGCTATCAACTTTTTCGGCATGTGAAATGGGAAGTACTTGCAATGTCACGACTTATCAATTGGAGGCTTGCCAAATAAGAAAACATCCCAAAGATTCCTAAACCTTGAAATTCACTACACTAGATCAAAGCCCCCTTCATTTTCACTTACACCTACAAATAAATTAGACACTTGATCCATCAAATAAGTATTTATTGTGCAACGAAGTAAGAGGTTTAGCTCTCAACCGACTGCTTTTATTGTACTTGTTGTTGGCAGTTAAATTAACAGTTAGTAGTTCAGTAGTTACCTGATATGTCTTTGAAGCTTCAGGATTTGCCAGTAAAGTGTCAGCGAACACTTTACACCCGTGAGCCGACATTATACCGGTCAAGTTTATCTGACTCGGTCCCGGACTCGGCGCCTCCGCCACCGCCGACGGCAACACCTTGCTGACCTGAATAACCGAGATGTTGTACGGAACCTCCTCAAGCGACTTTACAAAGAACACATCAAGGGTACCACCATTATCCTGCGGCCCAAGCGCCACTTTCCCACCTTTCATGTCGGTGATATTAACGAACCCTGAGGACCCCGGGGCCGTTCCGGTCGCCTGAAACATGGTGGCGGCGAGGGCTGTGCCGTTGGTGATCTGGTGAAGCTTCTTGGCGCCAAAGTAATCGAGGAGTATATGTAGTGAGAGGATGTTTTTGATGGTGTAGATAGAAGGGTGTTTGGAGAGGAGGTCGGACATGACGGCGTTGTCGACGGCGAGAACGGTGATGGTGGTACGGGAGTTAATCTCGGCGGCGAGGTGGGTGGCGGTCAAGTAGTGGTTGAAGGTGGAGAAATCTGGGTGTTTCGCCAGAAGGCGAGTGATGTTGTGTGCGTTGGACAGAGTGGTGGCCGTAAGGAAGAGGACAAGTAATAGTAAGGAGGGGAGTGGAACTGAAGAGAGCTGCATTGTGCTAGACTTAGAGTGAGGGGGGAGAGAGAGAGTGTGCCTGTTTAGGAGCTTTGTAGTTTGTAGTTTGTAGTTTGTCTTTGTAGTGTGGTATAAAATGCGGGTGACGAGGGAGTAGGAAAAGGGTCTTAGATTTGTATCATATTACAATCATGGCAATTCAGCACTACTCATCTAATAAGACTTGAAGACCTGAAGTCCAGTTCAGCACTAGGAAAACATCAAATAGGAAGGGGTTTCAAGTATATGACAAGGTCTAGATAATAAAATTAGATCCTCTGTTCAGTTTTATTTTGTCTTATTCTGTTTCATAAAATTTCAGTTATTTATTTTGTAGGCTCCACGTGAGTCCCATGAGAATATCACATAAGTAAATGGTTAAAATTTATTGAACACGATAAAATACCATAATATTAGACAAGAGATCTGAACTCCTCGTTAAGACGTAAAATCGTTTTAACTCCTCGATCAGCAACAGGCATCAACTTCGGTGCCAGAACTTAGATACCGAGCAAGTGGAACCAGTAGAGAAGGGATAGAAGAAAAAGGTACAAACTTTGAGAAAAATGTGAAGCTGAGTAAAGAAGCAGCAAATCACGTGGTTATGACTTATGGGAATCGCTTCCTCCGAAATCAAGGCATCAATAAAGTATCCTTTTATGTTCTTTTGTACTCTTCTCTATATGATATCAACAGATTACAATCGGTACGTAATCACAATTCACACGCTTGGAATAATGCTTTCACGTCTAAAAATTCACCGTTTAAGATTACACTTTATTGGAAAATAGATATTAAGTATGTTTTTCTTCATTCCCTAAACTCCATTTATTAAAGTATACACAAATCAACCGTCTTGGTAAATAGAGAAGTCTCTACCATGAAACCAAAGTCCCAATGTTTTTGAGTTGTCTTACGTTTAGGTCTCCAGGAGTTCGACATGATGATCTTGTAGGGTCCATTCCAGAAATGGCTCTGATTGTGACCAATCATTAGCCTTTTAACACTGAAATATTGATGTGCACATACCAAATTCAGAAAGACCAATCAATATATAAATTTTAGTAAGAGCGGCCCTACCACCGTCGGTTGATTTGGGCTGAAATGCAGCCGGTGATGTGCTTTGACCAGTTGACAACAAAATGCATAACCTGGAACTGTCGGCAAGCACGGAGCTAGTCAGTCAAACTGAGGCATTGTGGTAATTTAAGTCAAGGTGGAGGTTTAATGGATTCGTAACGGGGAAAAAAAAAGGGTAATCATCGTGCTCCAGGAACTGACAGGCTGGCACGACTCAACAAAGAACGCCACATGGACAGCTGGCGGTCAGTAAATCTCCACCGACAGCTTCGGTTGGAAGCATTATTGTGCTGGGTCAACAAGTTTTGTCTTAAAAACAGAAAAAAAGACCAAGTTAGGCTTAGCTAAAACGCACTTGTGAAATTAAACAACGGTATTATTCTGAGCTGTAGTTTTGCCTGTAATCCCAATTCTGCACGGTTTCATGTTCACCTCAATCTTACATGCTAATTGTCTTCTATACAAAATGTTTTATAATTATATGTACTGAAGTCATTTTGAAACTTCTGCTTATGTCATCCTTCTCTACTTTTGAGAGGTGTCCAATATAGGTCAGACAAAACGAAGGCAACATAAACCAAATGGTCAGGAAATTGTAATTGAACGTAAACACTCCATACAGCTCATCTCATTTCTTATTATTACTATAATTTCTACCATATTAGGACAGTAATTTGGTAATTTAAAGTTAAGAGATAAAATTTGGATGGACTGAAATTTAGTTGAATTCAAATTGAAAAATTAACAAGATTTGAGATTTAAAGTCAACTTTTGGTTGAAAACTCTGTGAATAAGATTTGACGATGGCTCCTCTTATGCGGATGAGAAATCAAAAGCGACACATCTGGCGGCATGTTGCGCTTCGCAGCCTGGAGGACTCGCACTTTGTCAGTAGTGAGCTGCTACATGGAGAAGTGGAGGCGAAGATTGGCGGCGTCTGGCTGCGGGGTAAAGTGAAAGAGGCGTGTGTTACGAATAACAATTAGCGAAACGAACAGACGAAGAGAGAGAGAGAGAGAGTGACGTGGAGGAAAAAATGAAAATCGTGAATAAGAAGGAAACGACGTCGAAGGAGTAAACATCGGAAAATAAGACAAACACGCACCGAATCTATAACGGTTGTAACAAACTAGATAGGATCATAACACGTGTCAAAATTGTAATAGTCATAGTGCTATTTTTATAGCCGCTGTAACGACAGAACGGATATGGAAAAATTTGAAGTAAAGTTACCATTCTCCTAAAAAACTTCACTGCTACTGTTCATCTTCGGTTCTTCGCTTTCGTATCTAGTTTTTACGTCTACTTCTGTGATTCTCATGGCAACACAAACGCATGTCGGTCATCTTCCCAAGAAGGTTAGGCTCCGCGAACGTGATGAGGATCCTCCCCCGGACCCCAAGCCGACCTATAGTGAAGTTTTAGGACAATTACCAGTGGACGTCGAACCAGTGGCATGTCCATGGCCTATTGAGGAATTTATTGAGCCAGAGGAAGGAGATATAACCAATTTGACGGGAGAAGCTGGTACTGGTGTTCTGCTCTCCCAACTCTTCAAAGACAAGCTTGATAAACAATGGGAACAATTCGTGGTTATCAAACTTCTTGGGCGACGTATTGGCTATCGGATGCTTGTTTCTCGGTTGACAAATCTGTGGCGTCCGAAAGGCCCCATGAAGGTTATTGATCTGGACTTTGAGTATTTTCTGGTGAAATTTATTGAACCTAGCGATTTCCTGAACGCCCTCACCAATGGACCTTGGGTTATTTTCGGACATGCTTTATCGGTTCAACAATGGCACCCGAACTTTTGTCCCTCTCAAGCGAAGGTCACCCGAGCTGTGACATGGATCCGGTTCCCTAAGCTCTCCATTGCTCGTTATCATCCACAGATACTTGCAACTTTTGGGAACCAAGTGGGACAAACCGTGAAGATTGATGAGCCGACGCTCTTGACGCAGAGAGGCCGGTTTGCGAGAGTTGTTGTGGCCATAGATCTTACTGTCCCTCTATGTAACACCGTGGAACTTGATGGTAAGAATGTGTTGGTGGCGTACGAAGGGCTTCCGACCATCTGTTTCACCTGTGGGATGGTAGGGCATGAAACTACCAAATGCCCGTCATCCTCCCTGCCAACTAATGATCCCTCACCGTTGGCTCCTGGCCAGAATATTGCATTCACACCGACCCGAGAACTGCTGGGTACTGGGGAGACTGTATCGCCGGTGGAACGTGAAAACGGGTTTGGCCCATGGATGGTGGTACAACGGCGAGCTCCTCCTACCTCTGCCCAACGAATTCACCCAGAGACACCACTAAGCAACGGTCGGGGTCTAAGGTGGACGGCTCCCGATTTGTAGCTTTGTTAGAGCAAACACTACCGAGAGACATAGCTTCAGGGAGGGCGCACACTGCTCCAAACTATTTGACAGGGATGGGTTCACGGTTTAGTCTCACTGATTTAGTTAGCATGGGCCCACAAAAGGGCCTGGATGGCGCCTCCACATCTTATAGACACAAACGACTTAATTGGACTGCTTTAAAAGGCAAAGCTAAGGTTCCTTCTCATCCAGCTATTACCACACGTCCAAAGCCCGGCATTCGACCTCAGGTAGGCACGACAAGCGGCACTGAGGTAACTCTTATTCCCACAATACAGGATAATAATATTGCTATTAATATAAATTCCCATGCTGAGCTGATTTGTGATAACAATGTTCTCCAGTCTTATGATTTAGTAGTGGCAGACAATTGCCCAATGCAGGAAGGGCCGAATATTTCAGCAGTGGAAGATGGTGGATTGGACCCTGAATTATTACCTCCATCTAAGCCCCCCGATGACATAACGGCGGCTTTACCTACATAGTTACCTGAGATGCATGAGATGGATATCCTGGAGAGAGACACCACGGGCACTCTCTCGGATACAGTGCCGGTACACTCGGATGTACAAATGCCCGATCAACGCACCTCTTTACGATGTCCATTCTCTTATGGAATTGTCAAGGAGCGGGGGGAATGCATTTTCGGGTCATATTACGTAATTATTTACATATATATAACCCTGATATTCTGGTTCTGTTCGAACCTTGCATTAGCGGGAACCGGGCTAGCACCGTGATTAAGAAGTTAGGTTTCGATTTTTCTTTTCGGGTTGAAGCTGTCAGATTTTCGGGCGGAATTTGGATTCTTTGGAAAGATGGCATTGGGGTTTCGGTGGCCATCGCGCATCGCCAATTCATTCATACAACAGTCAAGTATGGTGATATTTCCTTTGACTTTACTCCTATCTATGCCAGCCCTCAACCACAGTCGCAAAAAATCCTCTGGAGCCTCTTAGGTTGGATAGGTCAGCTTGTTTCAGGGCCCTGGTTGGTGGGGGTGACTTCAATGCGAAGTTGGAGGCGTCGGATAAACAAGGAGGAGCTTCGGGCACTCGTATAGTGAATCCTCACTTTAGGGACTGGGTTCATCAGAGCGAGCTTCACGATTTGGGTTTCCTAGGGTCGAATTTCACTTGGCGTCGAGGCAGGCTTCGAGCCCGCTTGGACCGGTTATTTGGTTAGCCTTCCTGGCTTCGGGATTTTCCCCATTTTGTTAACCAACATTTACCCTTTTTGGGGTCTGACCATCGCCCCTTGCTTTTTCATTTAAACACCTTCACCCCTCAGGCGCCGAGGTCTACTGGGTTTCGTTTCCAAAATGCCTGGTTAACTTATCCGGGTTTCAATGCGGTCGTTTCGGACCATTGGCTCCCAGCGGAGGCGACTTTCAGCCAATCGCTTAACACTTTCGCCCTCCATCTCATGCGATGGAATAAAGAAGTGTTTGGAAATATCTTCCATCACAAAAAACGATTGCTCGCCCGGTTGGAAGGGGTTCAGCGTGTGCTCCAGAATGACCCTGCGGTCGAACTTCTTGAATTAGAAAAACGTTTGAGCACTGATCTCTTACAAGTTTTGAGTGAGGAAGAAATATATTGGCATCAACGGGCCAGATGTGATTGGATTTCTAAGGGTGATCGTAACACTAGCTTCTACTATACCGTCACTCTTACAAAGAGGAGGAAGTTGAAAATTGATCGCCTTTTTGATGCTACGGGCTCTCTAGTGTCAGGCTCCGACCATCTTAGAGAGCTAGTGAGGCATTTCTTTCTTTCTTTATATTCCCCTGACCCTGGGATGGTTCCCCCAATGACATTGTCTGGGGGCTTCCCTCCCCTGTCAGCGGACCAACTTCACGAGATCGAACGACCCATCCATGAAACTGAAGTTTGGAAGACTGTTTTTTTTTTCCATAAACCCAAACAAAGCCATGGGCATTGATGGGTTTAATGCGCTTTTCTTTCAAAATCAATGGGATACGATCGGCCCGTCCGTGGTCTCTCTGATCCAAGCAATTTTTCGTCTGGATCACTGGCAACAGGATTTCAACCGCACCATCCTTGTCTTAATTCCTAAAATTCCTGCTCCTACCAGTATGACTCAGTTTCGACCCATAAGTCTCTGTACCGTGATGTATAAAGTGATCGCTAAACTTATTGTTAATCACTTGAAACCTCACATGGACTACCTTGTCAAGGAAAATCAGTGTAGTTTTATTCCAGGCCGCCATATCACCGATAATATCATCCTTGCGCAAGAAGTGATCCATTCTATGAGGAAGAAAACTGGTAAACAAGGATACCTTGCTTTGAAGGTTGACCTGGAGAAAGCCTATGATAGGTTGCGATGGGATTTCATCCAGAGTACCTTAACTGATATTGGGATACCTTGTACCCTCATCAGTGTCATTATGAAATGTGTGACGACCGTGTCCTTCCAAATCGCTTGGCAGGGAACCCTTTCTGAACCTTTTACGCCTTCCCGAGGCCTTAGACAAGGGGATCCGCTCTCTCCCTATCTTTTTGTGCTGTGCATGGAGCGCCTAGGACAACTTATTACTCAGACTATTCAACAAGGCCAGTGGAAGCCCATTCGGTTAAGCTCTTCGGGACCTCCCCTATCGCATTTATTTTTTGCAGATGACCTTGTTTTGTTTGGCGACGCTACTGAGGTCTAGACACAAGTTATCACTAGGACTCTGGAAACTTTCTGCAAGGAGTCAGGGCAAAGCATTAACTTTACGAAAACACGAATATTTTTCTCCAAGAACGTTTCTCGTACTACTGCTCGTCGTCTTAGCCAGGCAATGCAAGTTACTACAACTTCCAATCTTGGGAAATATTTAAGGGTTCCTTTGCTCCATGAGCGTACCACTCGTAATACTTATCAATATATTTTGGATAAGGCCCAACAAAAGTTGAATGGTTGGAAATCGCAGATGTTATCTCTCGCAAGTAGAGTTAACTCTACCCTCACCCAATCCGTTATCTCGTCCCTGCCTATCTTCACGATACAAACGGTTCGCCTTCCTCGCCACCTGTCTGTCGCTTTGGAAAAAATAATGAGGGACTTCATTTGGGGGTCTTAGGACGGTCATAAGAAAATTCACCTTGTCAACTGGGCTGAAGTCTGTGCCCCTAAGAAAGCGGGAGGCCTAAGTCTTAAGCGCATTCGATCGATGAACGATGCGCTCCTTACGAAACTTGGATGGGCTCTTCTTACTAAACCCCAAGCTCTATGGGTCAAGACTTTGAAGGCCAAATATCGGCTTGACACTCATCACTTACCGTCGACGTTAGCAAGGAACAGGGCTTCGATTTTTTGGCGGGGGCTCTCAGCGACCTGGAATATCGTACGTCAAGGCGCTAAATGGCAACTAGGCAATGGCCGCCGCATCCTTTTCTGGCTTGACCATTGGTTAGATGATTGGGGCCCTCTCTACTTAGTGGCTCAAACAGACATCCCGGAAAGTCTTATCAATGCTACCATCGTTGATTTTTAGGATGAGTATGGCAACTGGAATTGGCAATTCTTCCACATTTTTCTTCCTGCCACTGTGTGTATGTCTATCGCAGCAACCAATTCCTACGTCCATGACTATGAGGATGATCAATTGATCTGGGGCCCAACCTTTCATCGTAGATTCACCGTAGCATCTGCGTACGACTTATTGAGACTATTCCTACCAACGGTGTTCACAGACCATGGGATGACGTTTGGAAGTGGGCCGGCCCTCAGCGAATCCGGTCATTTCTCTAGCTGGTGGCCAAAGGCAAATTGCTGACCAACAAACAACGTGTGGTCCGTCATCTGACTATAGAGAATGGTTGTCATTTCTGTGGCCAAGAGGAATCGATTTTACACGTTCTACGGGACTGTTCTCGCGTTACTTCCTTCTGGCATAAATTTCCTCACAACGTGGTTGGTGGGGACTTCTTCAGTCAGGAGGAGGGTCTTTGGCTCAGGACTAACCTTCGGTATAATGTTCAGCTGAATCAGGAAGCGTGGCCTACTATTTTTGGGGTAGCTTGTTGGTTTCTTTGGAAATGGCGTAATCACAGCATTTTTGAGCCGGGTTTTGTTTGGCCTCTCGCGGGTCACACTATTGTTATGGATTATACTTTTTGGATCACACGAGCCAGTGCGATGGAAAACCGGGTCTTCCAGGGCCAAGGGCTACCGTTAGGTACCTTAGTCGGGTGGACTAAACCCAATAAAGGCTGGGTTAAGCTTAATACGGATGGTGCAATGAAACCGGGGTCCAATATTGCTTCCACAGGAGGAGTAATAAGGAACTGCCAGGGGCACTGGTGTGTCGGATTTTTACAGAATATTGGCATCGGCGACCCTCTCTTAGCCGAGCTCTAGGGGGTCTTTTCAGGACTCATGCTGGCTTGGGATTGGGGTTATAGGCGCGTGCAAGTGAAAGTGGACTCGTTAGAGGTCATTAACATCCTTTCTTCCTCTCAAAGTGCTCTGATTGGAAATTCTTTTTTGGTGACAGGTATCCGAGACTTGATTCTTCGAGCCTGGGAGGTGCAACTTTAGCATACACATCGCGAAGGGAATCAGTATGCGGATCACTTGGCCCACTTAGCCTTTTTTGAAGAGCAGGGCATGCATACCATGCAGGAGCCACCACCGAGCAGTTTGGATGTCCTTTCCCGCAACATCAATAGAACCTTGTACAATCGAACCCTTCATAGGGGTCTCAGCGCTACGCGCTAGTCATTTTTTTTTGTAATTTTCTTTCCTTTGGAACAAAAAAAAAGTTACCATTCTCCTTTTGTCTCTATTTCTTCTCTACATTCTAGAAATTATCATAACAGTCAGAGAGCATGATATTTGGTTCAGACACGTGGCAAAAAACACATGGGGAGTGGAGGTTAGGTGTTTAGAAGAAGGAATGAAAAACCTTAGGAAGGTACAAATGAGAAACGAAAAAGAAGGTACATCAAATGAAATGAAAAACCTTCGGAAGGTACATCAAATCCATGCTTTAGCAACTTATGCAGAAGGATAACTCAAAAGTGACTTCATGAAACTCCGATGAGTTGGGAAACTACACCCTTCCAACCAAATTTAGCAAGTTAGATTTCCATACCTTCAATGGGAGTGATGTGAGAGGCTGGATTTACAGGTGTGAATAGTTCTTCACAATTGACCATAGTCCAGAAGAACCGAAGGTCCAAGTTGCATCACTACACTTGAAAGGCATGGCGTAAAAATGGTTCCAGATAATAATTAAGAGCGGAAGTGGAGGGGAGTCAATGGGTCAGGAGGAGTTCATAACTGCAATAAGATATAGGTTCGATGAAGAAATATTTGAAGACCCATTGGGGACTTAGGCATGCTCAAACAGGAGGGGTGGGTGTTGAATACTACGCACAGTTTGAAAAGCATTTGAACAAACTAAGCCTACTAGAGACTTATTTGACATGTTTTTTCTTGAAGGGTCTTAAGTTGGAACAAGAGCTCACAATGAAGATGATGGATCCACAATCACTTCAACAAACATATGCTCTCACCAGGAAACATGAAGCTATATTGGCTGCTGGTGTACCTATGTCTTTTGGAAAAGGAGGAAAAGTGTCGGGGCAGGGAAAATAGGAGTAATTAAAGTGAACTCTACATACAAGGGAGTAAATCCAGTAACCTTCCCGACCTAAAATAACCCTGAATCAGGTTTGCTCCCTGCACCGCGACACTAAGGAAATGAAAACAAACCCAGTTACAACAAAAATTTAAGAGTTACAAAACCTATGAATAGTAGAGAGTTTGATAAGAAAACAACAAAAGGATTGTCTTTGGTGTGATGAAAAATATAAATCGAGACATAAATGCAAGGAAAAGACTTTTCAATTATACATGGTAGAGGAGGAGGACATGACAGATGATGGGTGTCGAATCCACCAAAAATAAATCCCAAACACCAAACGAAAATAAATTGCGCACAGTGGTAAATGAGGTCGATCCACAGAGAATGGAATAATTGATTTTATTTAAATGCCAAAGAACGAATGAAATAATAAAA
>JAOQMR010000213.1:34997114-35011461 GCA_027563865.1 Erythroxylum pelleterianum
GTACTATGTTCTGGATAGTTGGGCTCCGCGAACGGGGTCAGGCACCGATGGCCGGGCTCCGGGATCGGGGTCCAGCAGCACCAATACAAAGTCAAAGATTTGTATAAAAATTTTGACTGTAGTTAAATTCCTCTTTTGAAAGGAAAATTGTGTGATTGTAAGGATTATTCACATAGTAGATTTTCTTCTTGTTGGCCGTGGTTTTTTCTCCGGTTTGAGAGTTTTCATGTAAATTCTCTTGTGTTGTTATTATTTCTTTATTTTCTGATATTTTTGTCTATCAAATATCCTTGAGTGTAGGTTCGAGAGGTCTAAATTCCCAATAATTGGTATCAGAGCCAAGGTGTGTTTTTCTTGAAAATTCTAAGTATGCTCAGTAGTCGCAGTTTTGACTGATCTTCCACATCAGAAAAGATTTTCTTGAGAAAGGTTCATTTGGTGTGGTGGAGTTTTGGCGTGGTAGTGTGGTAGTACATGTCTAGGAAAGTTTTGGCTAAGAAAAGACTTGGTATTTAAGTGTGTCCGTTGTGACCCATCTCTCTTTCCTGAAAACTTTCCTAGTGTACTCTTCATTCCTACGGTAAAATTCATCAAGGCAGAAGAGCACAAGAAAAATATCAAGAAATAGGGCTTCGAATCCTCTTAGATTTGGGGAGGAGAAATTCAACGGAAGAATCAATTTTGGCTTGTGGCAAGTGCAAGTCAGGGATATTTTGATTCAGTCGGGGTTACACAAGGCATTAAAAGGCAGACAAATTCCTGATATCAGTACAGGCAAATCTAGTACGAGCGATGAAGATTGGGAGGATCTGGATTTGAGAGCAGCAAGTGGAATACGATTGTGTTTAGCTAAGAATGTCCTTGCGAATGTGCATGGAATATCTACAACAAATAAGCTGTGAGAAAAGCTCGAGGAGTTGTATCAAACAAAGGGCGTCTCAAATCGGGTGTACCTAAAGGAGCAGTTTCATTCGGATGAGGGAAGGTACTACAATTTCGTATCATTTAAGTGTTCTCAATGGGATTGTCTCTGAACTGGAGGCAATTAGAGTTTGTATAGATGATGAGGATCAAGCTTTATATGAACACATGAATCTGATTTTGATTCATAGGAAAGAGAAGATAGTTTTTTCTGAAGTTACCAGAAAATTCTTTTCAAAAGAGAGAAGACTGAGTGATGGAAGAAATGTTCCTCCTGAAAACTCAGCTTTGGTGGTAGCTGGATATCGGAAGAAGAATCTATGAAGAAAAATGTAGTATGTTGGATGTGTGGACAATCTGGGCACGTAAAGAAAAATTGTCCGAGAGATGGAGCGAGTTCGGCAAAAGGCTTTGGGTCAGTTAATAGAGAGACTGACAATGTCGCTAACATTGTCTCTATGGATGATGATCTTGCTCCCTAAAAAGGGGGCCATGTACATCTTCATGGCATGCCGCTAATCCTAAAGTTGCCATGAAAGAGGATGTGTTACTATTAGCAAGTCCACAAGTTTGCACACGAGCATTGGTTTGGCATTAATGCAAGGTATGTGGTGGAATTTATGTCGATGGCTAATGAACTTCCAGGAAAGCCAAACATAGGAGTTGCATCATAATTTTTTCAACAAGGTTATTTTCGACATGTGCCGAAGTAAAAGGCTTAGAATTGGTTTATTCTGAGTGGGTATGCTTTTATGGTGGAGCATGATGCTATGAGCATGATAATTTTCTACATTGATGAGAGTTATGTTATTTTCAGGAGATCTTCATTGAGGTGGAGTGTGGTTGTGGGATCAACCAAAGTCGCCAAGGTGGAGATTGTTGAATTCTGGCTCCTTTATTGTCCCATATTGCTTGGGGACAACAATTGAGTCAAGTCTCTTGCCTATATAAGGAGTTTGCTACCTCCTTGTTTAATGCACCAATACAGAGTCAAAGATTTGTATGACAAATTTGACTCTAGTTAAATTTCTCTTTTGAGGAAAGAGTTGGAGAGTTTGTTATAGGTATTTCTTTATGGGTGTGTTGGTGTATTGGGGGATCAGGTGCGAGGAAAATTGTGTGATTGTAAGGATTTTCACATAGTGGATTTTCTTCTTGTTGCCCGTGATTTTTCTTCAGTTTGAGAGTTTCCACGTAAATTCTCATGTGTTGTTATTATTTCTTTATTTTTGATATTTTTTTCTATTAAATATCCTTGGGTGTGGGTTCGAGAGGTCTAAATTCCCAACACAAGAGTAGAAAATATACAGCAATTGCCAACACCTAAACGATAGTAAGTCAACCTAAAAATTAATTAGAGGACAAAATTGGCACAATAAGGTCAAGAAAAAGAACTATCCAAAGCGCTGTGGACTAGGGGATGTTTTAAAATGGAGACATTTTAATGTACAATTTATTTTGGAAAAAAGAGGGACTTGTTTTTAAGATATAGAAGAGGTGGCTTACTTGGCAAGATACGACAACTACTAGTTTTGAAGAAACCTTTTACTTTCAAGGGAGAGGCAGTACAAAGGTGGCTGGAGATGTCTTTTGCTTTTAAAAGGAGCATAACATTATTCTCCACTCACGCACACTCTCTTCTAGATTTTTTTTGTAAGGATAAATTTTCTTTTGAATAATATTCATGTGTTCTTTCTTCTCAATGACTTATAACTAATTTTTTTAATTCTAGTTAGAGGATTATATTGACACCTTGATTCTAAATAGATTATGAGATCGAATAGGTTTTTTTTAATTCAATCGTCCATGGGTATTTAATTATTTATGATGGTTTCAGGTTTTATTGAATAGATGCATATATTTAATAATCATGAAATAATCTACTGCTAATTAAAACGACAAATCCATAATTGTTTGTTAGTTTTAATAAGTGGCAATCAACATAATTTATTTCCTTATTAAGAAGTTTAATCTATGTCATGGAATTAATTAATCTGATTGGAAAAAACCCTCTATTGAGTTTGTTTGTTAGAATTGGGTCTTTCTAAATCTTAAGCCTATCAAAATGCTAAATCCTACGAGCTACCCCTAGGGTTTTCTTTCGATTAGGGAGTAATTATTTGATTTATTCATGATTACCGTACAAGGTAAGAAAAGATTGATTGTTATAGATATGTTCTTAATAACTAGAACCAATTTATTCATGAATGTATTGAATTACTTTTGCGTCAATAATCAATTGCAAGAATCAAGGTAGAAATAAATTCCTTTCACTAGAAGTTTTTTTAATTGAATTTCAAATCAATCCACTTTTTTATTTTTAAAATAGCATTTCAACATAGTTTCCAACCCCTTTTCTTTTACTTATTTGTTTAAAAAAGATAAACTATCATTCCCTGAGGAGACGACCCTACTCCACTTTGCTATATTAATATTCTGAGTAGGTCAATCTTACCAATTATGCAAAGGAACTTCCATAGTTATACGTGATTTCTAATGTTAACACTTTTTGATCAATCACCACAATTTTATATCCTAAGTTTGAATTCAAACAAATATTGTGGTACATGGCATTGTTACCCCACATGAATTAAGAAAGCAAGATCTCATTGTGACTCTTAGGCTCATGGAACATTTCACCGATAAGTCTCATAGGAGTTGCATCACAAGTTTCCATCCTATATATCATCGTAGGGGTTTATTATGCAAAGTATCATCCATAATTATACGTGAATTTCTAATGTTAATACTTCTTGATTAAGCACATCAAGTTCATAACCTAAGTTTGAATTCAAAAAAAACGCTATAGTTCGACGGCTTACTTCAATGGATGAACAACTGCAAACTACAAAGAAGAAGGACGAGGTTAGACGATATTCGACGCTATTCAACATAAAATAGGGCCTGTGAAAATGAAAATTTCATATAATACACTTATTTAATAGTTTTGTGTTTATATCTTTTGCATGCAACACCGTAATCCTAATTTCAGCAAGATATAGGTGCTTTGACAATGAGATAGAAAACTAATGCATTTTGTTCTCTTCGTAAGCTTATTATTGTATTAATATTCTTAGCATTTACATAAACAATAAAATACATGAAACCCAGCCTAAAAACCACACAAACTAATATATACATAACAATGTTGAGAAACTATATATATTAAACTCAACCTAAAACCACCCAAACTAACATATATGGACCTCTTAGGTAGGAAGGTTGAGAAAGTTTATACACAAAACACAAATCAAGAATTTTTGACGTTATGAAAACTTGGAAATGAAGTTCAAAATTAACATTAAGCTCTTTTGATTGTCAACCTCAAGAATGAAGTAACTTCAAAGTTGAAACTCCTAAGACTTTTTTCATATTTTGCTTTTAAGTATTAAAATTCCATTAGACATGTAAACTTTATTTACACATTCATTTATACATCTTTTTCAATTAAGTATTAAAATTCCATTAGATATGTAAACTTTGCAAAAAGAACATTATGCCTTCCAACCTTCTTTGATTACACCTATGTTTAATTTGAAAAAACAACATTGAACACATGTTTAATTTGCAAAAAGAAATTCAACCTTCTAATACTAAATTCTAATAAGCAAGCCTTTTCTATTAACTTTGAATAACTTTTAATATGATATAGAAAGTAATACTAAATTCGAATACTAACACTAAATTTAATTAAATAGAAACCTAAGCTGCCAATTACAATAATAAGCAACAATGTTAATGTGCTTTGGTGAATGTAATTACGAAACAAGTAACCTTGAAAGGTATTTCCTTCACTATCAAAATAGAACACTAAAAACTTAAGATATCTTTCATTAAACACTTTATAGGCTTTAAAAATTCAACACTAACTAACAACAAACATTATGTCTTTTCCCTTTCTTCTAATTTTTTTAATCTCTGCAACAATTTGCGACGTGATGAGAAAACTTTTTGAAATGTTAAACAATAGGGATGATTTTTCAAAATCATCGCTAAAAGGTATATATTAGGAGATGAATTTATAAATTTGCTGCCAATATTATAAATATTTTCATATTTTCCAATTTTGTTAACTTTTTGCAATATATCATTTGTATAAAATAGTAAAGAATTTACACATAATAAATAGAGTTTTCTAATACCACATAAAATTGTCAAGTCATATATATTATAAAATTTTTAGATAACATTATACTAAAAGAAATTTACTTTTAGACTTACAATCATTATGAATAATATTAAATTCGATTTTTAAGAATATTATATTAATATTTGATATTGATTTCCATTATTTACTATAATGCAATTATTTTTATTAAATTTCAATAATTATTATATATGAAAATCATTTATAATGTTATATAAATGAATAGATAATAATTGTAACTAGTATAATGATTTATGACTTTATAGATAATATATAAATTTTCTCATCTCTTACTTTCATAATATATTGGTCTATTTAATTATAATTATCTTTTTTATATATAAAATTCGGTACTATTATAATAAATTTATATATTATATATAATTTTGTCACCAACGGTTTACTCGAATTGAACTGGGCCACCATTTGGCAACGGATTTATAATTTGTCTCCAATTGATGTATTTCTTCCGAATTAATCAGAAATGACATTGTTTAGTTTAACAAAAAACATGATGTCATTTTCTACTAAGTTGTTAACATGAAAATGAAGCTCTTTTCATTTTCGTGTTAGTCGAACTAATTTTCTCTTGGTTTACTGTCGAAGAAGAGTCACCTCCTAATTTGTTATAATCGTCTCCTGTTTTGTGATCGTCACTCTCTATAAAACATGATGTCTTGTGTTTGTATTGTTCTTCATTTACATTTTGAAGAACCGTCCATTTTGTGCTTTTTTTTTGTTATGTTGTGGAGTTTATCTGGGTTTTATGTTTTGCTAATGGTATATGGGTTTTTGTTTGTGTTTGCAAGATGGTAAAATGTGTTTTGTTTTAGATGTGTATAGGTTGAAAAAAAAATTTCCACCTTCCATGCTTGTTTGAGGAAACCTACTAACTGTTTAATGAAAGGTCTGTTAGAGAATCAAGGCTACTTCTGCTACTGTTTATGTACATATTTACCATATGGTTGCTTTTACACCAAATCTCTACCACTTATACATTATTAATGTATCCATCAAAAGGACTTCATTCCAACTTTTAATGAGATTGTGATTAGACATAACAATTAAAAGAAAAATGACCAACACTAGAAATATTAACAAGTTATCAAAACATATATAGGTAACAAACATATAAATTGGAACCATGATATTCAACTTAATTAGGAATGGTTAATTGCTTCATATAAAGAAAATTTGACTCACATTAAGTTTTCTTTTTTCTTACGTACATAGAAGCAATCATAATTGGGAGCTACAAGGGATGTTTATACATCCCCTAAACATAGTACATACACACTTAACATTCTCAACCTTATCATATTAGTAGTCTTTGTGATATCCCACATCGGTTGGAGAGGAAAACAAAATACGCTTTATAAGGGTATGGATACCTCTTCTCCTAAAGACGTGTTTTTTCTAAGGGTGGAAAGAGCAAACCTATGAGAAGTTTAGCCCTAGGAGCAACCTAAAGTAGACAATATCTGTGGGCGGGTGGTCTGGGCTGTTATAAATAGTATCAGAGCTGGTACCCGACCTGTTGTGCCAACGAGGACACTGGGCCCTAAGAGGGGGTGGATTGTGAGATTCCATATTTGTTGAAGAGGGGAACGAAATATGCCTTAAAAGGGTATGGATACCTCTCCCCTAGAAACGCCTCTTCCCAAGTGTAGGAAGAGCAAAACTATGAGGGGTTTGGCCTTAGGGGCAACCCAAAGAGAACAATATTTGTGGGCGGGTGGTTTGGACTGTTATAATTGGTATCAGATTCAGTACCCGAACCGTTGTGCCAGTAAGGCTGGGCCCTAAAGAGGGCTAGGCCCTAAAGGGGTAGAGAGTGTGAAATCCCACATCGATTGGAGAGAAGAACGAAATACGTCTTATAAGGGTATGGATACCTCTTCCCCTAAAGACGCGTTTTCCCAAGGGTGGGAAGAGAAAAACCATGAGGGGTTTAGCCCTAGGAGCAACCCAAAGCGGACAATATCTGTGAGCGGGTGGTCTGGGTTGTTACAGTCTGGCTTGATAGATCACAAAATTAACATTGCTAGAATGTTGGAACATTCAAATAAAAGGTCTGTTACAAATGGTATCAGAGTTGGTTCCCGACCCGATATGCCAGAGTAGGACGCTGGGCCCTAAGAAGGAGTTGAGAGTGTGAGATCACACATCGGTTGGAGAGGAGAACAAAATATGCCTTATAAGGGTATGAATACCTCTCCCCCACTAGTTGCGTCTTCCTAAAGGTGGGAAGAGCAAAACCATGAGGGGTTTGGCCTCAGGGGCAACCCAAAGTGAACAATATTTGTAGGCGGGTGGTCTAAGCTGATACAGTCTCGCTTGATAGATCACAAAATTAACATTGCTAAAATGTTGGAACATTCAAATAAAAGGTCTTTTATTGGCTTTTTCATAACAAAATTGCTAACAGTAATTCATCTCGGAATGTTGACATGGTAACTAGTTTTCGATGGCGAATATAGGTTCCACTAGGACAAATGTGGCAAAATTCTCCCTGGTGAAGAACAAATCAATGAACATCTAATCTTCTCATTAAAGTCTAATCACCGCTTGACTTCAATGGTAAATCTTCTTCTAGAAGGTTCTTAGTATCATCTGAATTACCTCTCTTCCTTAATTATTTGTATCTCATTTTCTATTAAAAGGCTATTATATGAACATCTGATTGTATATACTATATGTTGTGAGCTTCCTCGAATCTTAAAGAGAACATAAATGGAATTGAAGGTGGTGGCGATGTCCCGATGGTCCGTACAGAATTAGGAAAATTGGTTAATTTGGAACAGTGGTTGATTGTAAAAATTATATGTTCATTGTGACGATGATGGATTTTATTAGTCAAGTATGCATGTGTTCAAATTTGGGTTCCTAATACAATTTGATTTAGCTTCAATTGTTCTATATTGTTTGCTCATTAGGTGAAATGCATAGTACGTATGGTTCATCTAATACTTTTATCCATACTGCATCTGGGAAATTGTTGACTGCATCTTCTGCAAATTTCGCTAAAGGAAAGAATTTATTGGAAGAGGGTGTCAGCCCAAACCCTGAGGGAAGATCTTTAAATGTTTCAATTGATGGCTTGGAATGTGCAAGAAGCCTTGTTAGGAATCTAGACATTAGGAACCCCCGTTACCTTTTCTACCTAGTCTAATGTCACTTGGAATCTAAAAAAAATTATTTTTTCCTTTTCAGTGGAATATTAGGCATGAATTTTTATTTATTATTTTGTCTATAAGAATTGTTAAACTTCTAATTAACATCTTGTAGTACTTATATACTATATATTGTTATATTATATTGCTTACCACATTTCAATATTTAAATGTATTATTATTTTATTGTCTATAATTATTAACGATTATGAATAAGCTTAAATTTATGATATTTTGATCTTATTAAAATTAAAATTTTAGGTACTTTTATCTTTTTATGCCCAAAAAATATCTACTTTTCAAATTTTAAATCACCAACTATGCATATGTTTTTTAACAATATGTTTAAAATTTTGAAAACATTTTACAATTTTTAGATGCTCCATTCTATTTTCATGAAAATTTTTTATGAATGGATCAATGTGTAGTACTATGTACAATAGGCATCATTAAATAACTACTTGTTTATAAATCCATATATTCAAACAAATTTATAAAGTTTCAATGCATTAGCTATTTAAACAAATTTATACAAAAAGCAAATGAAAAAAAGAAAAATCATATAAAATTCAATTATAATTAACCTTAAGATTATTAAGCACACTTATCAATACAAAATTATATTTTTACATTATTATTTTTACGATTACTATCACACACAAAAATTCATGAAAATTCTCCAAAGAAATACATAAGATATAAAATCTTTAATATTAACTTGTGGTAACGATTTTGCAATTCGTCGCCAAAAGTAATCCTTTTAGTGATGATTATGGTATCGAGGAATTCATCGCAAAATAGCTTTATTTAGCAACAATTACGTAAAACGTCACAAAAACTTTGACATTCTACCACGAATCTAGAATTCGTCATAAGAAAAATGGGGCCAAAGCTCTTTTGTTGTAATTATATTTAGTGAAAAGGAATTGACAAGGGAAGAGTCTTGTTCCAGGAGTTGAAGCAAAAAAAACTTTTCAATGAAGACTCAAAATGTGACTTTTTAATTGCCACAGCCGATTGACACATGCCTTCTCAGTTTAGGATTAAGCTTATGGTCGCTAAATATTACTATGTAGTTGGTATATGTTATCCTATTCTTCAACATAATCCTCTTTTTTTTAATTTTCTGACGATTATAATTAAATAGCGCGTTTCCCAATACAAGTTCTAATAAGTAGTTAATTTCATTTCTCTGTAGTTGATCATTAATTATAATGTAATTTTTTTCACTCTATGTACTTTATATATTAAAATTATTTTTAATTATTAATTATCAAGTTATATAAACTTTAAAATTAAAAATAAGTGATCTTTTGAGAAATTAAACAACTATTTTATAAGGTTATTTTGATGATAATTTTGTTAAAGCATTTAGTGGCTGTACTAAAAGAAAGTTATAATTAATACACAATAATTAAATTTTTATAGGGCATTATTATTAATTTACAGATAAAGGATAACATTATGAATTGAAGGACTAATTGATTTTACTTTTATTTTCAGCTATATTTTTTATTTATGATATTCTATTTTAATTTTTCGAACAAAAATGTATTTTTGTTAATATTAATGTAATTATACTTTTTTTTAAGAATATAAAAGATTATTATTCTTTGAAAGGAAAGCCTTTGAAACACATGTCACCTAGGACATAGTAGATAACTATAAATTGCTATCTGAGACAAGTTTACGTCCATACATTATAACAAGACAACTTGTAGTTTATTGCATGATCAGTTCTTGACTAGATATAGGATTTTCCAATTAGAAAGAATACTGGAGCTAAAACTATGCTTGGATCTGAATAAGTAAACGCGTAATATGACCTTGTCATGCAGTGCTCTTACGAACTGTGCTTCATTTAGGCTGATGGTGGAAAATACACTTTGATTTTTTTCGTTTCATATACATGAGACAACGTAAGACAAGGCAATGTAGAACATGCATCTATCTTCTTCAACTCTGAATCTGGTTTTGTGAAAAACAAAGAAGAGATTACAATATTGATTTCAATTATCTAGTAGTTCAATACAAGAAAACTTCGTCAATCGACATTTCTCCAGCTCATATTCCGAAATTATAAATGCTATGAGACAATCGACCTAATGCAATGCATTTTGGGCTTAATTTTAGCTCAGGTTAACGTTTGACGATCATTCCAACGTTGAAGAGAACTTGTCTCGACCTAAAATTAGTCGAGCTATGTGTTTGTAAGCGAAGGTCATGACACAATAATGTGCCAGCTCAAACGTTCAAACATCAATTCAACAAATAAAACCGGGCCCTAAAAAATTGAGTAATTTTTAACCAAATGTATTCTTTTTCTTCGGAAGGAGAACTGCGTCAACGCCACAGTCCCATAGTCAAACAGGAAGCCGGCGGAACCCCTTTCTTTACGTTAGCTTTGTTGAATTGTGTTGTTTTATGCAACCTGCTGCATTGAAACTAGTGGAGGAGATAACAATGACAATCAAGTTAAGAAGAGAAGAAAGCTAAAAGGTAGGCTGAAGAAGGTTAGGATCAAATGAAAATTGGAGATGATGATTTTAAGCATAATTCGAAGATGTGGATCAAAGCAATGAAGATCAAGGTGAGATTAATGTAAATCCAATTCAGATGAAGGAAATTCGATGCAAAAAGGAAGCTGAAGAGAAGATGGAAGCAGATATGCAAAAGGCCAAAAGTGCAGATTGAAGAAAGCATAGCAAAAGTTGAGGATTCCAGTTAGTTACTTGGAGGGAGAAGTAATCACGAAATAACCAGAAGTGCAGAAAAATCAGCAGAAGGTTGAAGAAAATTTCAAAAAATTTAATTAGCAAAATCAAGTTTAGTGCTAATCAAAAGCATGAAGCTGAAGTATTTTAATCCACAACTGACAATCAGATTTGCATGCCAGTCTTTTAGTGCTGGAGAATCAAATTATTGCAGAAGAAATAATTACTGTTCATGCTGTTGAATTTTCAGGTTTTGTAAATGTTGGTTTCAGTTAGGCTAAAGACTAATGAAGTTGCTTTTGTGTCTAGCTAAATTAGGAAATGTCTGAACTAGTTTAGCATTATTCATCAGTCCAAGTTTTTGTCCATCAGCTAGTTATTACTCATCAGATCATGTTTTTATCTTTCAATCTTTTTACAAAAGTTGCAGTAGAAAGTTGTAGAGCTAATATATAAAGCTCATGATCCTCTTCATTTTCGTAAGATGGAATGAAAAAAAAAAATAAAACCTTTAATACAAGATCATTTTCTTTCAAGCTTCATTTTTCCTTATGTTTTATAATTGTTTTTGTGTTCAGTAGCAAATTTCAAGTAGAGCAACAGAAGTAGGAAAAAACCTGCAAACACTTCTTTTCTATATACACCATACATATACAGATCCTTATGAGGAATCAACATTCTAATTTTCATACATTATACATTCAGCAGAGTACAAAGTCAAGAACAGAGGAAGAGTTTAAGAAGTGCAGTGCAACAGATTTCCCCTTGTATTAAAGCAGACGTGAATAGTACCCAAAGTGCTTGATATTTGGCCTCAACCATCAGTCACGCTCAACAGATTGTGCAGAGGAGGGGCCATCTTCAAACCTTCAAGGGAGCATCTTCAAGAAGCTTGTTGACACCATCGACTTAAATGTCGGATTCCTAAGGATGAGGGTTCTGGAAAAGCCAACTAAGCTGCCACACGTCCATACATCCAGTCCCGAAGTCCATGACAACTTTATGCTGTTCGTGTAGCATATGGTTCACGGCATTTTAAATATGCTACAAACATCAAACATCAGGACATCAATGAACTCTTTAGCCGGAGCTGGGCCGTTCTCCCGCGCCATATTCACAGAGAGGATAACCAGTGTACAGATTGGCTTGTCAAGTTTGCCGCTCAGTTTGAGCTAGGGAACACTACATTACAAAACATACCCACGGGGTGCCTTTCCTTCCTCTCAGAGGATAGGTCGGGGGATTTGTTTCCATCGTTTCATTTTGTAATTTTTCGTTTTTCCTTTCCTTTCATGTAAAAAAAAATATACTACAAAGATACAAACATAGAAAAATAAGTTGGCAAGAAAAAGTGACTAACTAATAATTTAAGAATTACTCTCATGCTGCATGTTTTCTGCTTCCAAATGACTACTAATCATCTAGCAATTTCTTTCATTTTTTTCTCGTCACTGCTTATTTTCATTTCCGCCATCATGCATAATTTAATTAAAACTATGGCCATAAAAATTTGATACATTTCTTTGCATCAAATCAACTATGTAAAACTTAAAGCCTCGAGAGGGCTTCCACCAATTTCTGAATTCTCTTCGAACGCTGATTGTATGCTTCCTTGACCAGTATTTGCCATCATAGCCTACATAGTTTTACAATGAACATCAATGCTCAAATCCTTTACTTGTGATTAAATCATGATATCTCCGAGATGTCATTAAAATGTAAGTGTACATTCTAAAAACTTCCATATTGTTTATGGTCCAATTACAACTTCCAAAGGAAATATTTATGGGGCAACCTAATTTTAATCCATAGAACTATCATTGGTCCTTGACTTATAATAAAATAATTAGGTGATTTCAGGGAATGTGTTGAAAGAATTGTAGTTGTAGGCCTACTAAACTCAGAAGGGTTCTTCTACACCTTGAGTAATAAGCCATGCTCAAAATGGCACATCTATGAGAAGCTTGGTTGGACTATAGACAACGAACACTGATTGTGTTGGCTATTACTTTAGAATTTTGGCATGTCAGGGAAGAATTCCCCCATAGTTTATGTTTGACTTCCTATTGACAATATAAGGGGGCTTAAAAAAACCTTAAAAATAGAATTTTAAGTTACCAAAATGCTTAAATGTGTGGAAAAAGAAATAATTTGATTTAGGAAAAAGAGAAAATTCAAGTTGCAAAAGGAATTTGAGGTAACTAAAATGAATACAAAATGTAAAGAAAGTTGGAAAAAAAAAAGACAAAGTGTTTTTGGAATTGTTTGTTTCTATAGAGTTTGTCTTATGATTAAATGTGTGTCCTCCTCCTTGTTGCCTAAGTTTTGGGGAATTTATAGTCCTCTTATATTTGAGCATATTTTTATTATAACTATTTACTTCCTTACGTTCTAGCTAACTATTTGTCACTATTTCTTGAACATCTATAGTCTAGACTACTTATAAATGTCTTGTCATTTTAGACTTTAAATTGGCGATTTCTCTTTCTTTTTTAATGATTTCTCTGTCTTTTTTAATAAGAAGCTTATTTTTATTTTCCAAACTTCTAGCCCACTTGGCTATATTCCTGTTAACTGTCTTTCACTATTTTCTTAACTTTTACATTTTGAACTTTCACAAATTCAACACATTTCTCTTATAGTTCTATTCTTTTGTTATTTGTGAATTCTCTAGCTAAACATTTATTGGGCTTTTATTTCACTAATCGGATGAATTACTTTTTGGCTCAAATTGGTTGAATTAGTTTTGGCTATTAACAAGTGGCCCCGACATATGTTTGGTTATGTAAACCAAATATATGGTATAGAAATTCTCCTAGCCTTCGTGTCATTGTGAGGTTCTTTTCTAATCAGGGATCAAATCATCTGTTTCTGTTATTCTATTTCTATCATATTTTATGAGCATTTATCTTTTTAATTTTTGTTGGTCCCATTTATTGTTGGCTCTGGCTATTCCATGCACCCCTCACTAATTCTTGCATTTCCATGTTGTTTAGATCGTCGAATATAAGACAAAATTGCTATAGCAACCCCTGTGTTATACGAAAGTAGCTAATTAAACCCTGAGATATAAAATGTTACTCTGTTAACCTTATGTTTTCAATTTTGTAGCAAAAATAACCCTTAACCGTGTGTTGTTCTTCCACGCGCGCTGACTGCGAATTTTATAACCTATTTGCCTGTGAAATGACCATAATACCCTTACTTGTATACATTTATATTTTTTATTTTAAAATTTAATAAATATATGTTTATTTAAGCCTTTTATTTCTGACTTTAATTTTAGTTTGTTGTAACTTTTAAAATTTATGAAAATAGTTTCTAATTTTTATTATTCAATTTACTATCGATTAAATACATACTTTTTAATTATTTAATATATTAATTATTAA
>JAOQMR010000213.1:35029396-35048559 GCA_027563865.1 Erythroxylum pelleterianum
GTCGTATATCACTGCACTCAATAAAGCCTCAAAGCCAACCACACAATCAGGAGATGAGGAATATTAACGCAGCAGCTTAGCCAAAAGCTAACACAGTTTCACACACAAGCCACCCCAAAGAGAATCTGCGCAGCACCTTAAACAGCAACCCTACAACCACTGCCACCTCAGCCAAGATCCAATCCACAAATTCCCTTAGATAAAAATATTCAAAAAGAGGTAATATTAGATAAGCACTCAACATCCAAAAGATATGTTAATTAGGAATTTACTTCCAATTCTAATCCACTTTCCCATTTAGGCACATCAACAAGGGTTGTTAGGAAAATTACCATGTCCAATTAAAATTTCAAAAATAAAAATAAAAATAGGATATATTAAAAATAAATCCTAACAGTTGGGACATATGCTTCTTTGTTAGAGCGATTCTCATCCATCCGAGAGCGTGTTGAACATAGTTTATCATGACCAACATACTCTAGCTCTTTGACGTTGTCCACTTGAGTACCATCATTTTCGGTCCGTTCATCCTTATCGCCCCACTCACGAAGCTTACTTTATCAATTTAAGATCTTGAAGTTTTGCTTCTAAATCTGAGGTTAGCACGGGATACATAGGTCATGCTTGTGGAGTTGTTTGGTTGGATTTTGTATGTCCCTCTTCACTATGGTTGTGATCTTATAGTTGAATGCTTGTGGCATATATGATGTTAAAAAAAAGTAACAATGAGAAGATTTTAAACCAAGAAGAGGCTCTCTACTTTGTACTGACCTCGCTTTTAAATATCACAATTTTGACCTCTATAATTAATAAGTATTAAATATAGCTCCTTATACTTAAATCCTAAAAATTATTTGGTCCTTCAATTTATCACTCAAATAAACAAATAAGAAAATGTAAGCAGTAGAAACTGCACTAAACAAATACAAATTATAATACTTAAGGGATGGATTTGATATTTTTAACCTTAAAATAAATATATTTTCTAACCATTAACTAGAATACATTTTTCGGTTAAATTTTAATTATCACTAAGTTAAGACACCTTATAAAGAGAAATTATATTGTAGCTTTATTTTGAATGATCATTTTATGTAAATGGAATTTATTAAAAAAATGTCATAGATTGATTAGGAGTTACCTATATCAAATCCTACGTGAATTATTGTTTTCCAATAAAGTTAATAGGATTAATTTTCTTATAATGGTCTTTATAGCTTGATTATAAGTAGATTTGATGTTTTTATTAAAATTAGATTTGTGATTTTAACTATAATTTAAATTATCTCCCTATTAATTAGGGTAACTAATTATAAAATTAGACAAATTTAATTGAAAATTTAAATAATTATTGATAGTAAATTTTATGCAAATATATATATATATATACTTTTTTTTGGATTACACATATTATAACTTGATATTTTAAGTGAATAATTTATAAACCTGCACATCAAATAAACCCTTTGCTAAGTAAAAAGAAAAAGTTAAACCATGAAATTCAAAACCTAACCTCATTGCAGGAAATGTATCTTAGAATTCCACCTTATGTCACTTAGCCACTCTTTCACGAAAAAGATTGTCATTTGAATGCAATTTGATTTCGTTTACTTGGAAATGTTAAAAGGAACATTCACTCAAGCTAAAATTTAGAAACAAGATAACTCAAATACATTATACCAACGTAAACATGAACGTTTTAAAACATTACATCAATTTATCATTATGCCAACATCCACATTTACAATAATAATAAGGTTGGCCCTATATCAATATAAAGGTGCCATCGTGGCCCTACACGTGTAATCAGTGCACTTTAACCGCTGTAATGAACTATAGTAAGATATCATATTAAATTGCATGATCATAAGATATCATATTAAATCGCTTGATCATCATCAGCAATTATCTGGGCCTACCGTAGTTACTCCCGGGCCCAACATACTCCAACCCAACATCAGCCATCTGATCGTAAAACCCACCACTAGATCCTTGCACGCGTCCATCAACAACAAACCCACCTGCATGACTTGGCACGTCCTTCTCACGCGCTCCAACAATCTTTTCACCCTCCATTTCTCTGAACCTCTGCAAGTAAACCTTCAAAGGCTCCACATATTCCTCGAACCCAAGGGTGGTCATGGCCCACAGGAGATCGTCACCGTTGATGGTCTTCCTTTTCTCTCTCTGACACTTATCGGAAGCCTCTCCCGTGATGAAGCTGATGAACTCCGACACACATTCCTGGACTGTCTCCTTGGCATCTTTGGAGATCTTTGCATTTGCTGGGACTGCCTTTTTCATGATTCTGCTAACGTTGGCTATTGGCAGTAAACGGTCTTGCTCCCTCGAAGATGATAGGTCGTTGGTTGCGGTACTGTTCACATGAGTTGCCCCGGAGTCGTTGTCGTCTGAGTTTGACATTGACACACTGTTGAAAACTGAAAAGGCTTCTGGATGATTATTGTCAACGATACCGATTCTTCCAAGTTCAGACACTTTTAAAGCTGGTTGATGTACCTTTGGCTTCTTGACTGCAATGGAAAAATGGAATTAGAAAAGCTATAAAGCTTTCGTCCTATGCTTCACAAGTTGTCAACAATTTATCAAAGACAAAAGCTTCTCAGGTGAAATATGGTTTAGGACACAATAAAGGAATGTTGCGAGGAAGTAGCAACAAGACTTCTGGGTGTTTTAGGTTGACGACATGGGAATGAACCTTAACTAAATTTGGAGCAACGGTACTAATGAAGGCAAAGTTGATTGCTTGATCAGGTTCGTCAGTTCCTAATAAGAAGCGAAGATTCAGACAGAATTGCAACATGGAGCACTAGGTAATTGGGGGGTGGGGGCTTCTTAATTAATCAGACACCATATCAAACTTATGTACAAGAAAGAACCTGTGACCTGTTCTTTTGAGCAGACGATGAAGTTGCTCTATAAAAAGGATTCAAACAGAATCCATGAAAGCTAAAGTCCAAGTTGCAAGAGCGCACAAAGTCGATTAATGCCATGCAGAGCTCATGTAGAAAGTGTATGCATCATCAAGACATCCTTGAGGTAAAGAAATGAACATTTTTCACAAAACCAACCTTAATTTCACATCCTTGAAATTAGCAGAAAAAACCTTTTCCAGCTCTAAAACCAGGTTCCAGGTTCAAGGGCTTGAACTTCGGGGGCGATTGGATTGGTAGAGATATGGAGAAAGAAAGGGAGGAAGCAAAACATCCGATCTGATGGTGCTTTTGGGTGGATCTATGGTGTTAATAACGACCATCATTGCTTACATGTGGGTGATTCTGGACCGTTCTTTATCGATAAGTAGATGTTGTTACGGGTAGCTTTGGACGATTGCTATGGTTCAACATCTTCACCATTCATTTTGTATTTAACGTGGTAAGTATCCATCCTGGATTTTCAACTCAAGTCCCACCAAGTGTCTTAAATTACGGTTAGAAAATTAAATGACATACTTATAAAATTAAGAATATTTACAACACTAGAGTTTCCCTGATCAAAATAGATCACAATATCCTCACTGTGTATAACAACGTTTTAAGGCTTTAGAACTAGTAAATTGAGCTACACCTTTCATGGTAATGTTATAACCCTTTATAGTCACAAATGAGTCCCAAACACAAAATGGGCTCTGAACGCTTATTGACATAGAACGATTGACAAGCCCAATCCGACTTTGTTAGCTCAATCAATCCTTACTGCAATAGTACGGCACACTCATCACGTGCGAGTTGTTTTAGTCCATGCGAGTTGTTTTAGTCCATTAATTAATTAGGTGCCTTAAATCCAGACTAAAACTGAAGCATGATATATACTAGGCCTTCAAATGCATGCAAGTAGAGGGTTGTGACGTGTGATACAGGCAATCCACGATAGCTATATATAACTTCTAAAATCTATTAAAAGCACTGTGTGACATTAAATAAATGATAGTTAAGTCTTAGGCCCTTAGCCAAGTCTTTCTTGGGTCACCCACCCTCGAGATCAAGACAAGTTATCATATGGAAGCTTTAGTTTAGTTTTGGATTCATTAGGCAAATCAAGAGTTTGTTTAATTGCTAGACGATTATTAAATCCAAAAGCCTTGCACTAAACATCATTATCGACTAAACAGATATGCAATCCAGTTTGGAAGACAGCATCAATTTGCTCATCACCTTTATGGTGGCTAAAGAGACCTAAGTGCTCCACTAGTTGGCGTGTGTGTGTGTAAGTGGAGCATTTGCCTCTTAGTTTCAAGATTTTGACCTTTTGATATATGTATGTATAATTGATAAGATGACAACAAACTCTACATAAAGCTTCTTTGTAGATGGTACGAAAAAGATAAAACTATATTCACAAATGAAAACACGATGCCGTTCTATCATCATAAAGGAGCACATGCTCATTTAAATAACCTAAGATACAAAGATATTCAGATCAATTTTGATACTAAAATCTAATACAAATACAACCAAGGTCCAAATGCACTTTGTGTTAGCTGTCATCTTTTCCAAATGAGTGTGATTTGAGTAATCTACATTTTTCAACAACCACAATAACAATATAAAAAGAAAAATACTATATATAGTGGCTGCACGCACACTTCAGTGCTATTGCAGTCTTTTTTAAGATATATCATGTGATTCGCGTACTGGACATGAACCCTTAAGAAGTATATTACATTTTCCTACTATTGATTGGAGATTTATTGTAGCACATTACTAATGAATACAAGGTATGGAATCACTCCCATTGCTCTTCTTGTATCATTTTTTCAAACAACTAGCTAATGCCCTCCCATGTTTAAACCATCCATTTTAAGACTTCGAAGGCCTAGATTAACATGTTCAGATGGTCTTTCAACTGGGATATTGTTAGAGATCACTTGCCCTAACAAAAGATTGATGAAAGTAACAGAAACCTGCAAATGGTTTGGACGGAAAACAACAAGAGAATAGAAAAGAAAATGAATTAAGATGATGAAACAGTGAAGATGATATTCCACAGCTAGACTATGAGGGCTAGCTAAACCTCCCAATACTCCACTTCATAACCGAATGAATATTCTCGCTCCCCTAATAACATTTTATTCCCCTCTCTAACTAACACACATATGACTCACTCCTTTGTAATTCTCTAAATTACCCTCACATATTTCTTGAATTATTAGACTTCGTAATCTTTCTCTTCTTACTGTATTCATCTGCTGCTGGGCTTTCAGCAAATTAGACTTCAGTTCATCTAGGATTCAATTCCTGTCCACCAGTTGTTGATTAATTTCCTCTACTAGAAGAGATCCTTCATCAGTATACTTGAAAAGAGTGGGAGGTTCTCTGCCATATAACGCCTTGAAGGGAGTCATGCCAATCGCACTACTGTAGATGGTATTAAACCAATACTCTACCCAACTCAACCATTTAGGCCACTCTTTAGGGTTTTCACTAGCAAAACATCTTAAATATGTCTCCAAACACCTGTTTACAACCTTCGTTTGACCGTCCGTTTGTGGGTGATAAGCGGAGCTCATATGCAAGGTAGTACTAGATTGCTTAAACATTTCCTGACAAAAAGTACTCATAAAAAGTTTGTCCCTATCTAATACAATTATTTTGGGGAAACCATGAAGTCTCACTACTTCTTTAATGAAAATCGCAGCCACCTGTTTAGTAGTGTAAGGATGTTTGAGAGCTAGAAAATGACTGAATTTTGTTAACTTGTCCACAATGATGAAAATAGTGTCCACTCCCAAAGCCTTAGGTAGTCCGCTTATAAAGTCCATAGAAACTTCTTCCCACATTTGAGTCAGAATTGGTAATGGCTGGAGCAAGCCTGCAGGTTTCAGAGCTGAATATTTATTTTTCTAGCACACATCACAGCACATTATGAACTGCTTCACATCAGATTTCATTCCCCTCCAATAGACAACATTGGCCAACCTCTTATAAGTTCTGAAAAACCCTGAATGTCCTCCTATAGGAGTTGAATGGAACTCGTTGATCAGTTTTTGTATGTATGGTCCCTCAGCAGGCAATACTAGTTTGTTTTCATATAGAAGTCACAATCCTACCAACTTAAATGGGGGATGACTATTTGGCTGCAATAACAGGTCATGTGTAGCGCTCCCTTACCGTAGAGTACCCACCGGAACGCCCGTAGGTCATTCCGGTACATATCCTACGATAAGAGAGAACTACCGGTAAACACCACTATACTCTCTATGGCATCACAATAAGAAAACATTAATAAGAAATTGGCAACTTTTTAAAACCAAACCGTGTTCCATTTTATATCATCAAACTCAGTCATGTACAAACTGTTAGTTTCATCTGTCTGTACAATCCTCCAAAAATTTTACACATCTACTATATACAATAAGACAAAAGTAACAGTCCTAACTAGAAGTCCCCAAAAGAAATCCCAGCTGGCCGACCTTTGAGCCATAGCCTCTCTCGCCAATCCGATGTACGCGGCTCTACAGTCTCTCAGGAGCTATCAGTCTAATCTCAATCCTGAAAAATAGGTTGCAATGTTGGTGAGTTTACGAACTCAATGAAGAACCATCATCAATGGTTCGCCCAATTCATGCATCACACAAACAAGTCACAGTGATAATACAATCAGCGGTATCATATTATTATATACAACAAAAAGGCATTTCAGGTATTCGATTATTCGGTCCACTATGTATGCAATGCATATGTGACACTTTTTCATTTTTATTTCAGTGTTGTGACCGAGCGCTTAAACAGAAAACAGTAAGCAATAGACGCGTCTAGCGAGTAAGATTATCTCCCTTCGAGCTCGAGGCTCGTTTTTAGTATCAGTGGCGACTCTGATCACAACTATTATTATCCGTTTATGCATCTGTGTATGAAATGCATATGCCCAATTTAACAGTCAATTAACAGTCAGTGAATCACAATCAATCACAGTAATAGCAAACAAGTAACAATTAACACATCAAGACACTTCTATGTCAAATCTCCCAATTCATCGGACCATCCGTGTCCGGAACCTAGTCAGAAACAAACACAACCACTACTCCCACCATTATTTCCCACATTAGACATATAATAATTGAACGAAAGTCATCTAGGTCACTCACCTATTACTTTCGAGCTAATGCCGGGAAGTCTCTGCTACATTGGTAGGTCGACACTCCAATTGTACCTCTATAAGAATCAGAGAATATGACCATTACTCATTGTCCAATCACAACTATTTAAGGATGCACATGTAGGTGTATAATGCATATTCATGATATTCTCGGCCCTAATCTAACATTTTCCATCATAAAAATCCGTCTAAAAATTAGAAATCTAACGGCACCGAAATTACTCAATTCGGGCCTCGATCGGTCCAAAAATAAATAAAACACAGACCAAAGAACAATTAATCGGACCCACGTCAATTTCCCGTCCAAAAATTCCCAATTTATCAGAAAATGAAATTAAATATTCTACGAATTCGATGCCTCAAGGATCAGGTCAATCGGACGTCGGACGAAAAAGTTATTCCCAAAAGAACACAAAAATCAAATAAAACAATTAATATATATATGATGCCCCTATTTCCTTCACTTTTTCCTATTTTCAAATCGAAATTCAAACACCTATAACTCTTTGCACACAATTCAGAAAATTACACACTATATCTCGTTGGAAAGATCATGAATAACTCTACAAGTTTCATGAAGACTCCAACAATCAAATTCACCCCTAAGGGTGTCAAAAATTCAGTCAAAGCTACTGCCTAGTCAATACCTCTCAAAACAGTGCAGTACTTTGTAAATTCAGTAACTTTCCATTTATTCAGTCAAAAATTACACAATAAATGTGCACAGAAAGATCACAATGTTTTCTACAACTTTCATGAACAACCTGAAATCAAATTAACTTGCTAACTAGGTCAAACAATTCAACAAAACATCTGCCCACTGAAGTACCCAATCTGAACAGCAAATTTTAAAACAGCATATCTCCTTGCACAAATGTCAAAAAAATCACTACCTTATATCACTGGAAAGATAAGATCTCATACTTCAATTTTTATGAGGACTCAAAATCCAATTCCATCACTAATAAGTTCAAAACTGTTATGCAAGTTACTGCCCTGATCAGCAGTCAATAACCTAATGCAGGTTCAGTGTTTGAAAATGTATAACTCCCAAATCTGATCTCCAAAAATTACATGCTATATACCATTTTCAAGATAATTGCTTCCTCTACAATTATTCAGAGATCACTCAAGCCAATTCAATTCACAGAAATCGCTAAAATTGCTTCTAATCAGAATGCTCACAAAACCGACACTTAGGCTAGTTTCACCAAAATGCACAAAATCAGTCAATGCTCAACAATTCATATCTCCCAATATACATATCAAAAAATTGCAAAATCAGTGGCAATGGAAAGCTAACTTGATAGGCTTCAACTTTCATGAAGACCATTTTCACCAATTCCTTCTAACTTAATCTAGAAAAATCATCAAAACAATTAGGTCATTTGGTTCGGTTACTGTTCACACAGGTCACAACAGTAACCTTCCAAGCCAAAATTTAACCTCTTAGAGCTACAATAAGACAACACCTATTTCACACAAAATTTTAGCCAACAAACTCAAGTTTAATTTGGTCCAAACCTCACCTCAGTTGCATACCTACACAATTAGTTATGCTCAAAACAGTGCAATCGGTACAAAACCAAGTTTCCAGCTTTGGTACTAAACTTAGATCCTATCACTTCCAATGCCAAGAATACATCACTAAGCATCCAAATGGACAAGAAATCAGTCACTAGATCATTCATACATTCACTTAGACCAATAGCCACAATTTGGAAGCACTAAACTCTTCATTTCCATGCAAGAATAAACATCAAGAATCAATCCAAAATCAAGCTAAACCACTTCAATCATACTACTTCATCAAGTAATACTCAAACATAACCTTATACCCAACAATGCACACTATAATTTTCATCAAATTAATGCATCAATAATCACAATAAATGCACCATAACTCCCATTGGATGCATCTAACGACTATTATTCATTAAATACATAATTAAAGCTTAAAATAAACCTTACCAATTCAAGCTTTTCCAACTTCAATTTCTTCAATTCTTTCTTTAATACTCTCACTTAACAACTTCTCCACTCTCTTCTAACACCATACATGTGTAGGTTCATCATAGAAAGAAAGTAGCTTGATTGCATGAAGGAGGGCTCTTGAGTTTGGAGGAAGGATTACTTAAGAAGGAGAAAATCGATGGAGATGGAAAAAGAATGAAGGTTTTCGGATGATGAGGACCAAAATGAGCAATCAAATTCATCTATCATTCTTTTATTAAGGCATAACCAAGAGAGGAAACAAATGAGCATAAGACAAAAGCATTTATTCATTAGGACAAGTGGCATTATTTTTAAGAAAGAGACAAATTAGGTAAAAGACAAATTATGGAATAGGATTTAGAAACCCTAATGAAATCTGACCCATTCTAGTCCAATGGCCCTAATTTCAATCCCAAAATAATATACCCCATATTGTAGTGCCATTGGATAGCAAATTTTGCTACCGAAAATTAACCGATTCGCCACTTGGCGATTTTTTCTGGTCCGGGAATTTTCTCCGGAAAAGTCCAGAAAATTTCTAAAATTCCCTTAAAATGTAAAACACACAATGGACCACTCAAAATAATTTTTCAAACACAATGACCACGTGAATCACAATAAAATTTGCATTAGGCACAAAACCGGGAATGTCATGTATGCATGTACAGTTATTTCATGTGCACAAATTCTCTGTTTACCAATACTAGTATGCATGAGCAGTCCTAATTAAGCTCAATCCATCTCATCCTATGCCAAAGTACTATTCTACCCCTTCCAGTAGGGGGTGGGATGTTACATCATGTATTATTCCTTTTAGCTTAAGATCCTATTGAACCATATCCTCTAGCTGGTTTAGTTCTTGATGATACCCCATCTCAAAGTTATGCACTCGGATTCAGCCTTCCTAGACAAAGCATCAGCTGCCCTGTTCTTAGATCCAGGTTTATAAACTATGTCAAACTTGAATCCCAGCAATTTTGTGACCCATTTCTGCTACTCTTCCCCTAACAACCTCTGGTCATTCAAGAAATGCGAACTCCTTTGATCCGTTCATATGGTAAAGTGTCTGCCCATTAGGTAATGCCTTCATTTCTGGACAGCCCACACTATCGCCATTAATTTCCTTTCATAGACAGGTTTTAGTTGGTTTATAGCCGAAAATTCTTGGCTTAAATAGGCCATTGATCTGCCCTCCTGCATTAGCACTGCTCCCATTCCCACACCAGATGCATCCGTCTCAACTACGAAAGGTTTGGAAAAATCTGGTAGGGATAGCACAGGGGTGGTAGTCAGCATCTTTTTAAGTGCTTCAAATGCTTTCTGTGCTGTATTAGTCCACTGGAACTTGTCTTTACATAACAGATTCATGAGAGGCTTTGCTATACTCCCATACCCTTTGACGAACCTCCTGTAGTATTCAGATAATCCTAGAAACCCTCTTAATGCTTTTACGTCTCTTGGGACAGGCCAATTAACAACAATTTCAATTTTGTTAGGATCTACAGATATACCCTCTGCGGATATGTAATGTCCCAAGTATTCCAATCTAGTTGCCCAAAAGTACATTTCTTCAGGTTGGCTACCAATTGGTTATCAATCAGTATTTGTAGGATTGCTCTGAGATGATCTAAATGATCCTTTAAACTGCTACTATAAACCAGGATGTCATCAAAGAAAACTAAAATAAATTTTCTAAGATGAGGTTTGAACAACTCATGCATGAGGGATTGAAAAGTACCAGGGGCGTTCATGAGTCCAAAGGGCATTATCATGAATTCGTAGTGGCTCTCGTAGGTTCAGAAAACTGTCTTGGCTATGTCTTCTTCTTTCAACCTTATTTGATGATATCCCGACTTCAAGTCAATCTTGGAAAAAATTTTAGATCCTCCTAATTCATCAAAAATCTCATCAATACAAGGGATTGGATACTTATCGGGTACTGTCATCTTGTTCAAAGCTCTGTAATCTACACACATCCTCCACCCACCATCCTTCTTCCTTACTAACAATATTGGGTTGGAATAAGGGCTAGTGCTAGGCCTTATGATCCCAGACTCTAACATTTCCCTTACTAATTTCTCAATTTCATTTTTCTGGTAATAGGGATACCTGTAGGGTCTTGCATTAGGTGGTTTAGATCCTGGTTCCAGTTGAATGGCATAGTCAGTGGGTCGGTTAGATGGTAATTTTGTAACAGGTTCGAAAACCCTTCCATACTCCAACAATAAGTTGCTAATTTCCTCTGGTACTATGGGGTCTAAATAGCATTGATTATGTAGTCCCTCTACCTTTTTCAACTCCCCTTCGATCTCTACTTCTCCTCGATTCAACACATCTTGTCCCTCATATTCAATAATGAAACCCTCTGCCCTTTGCTGTAAAAGCTTGCCAGCAATTTTAAGTGAAGCGACAGTTGCCCTTGGCACAGTCTCTCCATACAACTTAATCTTCTGTCCATCAAGCCTAAACTTCATAATTTGTTTTTTCCAGTTTAGCATAATATCTCCTAACGTTTCCAGCCATGCAACACCCAAAATTATATCAACACTCAGCATATCGAATGGGAAAAAATCTTGTCTCAACACCACCCCTTGTATGTTTAACTCTACCTCCTTACAAACTCCAACACTCTACACCCTATAGTCGTTACCCAATCTAAACCTGAAAGGTTTTGTGTTGACATTCAACTTCATTTCTTCTACTAACCCCTTTCTGATAAAGTTATGCGACGCTCCACTATCCACCAGAATTATTACTTCTATTTCGACAATTTTCCCTCTTAGTTTTAGGATTTGTGGGCCAACGATACCCATGAGGGATGTGACCGATAACTCTAGTTCAAGTAGGGGTTGGGTAAAATCCTCAGGCATATTCGGATGAAGACATAATACCTGATTAACGAGCTCTACCTCTTCTTCTTGTAGCTCTGCAGGTTGCTCTTCATCAGCTAAAAGTATGTGAAATTGCTTCTCCCTATACACGTCCTGGTGTATACTTGGCATCACATCTATAAAAAATGCCCAGCTGCCTCTTACGTTGCATCTCTTCTGCTGTCAGACATTTGAAAGGGTAGGAAGGTTCTCGTTGCAACAACCTTCGTCCCTCATTGCTCTGATTAGCCCCCACTTTTTTGATGATCTGTCTTGAATGGGAACATTTTTGGTGTTTGGACTCGTCGTCGTGGTTAGAATCTTTCCTCCTTCAATCGATTTGCCATTAGGGTTCCATGAAGTCGGGTTGGGGTTGTTTGTTGTTATCCCCTTCGTGCCCTAATTACTTGAGTCCATCATACCTGAGCCTCCATAAGTCTTCAGCGGTCTGTTGGCCTTTGTTGTCTAATCTAAAAGGGCCCAATTTCGGCCTTCAGTCATCTGGACTAACTCCATCAACTAAACCAAGGAATCCATCTGGGCTATATGAAGCTCAGCCCTAATGTCCTCCTTCAACCCATTCATAAAAGCCATTGTCACCACCTCCACTGGCACGTCCCTTAACATCGATGTTACGACTTCAAACTTCTGAGTATATTCAGCTACCGTCCCTGTTTGCTGTATCTTTATCAACTCCCCTAAGGGATTTCCCACTTGGGAACTGCCAAACCTTCGGATTACAACTTTTTTAATTGTCTCCCACTCAACCATTGGTGACAAGTTCTGTCTCCATTAATACCAACATAGGGCGTCTCCCTCCATGCAAACCGCCACCGCCTACAACCATCGGTCATGTGACATCCCATTCAACTCGAAATACCTCTCTACCCGAAAGACCCATCCAAAAGGATCCTCTCCATAGAACAGGGGAATTTTAAGCTTCCGATGATTTTTCTCCGTTCTTACCGTTTCGATTTGAGCTGGTGTGTCTTCTTCAGATTTTTGTTCTGATATCTCCTGTTCTCCCACAGGTACCTCTTCATCCTTCCCTTTGTTCTCGATTCTCCTTAAAATCTCGAAGATAGAGGAAATATCTACTACCATTTTATCAAACTTGACCTCTACCCCCACAAGATCTTCCACGATCCTCAACATTTCTTTTTCTACATTATCAATTCTAGCCTCCATCCTTGTTGATACCATTCCCAATCACAAGCCTGCTTAGATACCAATTTGTTAGAGACCACTTGCTTTAACAAAAGATTGATGAAAGTAATAGAAACCTGCAAATAATTTAGACAAAAAACAACAAGAGAATAGAAAAGAAAATGAATTAAGATGATGAAACAGTAAAGATCATATTCCGCAGTTAGACTTTGAGAGCTACCTAAACCTCCCAATACTCCACTTTTCAATATATCATATTCGAATGAATGTTCTCTCTCCCCTAACAATATTTTATTCCCCTCTCTAACTAACACACATATGACTCACCTCTTTGTAATTCTCTATTTTTTTTTGGTAAATTGTAATTCTCTAAATTACCCTCACATATTTCCTGAATTGCTGGACTTTGTAATATTTCTCTTCCTACTGTATTGTTGCTGGAACCAGTCTTAACAGATGTTAAAGACCCTGCCACAGTGACAGTTATCCTTTGACTTCATACTTCTACCCATATATTATAGGTCCATGCAAATATGTCACCTACACATTGAAAGACACGCCAGCCGACAGAAGTTGCCTTAACCGTCATTAACATCAAACTAGCTCATCAGCTTTGCATCAAAGAAACATCAATAAACAAAGAAAAGGATACGACAAGATAATGATGCACTGTTAAGATTAGTTAAACTTTAGCAAGGAGAAAAAAGAGTTCCTACAACTTCCGCTCATGTGTACCCAACTAACTTTAATCTTGTAGTTGCAGCATAGTTAAGCAAGTTTTACAGCGTCTAGTTACTAACGAATGCTAGTTTACCAGCCAGCAATTAAACACTAAACATAAGTTACAGCCAGCTTTACAGATACAATAAACAGTACATGTACACATAACTGAGTGAGTGACAAGGTTATTATGATAACTACAACAGCTACACTATTTTCGAGCAGTCAAGTTACATGGTGTTTCAAGCTTCAACTTCTTGACCGGCAGACTGGATCTTGTCTTTCTCACCATCTCCTCCGTCGTCGTCGTCGTCGTCGTCGTCGTCCTCAGCCTCGTCAGCTAGTTTGGTAAGCTCTTCTTGGATCATAACCTTTATTGCTGACTTTCTTGGGGTGAGATCCATGTCAAAATGCCGAGCTGAAAAGTAGCCATACTTTCTTTTAAATAACCAATGATAATATCAATTAAGTCGAGAGCCAAGATGAATAACTGCCAAATTTAAGGAGTCGAAACTTCTAAAATTATAGTGGTTCCAATCAAGATAGAAAGATAACTATCTCAAGTTATTCAACTTAAGGCCTTCACCATATATAACCAATGGAAGATATCGCAAATCTAGTGGTTCAAGTCAAGATACAAAGAATCCATCTCAAATCATTCAACTTCATGCCTTCACAATATGTAACCAATGGAAGATAAACTGCAAAGCAAGAACTATGCCACAGTGCAGCTGTGCAGCAAACAAAAAATGTATCCTCAAAAGCAAAAAAGCAGACAGGAAAGCCAGCAAAAAACAAGAAGTAACTTCTGTGAAGTTGTAGAACATTTTCACAATATTATTATAAAAGATAAAACAGTAAAGAGACAAGAAACTATACTTGAAGCAACAAAAGTGATGAATGCTTACCAAGTAGCTTAAGAATATCAGTAAATGTAGCCTGCATATAACAAAGTAAACTTCCAGTTAAGTATCAAGTACTCTGGAGCACTGATAATTGAAAGCCAGAAGATCAAAGTATAGGTGAAAAGATTAGCTAAAAGACTAGTGCAACTGTTTGAGTAGTAATAACAACATATCTTACCGTATTGAAATCCACCTCTTTGAATATTTCACATATGGCATCTCTAAGTTCATCATCACTTGGTCCCAATTTCTCCCCTTTAGCACTTCCCTTACCTTTCACAACCTTTTTGCCTTGACACACAAAAAGTGTCCAGAATAAGTCAGAAGTATTAACACTTGGAAAATTTCCCCTATTATATAATACGACAGTTCAGCCATCACTGTTATTGTGATCAGCAAGGTACTTATGAGACATTAAATAAATTCTAGAAACAAATGGTCAGAACAATTTCAGATGTTAGGACCATTGTATTTACAACCGAGCATCCACAACTGTGAAAACAATAGACTTATGAAATAAAGAATTACCAGCTCTTTCTTTTGAACCAGCTTTAGTTGGAGTTGAGGACTTCTTAACTGTTTTTTCATCCTTCTTCTTGCGTGATGAAACCTTTTCAATGCGCTTTGATAAAGATTTTTTAGGTGCTCTTTTCGGTGGTGGACTGGCTTTATTGACAAAAGTAATCTTCTTGGTTTTTGCTTTTCCAGCAGCTTCCTTTCTAGGTGCTACTGTAGAACTTCTTTTGCCTTTTCTTGTTTCCTCTTCGGAGTCTTCTTCAGATTCATTTTTCTCCTCACTTTCAGAATGCTCAGGTACCTCAGTATCAGGCTTCTCCGAAATTCCATTCTCGTTTTCATCTTCTACATTTTCATCTTGTTCTTCCTCTTCTTCTTTCTCTTCATCCGATTCATCCTCTGTCTCAGGTGGACTCTTTTTGTTTGTTCTTGAAACATCTTCAGCCTTCCTTCCACTCTAAAAATATGCCAAAATCATGTCAAACCAGAACATGATTACAGGACAGGAAGTAAGAAAAATTAACCGAAGCAAAGGAGAACAAGGTGAAAATTACAAGAACAGGAAGTAAGAAAAATTAACAGAAACAGATGTGCGCAAGGTGAAAATTAGCCATTTCTCATGCCTCTCCATCTTGCAACATTAAAGAGTAACAACAAAAATCGGAAGAGAAAGTCAGGGCAACCAGAAAAAAGGGAATGTGACTATGAATAATGGCAACTAGCTTACTGTTAGTGCTCAGTGATTTTGACAGTCATAAGATTACCATGTAACTTCAACCATGCTACTAGAAGTACAGCCATATCCATGTAATTGGATATTTGTATCATTGCTGTCAAGCTAATAAATAAAAATGTACCTTTGCTGAACGTTTTGAACTTTTGGACACTCTCTTCCGCTTATTGCTTTTGCTTCCCTGGCAATTCAATAAAATACTCAAAACTCAATTGCATGTCTTCCTGGAAAAAGAAATACCCCCCAAAAATGGATCTATCATTTTATTGGGGCCAACTAACCTTTTCTTTCTCTGCAAGTAACACTGTAGTAGTGGCATGAGGGGCAACCAAAAAGTCAATCAACTTAGTAACAATGTCTTCCTGCAAGTACATTGTCTGTTAAAGAATACATCCCAATTATCCAAATTAGAGAGAGCAAAATTTTAGTTTAAAATGCCAATTATCAAAAGCAGTTGTTGAAATGTAAATGAAGTTAAGCATCATCGCTGAAAAACATTAAAATTCAACACTGAGAGTATTATATTCAGGCAAATTGGTGCATGCATATTCATCCAGACAACAAACCCATGAATTGGAACTTCTAATAACCTCTTACAATAGCTAATTAGCTAGGAAAAAGTACAAATGTCAGAAAATGTCTGTGTAAGAGAGATAATTGGAAAAACATACTGCTGGCAACTTAACCGCTGGGCCATCATAAGCTGCAACTTCATGTATAATGAAAACAAACCAGCCTACCTTCTTTGTAGTAGCCTTGGCAATTGATATGTCAAGAATATCACAGAACTCCAGTAACTTCTCTTTGTTACACTTATCAAATTTTTCTTTCACTTTGATCTTTTGCTTTTCCTGCAGTCAATAGTAGAGATCAATTCTTCTTCAATGCAATCGATGATAGTGACAGCATCCCCATCCAAATAACTGCTTATATGTTGCAAAAACATTTCTCAATGCTGCGACTCTTTTACCTCATTTTCATGCCACACAAAACCAGAGAAACGGGATATATTGCTCTTGATCTGAACAGCCTGCAACAAGAAAAGAAATGAAGTTGTATGAAAGCAAGAAAAAGTATCTCGACCTTAGCAATTCAATTGAAAGCATCTAATGACCAAAATGTTGCAAAACTCATGGTTTGTTTAAAACTTTGTTAGTACTGCCAAGAAATGGTCAAAACAAGGATTACCTTTCCTCTCCTTCCAAACAGAATTGAGTGTAGCAGTTTGAAGGTATCATCCATCTTCCTTCTTGATAACTTGAATGCCACTAGAATGTAAAAACATCCAGAGATATCACTTCTTTCACAGCCAGACATTGGAAGATTTAGCGAACAGACTCAAAGGAATGAGGCATTTGCATGGTTGGGGAATTAACATACACTAATAGGTAAAGGAACTCATAGAAACTAAAACATAAAAGATGAGGCATTTGCATACATGGTGAACCAACATGATTTAAAGGGTCTTTGGGGCTTATAAAAGACAATACAGAAAAGATGAGGCATTTACATACATGGTGAACCAACATAGGTTAGTACTGTTAAGGAACTTCAAACAAGAGACCAAAGCCTTTAAAATACCAATATAAAGCCCCAAAAACCTTTTCAAAAAGACCCTGTGAAAGAGAAAGAACAGATGGCATACCATTAGGTATATCCTTTAGAGGAGTGCCCCGGCCCTGCAATTTATAGATAAACCACAATTAAGCTGACAATAATAATGACCCAGTGAATCCATATTACAAAGGAAACAAACAAAACACCTTCTGAATGTGGAATTCTTTTGCAGCATCTTTCTCTATGGAAGCCACCAGCCTTTCAACAGATTTCCGCTCGCGTTGTGGCCTGTGAGAAAAAGGGGTCTTCGGCTCCGGTTCCTTCTTCTCTCCTGCTGCTTTTTTCTTCCTGTCAACTTTTCCCCCAACACTCTTCCGTTTCCCATGTTTCCTTGATACTTTCTCCTTATCATTTTCATCTTCATCCTCTTCTTCTTCTTTGGACAACTTATCATCCTTATCTTCCAATTCTTTTTGGTTTTCCTCCTGATTTTCATCCCCCTTATCTCCTTCTTTCCAAATATGTTCTTCCACTGCAGCAACTTTAGCTTCCTTCTCTTCATCACCTTCTTGCTTTTCTTTCACTTGTTTGATCTCATCTTCCTTTGGTTTGATGTCATCATCCATTCTCTCAGTCTCAACTTTCTCACCACGATCTTTATCTTCTTCCATTTCTTTGACACCATTATTTTGTTCATCATTTCTGTCTATAACTGCTTCCAAAGAATTCTCGGATGCAACCGTCCCATTTGTCAATGCCTCTTGAATTTGTTCATCTGATTCTTTCTCCCCCATTGCAGGATCCAATGTAATGCCCAAGCTTCGATAGAAACTCAGCTCCCTTCAGTCCAATGACTGGTTTAACAGGCTCTGTTCAAAAGAATCACAGCTCTCAATGTCTGAAGCCGTCAAATTTACCACTACAGAAAGTCCAATACCGTCAGTGGGAGTATGTATCATAATTTGCATGGTTCATCCAGTTCGCAGACAATTAATGCAACGTATTTTAATTCATACTATCCAATTGGTCTCCAATATCTACAATTCCTTAAAACAAAATCAATTCCAAACTAATACATAAATAGTTACCAAAATAATTACTCAAACTAATGACTTCAACTAACACACAAGAGAAAGATACTGCTTGACAATCATATATTCAACCCAAGGTGATTCCACAAGGTAGACATTTCACACAGATGAACAAGAACCTGAACAGACACATCAAAATCCTATCTTTGTTAGTGGAAAATCGTTAAAAATGGACAGTAAGGAACAAATGAAAAATAAAGAACAAAGAATGAACCTTTAAGTGAAAATTTGGAAATGAATAGCAAAACCTCAGAGTAATTAACCTGACACATGGTTTTACAAGCTGAACCAAGAAAGAACATGTTCATATTCGTATTCGTATTCCACCACCCATTATCCCAGAGGCTTCAATCCAACAATGCCCACAAGCATGGAAATGAGAAGAGAATATTCAATTTAAGTCCAAATGTAGAAAGTTGAAACCCAGAAACTGAAAACTTTCTTCACCTACACTTCAAGCCCTCCTTGCGGGGGGGGGGGGGGGGGGGGG
>JAOQMR010000213.1:35067471-35081373 GCA_027563865.1 Erythroxylum pelleterianum
CTTAACCAATTCTATACATTTTATTATTATCAAAACATAAGTAGGATTTAATTTGTCAACCACCATTGGTCCAACATATAATTGTCTTAGATATTAAATTTTCCAATTTTATATATTGGAAACTAGAATTTTGTACATTTTGGCGATTTTTTTAGTGACAACATTATTGTAACATATAACTTTCATCCTTGTGACGAAATGTGTTAGACAATATAGTCACCAATATAAATTTCTTTTACCACTAATACAATTCCATTGTTGAATTGATAGTTTTATTTGTGACAATATTAAATACATTAGTGAAAATATTTTTTGTAAAAACAAATTTTCATTTTTGAAATAAAATGATGTTGACACTTTTTCCTTAAAATATTAGAGATCAAGAAGTAATGAACATTGATGAGAAAATCAGAAGTGACAAATATTTTGTTACTATTTTTGATTATTTTAGTGGCAATGATGTTGTCACAATAAAATGAAGTATTTTTACAACTTTATTCACTACTTTATATTGTTTGTGTCAACAAACTTGTTATAAATATGTAAAGTTACTGTGACCATATAGTTTTGTCACACATTCCATAGTTTTTAGTATCAGTACTTTTATCACAAAAGTGTTGTATTTTTACGACTTTATTCGTCACTACTTTATATTATTTGTGTCAAAAAACTTGTCATAACTATGTAAAGTTACTGTGACCATACAGTTTTGTCATACATTCCATAGTTTTTAATATCAGTACTTTTATCACAAAAGTGTTGCATAATTGTAACAAATTTTCTAAATATTGATCACCATTTCATTAGAGACAGGAGGTGACGATTTTAAAAATTGGACACTATTAATAGTAGTGACTAATATTACTGCTTTTAGTGACAACTTTTTCTTTCATAAAAAATATAATATCTTGTAGTGGTTTAATGAGTTGACTAGGTTGAATTGTGCATCGAGAGGTATAGTTACCTAATTAAATATATATACATGTCTCGACAAGGGAATAGGTATTTTTCAATTAATTGTCATTTCAATCTAGATAATTAATCTTGCATAATATTGTGTCTCATTAATTCTTTCTACTAGTCTAATTTTCTTGTTCTTGTTAGTTTAGCAACTTAATTCTCTTTCAATAAATGTTATTTCTTTAATTTTATTATTTAAATAAGATTAATAGACATATCAATATGGTTTTTATGAAATCGATACCCTAGATTGCTCTAGTTTTAATAACTTGCTATAATATCTTACATAAACTTTCAAAAAGGTTCGATCATTCTGAACTTGGTGTTTGAGTTATGGTTGTTTCGTGCAGGATTCACATACAAGGGAGATCATTGAGATTTTGTTTTTTCCAATTTTAGTTGAAGCCTTAATTTCTAGTTGTTATTTGGGTCATAAAAAAAATGTTGATTGTATTTCATATCAACTTTTAAATCATTATGTTTTCAATGGCAGCTATATTTCTTCTATTCCTTTGATAATTAATTTATTATAATAATTGAGATTTTGTCATAATATTTTTATATATTAATTTTATGATTTTTATTGATGTTTATTCTTTGTTTATAATAATTCCTTGATTTCTCTTATATATAAATCTTTCTTTAATTGAGTATAATATACTGTGTATATATAATGGTTCTATTGAAATCACACTATATTACTTAATATAATTTCTTTCTTTATTTAATAAAATTGTACATGGAATAATTAGAATTCAATGACATAAATGTATTATACATGGAATAATTAGAATTCAATGACATAAATCAATGTAAATCGCATTATCAGGGAGACAGCAGATCCAGTGGATCAGCTGATGCTGCCAGTTGTCTTTATATGATGATGTAGTTCTTAAATTGCCTGCAATTTCTGTAACTACATCATCATATAAAGACAAAACTGGCAGCATCAGCTGATGTAGTTCTTAAATTGCCTGCAATTTCTGTAACTACTTCATTCTTGAATCTTGGTGGATATACAAGTCGTGTCCCCAGAGTATTTAGCAACTTGTGGACAATTTTTAATTGATATAACCTTTGTTCCATGATTCCGTTTGTGGTTTAGATGATGCATGAATTACGATGTGCACTTACATTCAGGTTAGGGCTGTGTATTAATGAGTCGGACGAAACGGCAGGACCTAATTGAAACCCTTTCCTGGAGGCTGCTGGTGATTCTGGTTCAGAACGGTTGCTATATGTCATGGTTAAAATCATTCCAAGCTGAACTTGCAGCAATAATGTTCCATATGATAATGATGCGTCTTTTGGATCTGTGTTACGGAACTTGTGCACGTATATTACTGATAATTGTTGTCCAGATGATTGGTGATATATAGAAACTTGTCCTATATATATATGCTCAACTATTTTTCTTTCCTCTCATTAATTTAAACAGCGGATGATTTTGAGCATTAATTGCTATTTATTCTAAGACCCCACTTCGTAATTGATCGTACAATGCATTATTTATGAATTGGTAGTCGCGACCAGTTTTCGTCTTGGCTTTATATGTATGCTTCTCTGAAAGGTCTTATTTTAGCATATATCTATCATGACTTTAACAAAATTGACACTCACTCGCCTTATGTTAGGTACATAGAAGCGTGGATTTTAGTGCCCACTTAGAAGTTGAAACATTCTACTCATTTCATAATGCAGCTGGCAAAACTTGTTTCACTTTGAGTTACTATGCAGTGTCACATAAATGAAACAGTATACGAAAAGGTTCAATGACCAAATCTTCACTACAAGTGCTTAGATATATGCATTGAGTTGGCCACTTTCAAGCATGTATGTGGTGTCATATTCTAGTGTTAGTCCCATAAAACATGGATGATCGATGAGTTCTTCCAGACCTACCATGGTGTCCTAATGCAGGTTAGTGAATTAAATCAGTTTTTTTCATTAATAATGAGAATTTTCAGTGTGAAGAATGGAACTCAGGAAGGGGGAAGTGCGATATGAACCCACATAGAGACTGACAACGAAAGCTCCTCAGTTTGTAGCCACAAGTGTAAAGTGCCAACAGATTCGTCGGCCACCTGGGCTCATACATGGAGCAGCTAATTGAATGACAACTTTCAATCTCTTTCAACCTCAGAAACAAATATTTTTCTAATGTGTTGTGGCTGTAACAATTATTTGCTTTGAAGCTCTAAGTGCCGTAACTTAGTACTAATTTACCATGATTGAGATGAAGATAAGCAAAAGAAACACACTCGATTCTTTCTTGGATTATCCCCAAGAAAGCTAGTTCAAAAAGCTTAAAGAAGAGAGGAGGGAAGCTAGCATATTTTGATAAGATGAAAGGTACTTGGCGTTCAAGGCATTAGTTACTAGAAACCACTGGAACTCGATGCATAGATTCTATTGCCAATGATTGGTGACAAGTGTCAATTCCGAAAGGTTGTAACCTAAAAGAGGTTCTAACTTTAGCTTTGAAGATAGGTATGAATATCTACTCCCGTGTATCTAAATTGGACCATGTAAATCCTGTTTTGTGAAAACTGTGACTATGTCACACCTGGGTCGTTTTTGTCCCCCAAAAATTGTGATTGTTACCAGCATGGTTAGGTGCCAGAAATTAATCTCAACCCAAATGATTACTTTCACCAACCTTTAACTTGTTTTTTACTTCCAAAACTAGGTTCCAAAGTCAAGGGGTCGGTTGTGAAAGGCTTAGTGTTGAGACTTTTAGCACCATCACAATACTAGACAAAATAAGCTAATCAATCCACCATCTTTGTCTCTGTATAGTGCATACAACCACAACCTTATTTAAGATTCAAGCTACTTAGGACGTACAGGATTCTTATTTTCATATGGACTTCCGTGTGGAAAATGATTGAAAAATAATATTAGCATCTAAGCATCCTTTATGGGGGGATTTAGCCAAACTTTAAGCCTAATCTATACTAATTGCCCATTTCCTTATGTGTCAGGTTATTTATGATTACTTCACTTGTAGTTGGTGAGGCTTCAAGTCAAAACCATAATCAATTAAGTTTTAATTTTATCCGTCGCAGATAATTATTGACTAAATTCATATTTCATAAATTCAAATCTTTATTTCAGCACATATACAGCCTGTAAGCTCTATTAGTTGCAAAACTAAATTTACATTATAATTTCATATTCAATTCGCTTGAGAATTATAGTATAGATCCAACCATGGAATTTTAGTGGCTTGACTATAACTAAAAAAAGGAATACATACATTTATGACACAGAGAAACAGAAAAACCAGAAAAGGAAACTGTCTAAATAAGACAATAGTGCATGCATGCATTCCTTGATCCTCAAGGATACTTTGACATGATTGCTTAATTAACCATGACTAGTTGCTGCTGAGCTTCTATCCTTATTTCTTCTTTCATCCTCCTAATAAATTCATCAAATTTCTTGTTTAGCTCTTCTGTGCTTAACGCCCAATTCTCTTCTTCTTCTTCATCATCATCATCATCTGATTCATACAGTTCTTGTTCTTCCACTTCTTGGACATCAACTTCACCGTCTAACTCGTTTACGTGTCCTTCATCTTTACGATCTTCTGGGAAAAATGCTTCACACATTAAGACTCCATTTACTCCATCTTCTTTTTCTTTTTCTGCTTCTTCTTCTTCTTCTTCTTCTTCTTCTTCTACTTCAACAATGAATTCCTTTTTCTCTTTGTCTTCCAATTGTAATCCATTGACGCCCTCATCGTCTGTTCCTTGAACCATGTGGTAAACATCATTTTCTTGGTATTCAACAGTCCTTAAGAATCGTCCTTTTTGCATGCCATATTCGAAACTCCTGAAAGACACAACGCTAGGATTCTCGTACTTTGAACAAGAGCTAATCAAGCCAGAGTATTTAGCAACAAAAACTAGGAGACCATTGCAGAGGAGGAATATGCAATTCTTATCTATGGTGTGGCTAAACAACTGAAGGGGGAATTTAGAGAAGTGGAAGTTGAAGGAACAAAGGAATGAAAGCCTAGAGGAGTTGGATAACAAAAATGAAAAAACTGAAACTGAAACAAACAACTGGACAAGTTTCTTTAAGAACTGAGATCTTATGAACTGGCTCAAGGTTTTCAGGTTTTGGTGCTCACGGTGATGACCCATGTTATCTCTCTTCTCTTTGGTCAAGTAAAGATGCAAGAGAAGCTATTAGTGTTGCTTGCACTTTGGAGAGTTTTGGTATTGTGTGTGCAAAAGATGATTTGCACCTCTTATATAGAGAGGAAGTCATCAAGTTGGTAGGGTACGTGGATGTATGTGGATAGCATGACTAAAATAGCCTTGGATTGCATGGGAATTTGAGGCCGAAAACACTACCTAATGTGGCTGAAAATGTTAATAAGTAACCCTTGAAGTTTTGTGATAAATAAGGTTGTACACGTGGAGATTATGTTCCTATTTACTTTCAAGATTTTGGATATTCTAGATGGTGATGAGAAGGAAATTGATCTAGTTTCTGACGTATAATGCAAAATTCTATATCTACCACATAAGAGATACTGTTCCCTCTCTCTTTTACGAAAGCCCTCTCTACCACATAAGAGATATTGTTCCCTCTCTCTACCACATAAGAGATGCTGTTCCCCCAAGACTAGAATTCTGGATCCGTCGCTGCCTTTCGAGGTCTTCTTTTTACTAAAAATAAAAAATATCTCAAAATAAATAAATAAATAAATAATAAATATATATATATATATATATTATTGAAGATTTGATGTACTTAACCCTAATAATATGTAGATTTTAGTGAAAATGTTAAACGATTTTATTGATAATATATAGATTCCTTAAGCCACTTCTCTTATCTTATATACAGACACTTATTAAATTTTGATAATTAATTACTTGAAAAATGGAGTGCTAAAGTTCTTCCCACTACACTACAAGAAAATGGGTGCTTACCGTCGGAATTTACCAACGGAATAATGCAACTTTCCGTCAGTAACCTACATTTGTGACGGTATAAGAATGACGGAATTTACCGTCATTAAATAAGCCATCAGTAAATTTGCTGACAGTACTTACTCTCCGTCGGTAAATATACCGACGGAAGAACTCGACGGTACTTACTCTCCGTCGGTAAATATACGGTCAGAATAGTCTTCCGTCGGTATATTTACCTATAGTAGATAACATTTCTGTCGGTGTAGATACCGACGGAGTATCACTTTTCGTCGGTGAATGTGCAAAACAACGGAAACGTATACCGACGGAATGGGATAAACCATCGTCAAACTTTTCCTTCTGTTTCGACGGAAGTATTATTTCTGTCGGCAAAACAATAATCATTTACCGACAATTACGGTATTACGTCGATAAGTGTTACTTTAGTTATCGACGGAATCCCAATTCCGTCGGTAATGGTTGTCATTCATCAAAACCCAACCTACATTGCTAAATCGCAAAGCTACCATATGCTTGCTTAGGTACCAGTGCCCCCACTGACTCCAAAAAATTTTATGAGAAAAAATTGTAATTTTAAGTTTTGAACTCATAAAAAAATTAAAATTTTGCTCCCGTTAAAATTTTGCCCCCATTCAAAAAAATTTCTGGATCCGCCCCTGTTAGGTACCCTTTTTCTTGTAAATGCCATGTTGTATGACAAATGTTTTTAAAATATGAACGACGTAAATTTTGATTTTAATGTCAACAGCTATAAATAATTTGTTTATATATTTAATTTGTTTAAATAGAAAATTAATTGATCGTTTAGCAGGAAAAGATTTCTTAGTTGAATAGAAACACATTAAATTGTACAGAAATTGAATCTAAAGGAGTACAATAATCCTATTGTCCTGGTGAGTGCGGATGGTTATCTGAGTCTCTACGGTGCCCCGACAGCTGCTCAATGTCATTTTGGAGCTTATTTATTACCTCCATCAAGTTTGACACTGTTGTCTCAAGTTGAACAATACATTGTGTTGTCTGCCGTCCACTTGATGTTGCTGTACTAGACATAGATGACTGCTAATAACATGTGTTCCCAAATGTTTCTAGTCCGAAGATCCTTCCACGACAGTTCCTACCACCAACCGCATCAAAATATGTCTGCCTCTCATCAACAGCTTGTTCTTCCTGAGTCTGTTGCTAAATTGTTTGTTGTATTTGATCTTATTAGGGGACAATGCTTATAGTAACTAAAAAATATTAAGAATGAGTATTAAACCATAAACTTCACATATATTTATTTCCCTACATCGGTTGTTGATGAATATCACACCGTCATGCTTTTTAGTGTGAGCATGCAAAAACAACTGTTATAGGGTGTAAGCCTTATGCCCATTGACCTTTCCTACATAACAATAAAATATTCTAAGTTAAACTACAATTTATAAAAATTTCGGCAGAGTTTCCTCTATATTTATGATATTACCCCCTGTTGAACAAAGAAAATCACTAACCACAGCCATATATGGCATTAGACATTTATACAATGATCATTATCCATTATCACAACATTCACAAATCAATTTCAATTGGAAAACAACAAAGTCAAAAATTAGAATATAAGTGTAATAGTTAGGTACTTACTAGTCTCTCTGCATGCTCGTAGTGGGTAATTGATCCTCTCGTATGAACAGCAAGACTTTGTCTCCCTGGTAATGGCCCACGTCTGTTGGTCGAGTTACGCCCAGATATGGACATTGTCTTAGGTGATGCTCAGTACTCCTGCCACACTCCATATATCCTCAAAAATATAAGGCGATCGTACACCAGCCTTGTGTATCGCATTTATAAAGTCGCGATAATGTGTATGAGCCCGCTTCTCCCAGAAACGATGTATAACCCTATCGATACCAGAATCCTAGTAAAAGTTTTTCTGAAATTAAAAAGTAAACATTCGATAATATATTATCTACAATTGTTTATGTAATTAATGTATACAAATAAATGAAAAAGGAAATTATTTGCATATTGTACCTCAGACTCCTGAAAGTAAAATGCCTTTGTGGCCTGAGTAATCTTCTTCCATACATAACCGTCAGGATCAATCCTCTCCTTAAATGTAGATGTCATATGTCTAGAACACAGTCCAGACGGTATCAACCTAATACAAGAACAAATACTTATTATTTTGTATTATCCATAAACATATATAGTGTTACATGTGATGTCACTTACATATCATTTTATATTATGATATATTTTCTTCCATCAGGTGCTTCAGATCCAGGCTGGTGATCATCTCCTTCATTCGCTGTTGGCATAGTGGACGAAACATCAGGAGCAACAGTTGATGATTCATCAACATCAGCATCTGGAGGCCCTGGAGGTGGAGGTGGTGACTCTGTTGCAGCTCGAGACTCTGATGGTCCACCATCACAGCAAGTACCACCGAATATCCGTCTGAACCTGGGCCACATAACATCCCGTTGTCTCTTTGGCCCAATATTTCAACCTGATATTAATTGTCTCACAATTTTGTTGAAATATAAACATTTTAACTAGTACAATGCTTTCCAGAATAGTTATAATAGGATATTGTGATTTGTTGAATGTCATATTAAATCAAAAACTTTGAATTCAATTATGAGAATAATCGTTACAGTCATAGAATAACAGTAGTTAGTTTGACAGGTTAGCAAACAGTATTGCTCAGATAAATCACAATGATATTATTATGTTTTTGGATTCCAAGTGACATGAGAGTCGGTGAAGGTAAAGCGGTAAAAGGAACCTATTATGAAAAGTCATTCGTACGTGAATTTTCAGACAAGCTGTGGGGAATTGGCAACTTTTTCAAAACATCCGCTTTCCCTAATCCCAAATCGACCGTTGTGTCATTGCTTTCGCCTCCCAAATCGACCGTTATGTCATTGCTCCCGCCTCCTTCATCGATTGTTGTGTCATTGCTTCCGCCTCCTTCATCGACCGTTGTGTCATTGCTCCCGCCTCCCTCAGCATACATGTCATCTTGGAGATGCAAGCAAGCTTGAAATACGTGGTTTATACTATCGAATGTTAATAAATATAATATCTTCATACAAGGAAATTAGATGTCCAATAATAAGGAAATTGACGTTGTTCAGATGATACTATACACCTTGGAGTAGAAGATCGGCCATAGAAGGCAAACGCTCATTACTTAAAGTACTTGACATTTTTCCTGCATTGTGTAATCCTTCGGCAGGGATAATTTTGCAACATTCCTCTCAACGGAATGAATTACTACCATCCGAAACCATACGCCATGTCGACATGCCTTGATTAAGAAGTTGAATTAAATATTTGACACAATATATTGAAAAGTTTGAAATGATCTTCGTTGTCGAATAAAATATTCACATACAAACACAAATTAATCGCTATCATAACTTAATTGTAAATTACAATCATCTTCATTTTCTGAAGAATAAGAATCAAATTCTGGCTCCTCTTTCGATCTCTGACCCTCCTCCTCTTGTCCAGATGAAATGTCAACATATTCGCTCGATGGATCGTTCAAAGGTTCATTATCATCATATGTGATAGATGCGTTTATAAAATAAGAATCATCCTGGAATGGTTCACTTTCATTTCTCTTTTCTCCTTTTCCATATGATTCAAAAACATCTCTAGGTTTAAGTTTGCAAACTGCCAACCAATTTGACTTATCTCGTCGTAAGCTAGGAAAAGAGCCATAACACACTTGTTTTGCTTGCATAGCTAACACGAAAGGTTCAAATTGTCGCAATCTTCTTTGGTTGTTGATTTCAGCAAGATTGTATCGACTATGGACTTTTGTTCCAACATTTAGAGTCGGGTCAAACCAATCACATTTAAATATCACAGCTCGCTTGATTGGCAATGCAAAGTACTCAACTTCAAATATCTCCACAATTTTACCGTAGTAATCCATAAATTCGCCCTGTATGGAAACTCCACTATTTATTGTTGCCATACTATGACCATGATATTCTGTATGAAATTTATATCCATTACAAAATTATATCAATAAGTATAATGTTATTTGAACACTTAATTGTTATAATTCATTTATGAGAATATTTATAAGTGGAAACTTACATATCTCTCGAACGATCCTGCAAAGTGTCTTCCAACCTCATTATTAACTTCATCCTGTGTGCTGTCGGGCATGATGTCAAGTAACAATGACCCGTATAATCAAATAACATTATTATGTATTTTAGTTATGAACAACACAATATTTGAACCATTGTATATAATAATGTTCAACTTACTGCACGAAAGGTTGAACCTCTTGACAATTCAATAAAATGTAAGCATGGGCAGCCTTAATTTCTTTCTCTGTTAACATTCTTCTTATTTCACGTCCATATGCTCGCCCAGGATATGTGAAAATGGATAAGTTACCTTCAGCATCACTCGTTCTTCCCCCATCATCATTACGAGAAATTTTTCTTTTCTCTTGTGTGAACATATGACTGAAAATAATGTCTACAAAATGTACTAGCTTCCTCTACTAAATAAGCATTACATGTGGAACCTTTAACTGTAGTCTTGTTTTTGACATTTTTCTTCAAGTGATGCAAATACCTATATTAACACAAATATGGTCATTACAATTTAATTGTTAAAACATGTCGTTATTACTTGAATTACAATAATTTGAATTTGAATTACCTCTAAAGCAGATACATCCACATATTGAACTGGACCAGCTAGTTGTGCCTTGTGTGCTAAATGCACAGGTAAATGCTCCATACAATCAAAGAAGCTTGGAGGAAAAATTTCTTCTAACTTGCACAAAATCACTGGAATCTCCCTTTCTAGAATTTCCATTTCAGTTAACTTGGTTTCGAATGCAGTTAAACTTTTGAGGAACAAACTTATTTCTGTTATCACCTCCCAAACCTTAGTCGGTAGTAACTCCCGAAATGCGATTGGAATTAGCCTTTTCATAAACACGTCACAATTATGGCTTTTTAAACCAAATAATTTGTACTTCCTCATATCAACATACCTTCCCAAGTTTGAAACATAGCCATCGAGAAACTTTAGACCTTTCAACCATTCACACAATATTTTCCTTTGTTTTTGTCCAAAGTGTAACATGCTTTCGGGTATTTCCCGGTGCAAGGATCCCGATGTAACTCATTCCTTCTACAAAAAAAGTTGCAAATCAGCTCGTGATTTTGCATTGTCTTTTGTCCTCTCTTTAATGTTCATGATGGTATTCATCAAATTGTCAAAAAGTTTTTTTCAATATGCATCACATCTAGAATATGACGTATCAAATTCGTTTTCCAATATGGCAAATCCCAGAATATGCTTCGTTTTCTCCAACCAAAGTTCTTACTTATGCTTGTGATAACTTCATCAGCTTCAAATTATGTTACTTTCAGCAAGCCTAATTCATCAACTTCCTGCAACATGGCTTCACCAGCTTTGTAAGGGGGAGGAGGTGTTTTTACCATCTTATTCTTAATGAACTTTTGTTTATTGCATCTAAATGGATGATTTGCAGGTAGAAATTTCCTGTGATTGTCAAACCAACACACTTTGGCCCCGTTCGGAAGATAAAAGGCATCAAAATCGTTGCCATAATAAGGACAAGCCAGTTTTCTTATTGTACTCTATCCAGACAACGTGGAATATGCCGAAAAATTACTAATAATCCACATCAATGCATCTCTCAACACAAAATTCTGTTTCTTAGGCACATCATATGTATGAATACCATATGCCCAAAGATGATACAATTCTGATATCAATGGTTGTAGGAAAATATCGATTTTATGCTTCGGATTTAGAGGGCCTGGTACAATCACTGTCAAGAACATATATGTGTCCTTCATACACATCCATGGAGGCAAATTATAAGGAGTTATTATATTGGCCAAGATGAATATTGCTGACCGGATTGACCAAAAAGTTGGAAACCATCCGTTGACAATCCCAACCTTACATTTCGACTTTCTGCTGCAAAGTCAAGATGGGTGTCATTAAAATGTTTCCATACTAGTGCATCTGAAGGATGACTCATTATTCCATCTTCGTGTTCGTGTTCATGATGCCATCTCATGTGCGATGTAGTTACATCATAAACATAGAGTCTTTGAAGTCTCGGAGTTAACGGAAAATAGTACATCCACTTCTAGGGTACTAATTTCTGTTTCATTGAACGCTTTCTAAGCTTAAACCTTGGTTGACCATAAAATTTTATGGTAAACCTTGGTTGACCATAAAATTTGAAATCTTCTAATACAACATGCACCCCAATTTGCAACAATCAATCTTCTCCACAGGCAAACCAAAACCCCGAATAAGTTTTTTCATGTCGTAAAACTATCAAACATTGTATGATCAGAAAGCAATGATTCATTATACCACTCAAGAATTTTATCAAAACTTCAGTCTGATATATGACCTTCAGACTTGATGTTCAATATTAGCGCAATTGAAGACAATTAGGTCATCGTCTCACAATTTGGCCATAACTCTTGGCCTACTGACTGAAGTAAGTCAAAAAATTGTTTTGCCTGTGGGTTAGGATGTTCTTCAAGATTTTCCATATTGTGCTCAAAGGTATTACGACTTGCATCATATACCATTTGTATTTATAGATTTTCAGTCTCATCCAAATAATTTGTTTGGTATCCATTCCCCCTTCAAACTCAGTGAAGTTGACAGATGATTCTGCTTGATTACCCCTTGAGGTGCTACAAATGCCGGTTCCCTATGTCGTGTCCACTCAAAATAATTGGGGACAAACCCCTTTCTCAGCAGATGCCCATTAACTTCATCACTCGGAAGGAAACATTTGTGTTTCCACTTTCTACATGGACATCTGATCTTCGGCCCATCCATATATGTAGGTTGAGAACATGCATAATCAATGAAAGTTTCAACTCCGACAACAAATTCAGGATTAATGTAACTATCAGGTGTTAATCGTCTATACATCTAAGATCTATCAACATAACTCATATATGCAAAACTGTTAATTTTATACAGTGTATCATGAGTTAGTATCATTCATGTCCGAAAAAAAGTACTTGACATCTAAGATAAGACTTTTGACTCGGCACAACAAGATTTGGTTGTGACTCCTAAGCTCATCGTATTTTTCACCGATAAGTCTCACAGGAGCAATCATTATGGATTTTGGGTTACAGTTTATGGGTTCAAATCTAAATAATGAACCTATACTAAAAATCTCACATATATGTTTATAGTCAAACATATATGTGAGAAGATATTTTCAATAATTAAAAGTCCTATATTAAATATTTAGTACTGCAAAATATAATAAGTATTCATCAATATATGAATACATATTTTAATAAATTGTTGACACATATAGATAGTTTTCAAAATAAGGCGTGTTAAAATTTGCACATGAGAAGTAAAGAGAAGCTAATAACGACGGAATAAGAATCAATGAAATAACATATTGACAATTTAAGGTCATTGGAACTATATATAATATAAGACACACTCATCCTATATGAATTCAATGATAACTCGAAGTTCATTTTACAAACACATTCCTAAATTAAACGTTCAAAAGAATGTAGTACAAAACTAATTCACTTACCTCAAACGAAGTGCAGACGGATCTTCTTAAAGTACGTGAACAGGATGATAATGACGGAGCAATAATGGAAAATATAGAAACTGAAACAAATGTCATTAAAATGTGTGAAAAATGCAATTTTGACATTATGACACCATAAACGAACATGAATGTCATTTTAATACCTGCTAAAGCTTCTCTTTAATCTAGCACCAAATGAATATACTGGAATTTTGCAAGTTCCTACAACCAATAACAAATTTGTTGATAGGTTAGCAAGCGGGAAATATAACAAATAATTTGTCGTGAAATATTATAATCAATCAAGGTCATTAACTGTATTGTATTAATTCAATCATCATTTAATATTAAGGAGCTCTTGTTTTAATTTAAAAACGGTGATGTCACATTTTA
>JAOQMR010000213.1:35094226-35104614 GCA_027563865.1 Erythroxylum pelleterianum
GGAATAAGGCGCATTGTGTGCCTCATCCAAAATCTCATCCTTAACTTCCTCGACATTCGGAATACATAACCTGTTTCTCAAAATTATTCCATCAAAACCTCCTAATTGACTTAAATCATACTTAATCCAAATCCAACCGAAACAATTTATTATTCAAAACCTCAACAATAAATCGAAATAACGCTTAATAAAATAAAAATGAGGTTGGGGTCCAACAAGTTTCATGGATCATCAGATTTTCTCATAACCAGTTGAGTGAAATAGTGTCTATATCATTTTTAGTTTCTAGAGCTATCACCTTAGGTATTTATGCCTTTGGTAGTGACCTCAAAATCTTCGTTATTAGCTCATCATTGGGATATATCTTTCCCAAGCTCCTTAAGGCCATGATGATGTTGTTGAAGCGTCCGAAGAATTCATCTATGGTCTCTCCTTGTTTCTTTCCAATAGTTTCGTATTGATGCACTAAAAGACTTATTATATGTTTCTTTACCTCATTTGTTTCTTCAAACATGACTTGAGGTTTGTCCATATTTCTTTTCCTGTAGAGCAGTAGGATATCTTTTCCTATTCTTTTAGGGACAATGCACATATCAGGTGATGTTTTTCCTTAGAGTTTAGTTATGCACTTCTCCTCTCAGCATCAGTTTATACTTCTACGTTATCGGAAGTGAGAATTATAGCTCCAACTCTAATTGCTATCCATACTTTGATATCTACATATTGAAGATATATGGTCATCCTCTCTTTCTAGTATGAGTAGTTACTTCCTTTGAAGTAAAGAGACTTTGAGATGAATTGTTCTTTAAAACTTCTCAAATTGTTTGCCATGATTTATCATGTGTTGTAAAACACAAAAATGTGAAACTTCGCTCTGATACCAAATAATAAAGAGAACACACGCAATAGGGGGTGAATTGTGTTTGACTTAAAAAATTTTACAAGTTGCTTTCAGTTCAAAAAGAAATTACAGGAGCTTGTGTACAATTAGACCGGTAAGAGTTTGTTGTGTGATAAGATCCTATTTAAACGAAAGAAATCTGTTAAGCGATAGAAAGCTTGTTAAATGACAAAAGCCTACTAAACGAAAAATTTTGTAAAAACAATTTAAAACAGAAAGCACCTATTAAAACTGAAAAAGAACCTCTTGCAAATTGAAAACAGAAGAAGCCTATTATAAAAGTGAAGGAGCCTCTTGTTAAAATAAACACACACACTATATAATGTGAAAATTTAAAAGTCAAGAGAAGAGAGAGAAGGACGCAATCAATTTATACTGATTCAGCTTACAACCCAAGCCTACGTCCAGTCCCCAAGTATCTAACTTGAGTGTTTCACTATAAAATCAAGTAATAATTTGACGAGCCTTTCTAAGCTCAAAAGTTAATATTTTTCAAAGTTCTTCAACCTTTCACACTAATAGTATTTCACTTGTTGCTACAAGATCTCAAATAAAAATGAGGTTTGCTCGATAAGAGCTTCAGTAATCTCTTTCAATAGAATTTCACTTTCTAATGCGCAAGAGAATTTTTACAAAGATATCGCTTTTAAGAATGTATATGCTTTTGATGAATTTTGACAATATAGCTTTGCAAGCTTCTGTATCATTCAATTCTACTTGTTCACAGTTGCATTGGCTCTTCCTTAAATGGACATTTCCTTCAACTAACCATTGCTTCACTTGCATCCTTAGTCAACTGGATCGATTTGAATTTGACTAATTTCGACGTTTATCTTTGCTAAAATTCTTCCAGCGATCACGGAGCTAATATGTTACTTTCATTATAATTAGTAGGATCCTTTCGAAAAAACCATTTCTAATAAAGTAAGTTCATAAAGAAGGCTCCTGCAAGAAAGGAAGCATATTTTTTATAAGTTTATTTCTTTTTGAGAATTAACCCATTAACAATAAAATAAATAAATCCAAGTTAAATTTTTAAATAACATTATTATCAAAATCGTTAAATATAAATCTTGAGTTGACATTAACAACTGTAAATTATCATTCAAAAATAAAAGTCAAAATTCTCAATCGGAAATAGCCAAAAATTAACAAACCGGATGGTATCAAATTGCATTGTTTTCAATCGTCCTCTTTTTAACCTTCTGCTAACGTCCCTCTCGATTTTCAAACTAATCCAATTATGACACATCCATTTCCGTGTCCCATATATAAACTTGAGTGCTGCAAAGCTTGTCAGCTATTATGCGATGACACGAATTTTTGAGGACTTGGGAATGGAAGCTTTCGGGTATTATCAGATTGGCTTTAAATGGACTCGAAAGGTTTTGAGAGTGAATAATAATAGATTCGGATGGCAAGGTAGGATAGTTACAGACTGGAGGCTTTAGGGATGAGTGAAATTGGAGGCTTTTCTTCCCACACCTTTGGAAGCCTTTGACTTGAGATGGAAAAACCTTAAAAATAAGTTTATTTTCTCTTATTTTTAAATAAGTTTTTAAAAATAAAATAAATTACTAATTAAGAGTACATGTGTTCCATTTCACTTTACCAAAGATAATAAAAAACTAAAAATACTATTTTTTAAAAAAATTACTTTTGATTAGTATTATAAATTTGAATAAAATTTAAATTTAAATTTAAAATTTACTCTTAAGGCTATGTTTAGTTGAACGCAAGGTTTTTAATAGAATGAAATGTAATGGAATAGAATGGTTTATAATAGAACAGAATGTAAATGGATGTAATATTAAAAAATTATTGTTTAAAAAGGATGGAAGGGTTCATAATATAATATAGTGAAATACTGTTTAGATGAAAACTTTATAATGTAATATAGTGTAAAGTTGTTTTTCATTTTATATTTCATCCTAAACTTTCAAAATCATAGATTTTTTATTTTTGTTGTTTAGGATGAGATGAGATGTAATATGAAACTCTCCTCTTTTATCTCATTACATTTCATTCTATTATAAACTCTCCTCCTAGACGATGAAATAATATTACATTTCATTCCATTTCATTAATAAACCCCCCGACCAATCATAACCCATGTAAGTTTGTTATTATTATCAAAAGTTTTTTTTAAAAAATACCTTTGATTAGTATTATAAATTTGAATAAAATTTAAATTTAAAATTTACCCTTAAACAAATTGAAGTAACTAATTTACAAGGGCTTGGAGTAGTAGTAAATATAACAGTGATATATCATGGCCATTAAACCAATGATGAAAAGCTGACATACTCTTGCAGTGACAGATAGGCTCCGCAGCAACCATAAAAGGAAAAACTGCATTGCAGGGCTTTCATGTTCGGCAACATTAAACCCTCAAAGCATATCGTCCATGGAGTTCCACTTACTTCCCATATTTGTCGTCCTTGTCTTCGTTTTCATATGGAAGAAGTTACAAAACAAATGGTTGAATAATTTCAACCTACCACCTGGGCCTTGGAAGCTACCTTTGATTGGAAACATGCATCAGTTAGTTGGCTCATCACCCCATTGTTGCCTCAGAAACTTGGCCAACAATTATGGACCACTGATGCACCTTCAGCTTGGAGAAGTTTCTTACATAGTTGTTTCATCGGCAGGAGTTGCCAAGGAAGTGCTCCAGACATATGAAGTTGCATTCTTTCAAAGGCCTTCTATCTTAGCTATGAGATTGATCTCTTCAGAGGCTAAAAGTTTGGTTTTTGCAGCATATGGAGATTACTGGAGGCAGTTGCGAAAAGTTTTTGTTATGGAGCTGTTGAGTGGGAGACAAGTACAGTCATTCAGATCAATCAGGGAAGAAGAGGCTTCCCAGTTTGTTAGATCAATTTCTACCAGTGGAACTTCAGTTATCAATCTCAGTAAGCTAATATTTTCTTTGACATATAACATCACTTCGAAGGCGGCCTTTGGTAAGATATGCAAGGACCAAGAAGCATTTATACCGGTTGCCGAGGAAATTATCAAGGTAGCTTCAGGATTAAGTGTCTCAGACATGTTTCCTTCCTTTACGTTGCTCCATATCATGAGTGGGATGAAGGCTCAAGTAAAAAGGCTACATAAAGATGCCAGCAGGATACTCGAAAACATCATCAATGAACACAGAACAAGCGAGGCTAGAGTAAAATCTAGTGGCAAAGAAAAAAGTTGTGATCTAGTTGATGTTCTTTTGGGTCTTCAGGAGCAAAAGGGCCTTGAACTTGACTTGACAGATGAGCACATAAAAGCACTTATCTTGGTTAGTTTACTTACTGTTCCTTTTCTTTTTTTCAGTTTGTTTCAGTTGGTTAGCTTTTGTTAGTGATCTTAGAGTGATTGAAGGTATCTGATACACGTGCATATGATTATATTGATATCTGAATCCTTATACGTCCAGGACCCTAGGTATTTTTTATGGTTTTATTTGTATTGGAAAAGTTAAGATACTGTGTCATTTATTCATTTCGTCTATGATAGCCTACTGGATACTACAATTGGAGTTATTACAATATTGGGTTCACCATGGCGATGCTTATGAGGGCAAATTATATTGAGGAACTTGAAAAAGTTTGAGGATACTGTTTTAAGAAAATTAAGACCAGGCCCTTGAACATATAAATATAAATATAAATATTAGCTTTTTTATGTTTGACATCTTTAATTTTCAAAAAAAAAAGTGTAACTTAGGTTTACATGTATATGTATGAAAAAAATATTTTTTTTACAGAATAAAAATAAACAAAGAAGTTACTTTAATAAAAATTACTTATTTTGATTTTTCAATATTTTCATTCTTTTGTCACTTATTTACTAATTAATAATAATAAACTTCATTATTTTACATAATTTTATATACTTTATTATTTCTTATCAAATATAGAGGCATTTTGTATTTATTATCTATATATAAGTTTCGGTGTAGAAAATTAAAAAATATATAGAAATTATCTAATTCAATTTTCTTGCAAAAATTATATTAATAAATTTGCTATCACTATTTGAATATATATATGTGTGTGTAAAAAATAGTATTTAATTTACTGCTTAAAAATATTATCTCTCATTTGAATTATATTAATATGATATTGAAAAGATTTAGACAATTCTATTAAATTATCAACTATTAATTTTCAATGTTATCTCTAGTTCGATATTTTAGCAAATTTTATTTTTCATACATTGTAATTTGAAAATCTTTAGTTCTTAAAGTTAATAAGTTTGCTATTGCTAGCTAAAAATTTAACTCGGGCCTAAAATTTAAAATCAGGGCCGAGTAAAAGAAGGCAACTACCTGGAATCACTTTCGCTATAGGGATAGAACAGAAGGGCTATATATCCAAGCTGGTTTTCTTGAAAGCAAATCGTACATAGATGTTGTCTTTTTGCTGAACGTGTTGATAATGGTATCTCAGGACATATTCTTAGCTGGGAGTGAAACATCATCAACGGCTCTTGAGTGGGCAGTGTCAGAATTGCTAAAAAATCCAAGAAGCATGAAGAAGGCACAAACAGAAACAAGGCAGGTTTTTGGTAGACAAGGAGCTGTTGATGAAACGAGGCTTCAAGATTTACATTATCTAAAGTTGGTCATCAAAGAAACTTTGAGATTACACCCTCCTGCCCCTTTGCTGATTCCAAGAGAATGTACCAAGACTTGTAAAATCCTTGGATACGAAATACCAGTGAAATCTAGAGTTATCATCAATGCATGGGCTATTGGAAGGGATCCAACTTATTGGAATGAACCTGAGAAATTCTGCCCGGAGCGATTCCTTGACACTTCTATCGATTACAAAGGGAATAGTTTTGAATTTATTCCTTTCGGTGCCGGAAGAAGAATTTGCCCTGGCATATCATTTGCCCTTCCCAATATTGAGCTTCCACTTGCCACATTGCTTTACCATTTTGATTGGCAGCTCCCCAACAACATGAAGCCAGAAAACATCAACATGTCAGAGATTTTCGGCGTTACGGTTAGAAGAAAAAGGGACCTGCTCCTAGTGCCTATTCCTTACAATCCTTGAGCAAGGACACTATGTTCATGTGCTCACTATGAATTAGCAATGACACAATGGGGCCAGTTTCTGGTGTAACAAGGAATTTCCGTGTTGATAATCATGTAATAAAATTGTGTCCTACACTGAAAATAACATCAAGATAATCTATAGCTAATGAAAGTCCAAGAAAGATATCGAATCAATCATCATCAGAAGACGGATGAAGGTGCTAATAAATTGATGACACAACAATTTCAGAATTTATGGTTTTTGATTTTGTGTAGCAGATGATGTTAACGTTCTGTTTACAAGCCATATATCGAAGACAAAGTAACTACCTAATCTTATCTTAACTATTACAAAAGACTGAAATAGACATCTGTTATTGTGTCTAATATGTCCCCGCAAGATGATGTCCCGAGAAGTGACATGCATCTTGGTCCTGAAATGTTCATGTTTGATGCGAGAAAGCGGCTTCGTGAGAATGTCAGCTGGTTGGCATGAGGAGGAGAAATGATGAACTTGCAGATCGTTGTTCTGAACTCTCTTATGAACAAAATGATAATGAAGTGACAAGTGCTGGGCCGAAATAATTGTAAACCAAAGTCATGTGTGTGCTTGATGTAGCGTAAAGTCAAGAGTGGAGGAAGAAGAGTTTTCGGGGTTGGCCATGACAGGATCGTTGGAAGTGCAATTTAAGTTTATTGCTCTGATACCGTAATAAATTGATGACACAACAATTTCAGAATTTGTGGTTTTTGATTTTGTGTAGCAGATGATGTTAACGTTCTGTTTACAAGCCATATATAGAAGACATAGTAACTACCTAATCTTATCTTAACTATTACAGAAGACTGAAATAGACATCAGTTATTGTGTCTAATAGGTGCTACGTTTAATCAAAGGCCTTAATTACTTGCAGTTTGTCAAGGGTTGGTCCCTCCACTTGAATTTCGTTAACTAATCTGGTAGAGAGAGGACACTCTTCCTTGTACAAACAAAAGTCAAATTTTGTTTGCTTCAGCAGTAAACAGGGGGGACCGCTCCTTAACTCCAATATCTGAATACCTACTCGTCACGACATAAATTTTGCAGAAAGTTGAATGCTAGTTCGTGTAACATTCTTCATCACTCTTTTTAGTGTTCGTGGGTAGTTCTATCATTTATGTTATTAAACTAGGGTTAGTCTCTACCAATAATAACAAATTCATCTTAAGTACTATTTTCTGGTTTAATAGAGCGTGAACGATTGTACTGAAAAATCATATAAGGTAAATTCTTAGAATAGGCTGGAAGGATCACAAACGGTCTCACTTAAAACTCAACCTTTTAGACAGAATTTTTCTAGACATGTAATTTAATAGCACAATAATTCATTACAATTATACCCAATAATAACTATTAAATAGACAAATAAAGAACATCAAAATTTAACAAGGTTCAGTCAATTATGCCTACTTCCTCGAACACTACTAAATTAATAAATCACTATTTTCAAAAAATATAAGTAAAATACTACGAAAAGAATAGAAGGAATTTTTGTCTTATGGAAAGATAATTTTTGGGATATCTTTAACTAAGGAGGGGAGGCTCCTTTTGTGGTTTTAGGAATTTCCACCATTCCCACACATTTTCGACATGGGATTGTGAAATGAGCAACAATATTTGATCACTCAACAATTTATTGTCATTTATGGTTTGAAAAGCAAGGATTTAATTATTGTCAACATAAATTTATTGTCATTTATGGTTTGGAAAGCAAGGATAGCTACATCAAGCAGAAATTATTCCAAAAACCAGAAGGGAAAATGTACAAGATGTCAGGAAATAGGAATGATGTCGTTTGCTGCAATACGGTAGAAAACAACAAATAATTTTTAAAGCCAGTAACTTAAGGCACGAGATCATCTGTGCCACTAACTCTGCTCCTACTCTGTTCCACACTTAAAACGTCAACATTTTCGTTTTAACTAAACAACATCTGATTCTCAGCTTATTCTGAGCCAAGCCGATTTGTCCTCCTTTGATTTACCTTCCCGCCTCAACTCTTTCTTTCAGGAGTGCCGCATACCCTTTCTGATCCACTCTCTTGCATTCGTTTCTTCTACTCTGTCGCACACTTGCCTTCCAAAAGCTTGGGTTAATTCTTGGAATGTGTACTGAACGCTTGAGGTATGCTCTTTGTCATCCACTCGCTCTCTCTTGACCTCTTCTTGTCTACTTCACCGTCAGATGATAGGGCACACCGTCCAGTTGTTTGTCAAGGAGAAATTCCAAACTTCAAGGAAGGCAATCTCCAGCTCAACGATGGTTTACATAGTTGTTTCACATACATAAAACGATATACTTATGGCATATATGTACAGGAAGAAAACGATTTCAAAATTGTCAAATCAGATATCACAAGGGAAGAACGAGGACTCTGTTCTGACTTGAAACTATAACAGGTTAAGCAATTGGGTGTTGCCAACAATAAAAAAAGTTAGATTCTATATGAATGTATGTCTGCAATATGACAACTAAGGGACCATTTATCACTAATATAGGAACAAAATAAAATGAGCACAGATCATCACAGGACATGTTTCCCAGAAGGAGTATTATGTGCCTGCAGCTCAATAAGGTACACTGCAATACAGAATAGATTCAATGCTTTAACGATGAAGCCCTTAAATTTACACCCAATGACCCAGTGCCAAACTAATGATAAAGAATCATAGGTTTGAAGACATCCAAATACTTCCATTCTCATAGATGTGGATGTGAGAATTATCTCCAAGAATGACTTCGCTTCCCCTTATATCACAGTGTGTAAGCACACTAATAAGGTTACCCATGCTGCCTAATGGAACAAAGAGAGCTGCCTCCTTTCCCATGATCTGAGCCATTTGAAATTCCAAACAGAAGGCAGTTGGATCATCACCCAAAACAGCATCATCCACCTTCGCATTTTCCATAGCAGCTCTCATTGCTTCATTTGGTTTAGTGACAGTGTCAGACCTCAAATCTACCAATCTTGTTACCATTTTTGCTGAAAATATTTCCATAGGATATAGATAAATACTCCACTTATTGATACCGTCATCATCATCATGGATCCATTTCCAAAAGTGTAAAATAGGACTTCAAAGAAATAAGTATGGTGTCAGGTCCAGGATTTCCAGCAGGTCTCGGGAATGGGCCACAGCAGGGTTCATCTCCCGGGACCAGGGTCCGACATCTGTGGTCTCAGAGCAGTCCTAGGTTTATGATTTCCTAGGAACCCTAGTCGGTGGTTTCAGGGTAGAGTCAGCAGGCATCATATTACATGAATAATATGCACTGTTTTAAAACATGATTTGAACTTGTTTTCCAAGCATGAACTAAAGGTTTCAATAATTTTAACATGAAGGAGTATGCCGCCTCGAAAAAGGACTCGAGGAGCTCATTCTCGATCAGGCTCTCAGCGGGGAAGTACAGATGAGTCCCATATTCCCCAGGATGCAGGGACCATCCCTGTTTCAGATTCTGAGGCACCTAGTGTGCAGGTAGATCCCTAGTTCTTTCAGGCCTTCGCCCAGGCTTTTACATATGTCATGGGCCAGGGAAGGCAAGTTCAGATGCCACCTCCAGCAGATCGGAGTGGGCAGTATGACAAGCTCCGGAAGTATGGAGCTGTCGATTTCAGCGGGACAACCAATCCCGAGGAAGCAGAAGCATGGTTGAAGAGGACTGAGAGGGTCCTAAAGCAGATGAAGTGTTCAGAAGAAGAGAAGCTAGACTATGCAGTTAGTCTGCTGCAGGGAGATGCACTGTACTGGTGGGAGTCAGTGCCTCGCAGTCAGGCAGTACCTCCAGAGCCGACATGGAGGGAATTTGTATAAGCTTTCAGGAGGAAGTACTTCTCAATGGTCTATGTCCAGGAGAAGGCCAGAGAATTTCTCAATCTGACACAGAGGGAGTTAACTGTGAGTGAGTATGAACTGAAATTCACTCAGTTGTCCCGATATGCAGCGAACATTGTGGCAACTGAAGTGGATAAGTGTCGCAAGTTCAAGAGCGGGTTGCACTTAGGGATTAGAGAGAAGGTAGTGATCCATCAGTTCAAGGACTACCAGCAGTTAGTAGATGCAGCACTCCAGGCTGAGAAGCTGGAGAACATTAAAGCTGAAGTGAGCAGAAAAAGGAAGAACAGGGAGCAGTCTTCCAGGAAGGGAGTAAGTGCTCCAGCACCTGAAAGGAGCAACAGAACTTTTCATACCCAGAGTGGTATGGGTAGCAGTGGCCCAGCCAAGAGTCAGCAGTCCAGGGCTGTTTCTGAGCAGGTCTCTAGTGTGGGAGGCTCAGGGAAGTCATGGAAGGGCAAGCATGCCAATCCCCAGTGTGAACAGTGTGGGAAGCTTCATCCAGGGAAATGCCTCAGAGGTTTTGGTGGTTGCTATCAGTGTGGAGAGAAGGGGCATATGATGAGAGATTGT
>JAOQMR010000213.1:35119386-35133503 GCA_027563865.1 Erythroxylum pelleterianum
ATACTCTCTTCTAGAAAAGTGTTCCTCTATGTCTTATGATTCCATTGACACCAAAATCACTCAATTTGGTTCAGTAATTGGGAAGATATACCTCAAACATTTTCGAACTATTCTTATTTAAAAACAATTTACTATGTACAACTTTCATCCAGAAATTGAATATCTTAGAGACTGAATCATAATTCGACTTTTTCATATAATTTTTAATCCTATTTCTCTAGTTTACTCAAAATAAAAATAATATTATTTGGAATCCTATACATCCAGATATAATAAAAAAACTGAAGTATGTTCAGTAAAATAATCCTATTTACATTGTTCCAACAGATTCCCACACTTTCATTTGATCAATCTTTTTCAAATCAACACCAATTGCTACCAATTTTTATGGAAAGATAAAAATATGTGTTAGGAATCTATTGGTTCAAGAATCACTTCATTTGGAGGTCTGATGATGAAGTTATGGCCAAAAGAATCAAACATGATTGTGTCCTCAATCGTATTGAACCTATTTTGGGAAAATTAGTATAACTTTCACTAAAGATATTGGATTAAGTTCATTCTTATATGGTTTAAAAGAGGAATTCTAGATCTACAACGTTTGTGAAGACCTCAAAGCAAGATTTTGCCATTTAGAGGGTTCAAAATTGTAATTTACTGTAGCTTTCTTACGTATGTCCGTTCATACATGTCCGTTTAGTGGACATCGACGGACTTGGGGGTGCTTTCCAGATCTGAGAAGATTTGTTTAACGGACCTAATGTCCGTCTAACGGATATTTGTGATACAAAACTCCCTCCAAAGCCTCTCCAATGTTTCCTACATCTATTCTAACATCATATTCACCCATAATCTACTCAAATTCACCTCTTCTAGTGCAATACCACTTTATATCAATTCAAACACCAAATGAGAAATGCAAGATTTTATCCCATCGAATTTTACTAGCTAGGTTTTCCACCTTCTCTCTCAAACCTAACTGTTCTAAAATATCGAAGTCAAAGTATCTCGAAACTACAATGTCTTTAGAACTAAGAGTGAGAAAACGGTTACCTTTTGCTTATGAGTAAATCGAAAAAGGTGCTCCGTAATCCTTTGCTTGGTTTCGTTGTCCACAGTCTGATACTTGAACTTTGCCCTTGGGTTAGGTGTACTTGGCAGTCTGTTTAATGCACGATCCTATTAGAAATGAGAGTTGTGAAGAGTTAGAGAGAATGAAAGATTTGAAGGTGGGTGGAGAGAAGTGAGAGGATTTGCAAGTCTTAGGTTTTGAGAGAGAGTAATAATGAAAATGTAAGAAAAACAAGGTTAAATGTAAATATATAGGTGAGGAAGGGTTAAAAAGGGTAAAAATGGAAAAATTTTGTTGAAAAAAATGTTTTCCCCTATTCTACCCCACCATAGGCCATAATCATAGTCTATTTTTGCGGTTCTTTGATCTTTCGCCGTTTCGTCATTTCACCCCCTTGAGATCCTTCCTTAACTTCTTATTTGCACTTATCACCTCGTTATGTGTCCTATGTCAAAATTGATCTCCCTTCTTCCAAGACAATTATTTGGAAATGAAACACACAAACAACAGAATTCAAAACTACCTAATACTAAAGAGGAAATAACGAGCAATAAAATCATGGGTTACCTCCCATGCAACGCTTCTTTATCGTCAGTAGCTCGACACCTTTCTTTGCTCAGGGTGATTTAAACAAGTTGTGCAAAGGTAACGTAGTCATAGATCTCATAATTTGCACATGAGCTACCAAGTTATGCTTTCCACTGTCATTCTTCTTCATTTTCTTTTGCTTTTTCTTTTATGAATTTTCCTTTCCAGGTGAGCCCTTGTGATCATCAATATGCTCCAGTTGTCATCGAGACTTAATTTTTTTGATGATAACCAAAGGGAGGGAGAACTTTTTTGTTCTTAGATATAGTGAAGGTCATTTGTTTATCACCTTCACTCAAAGTTAGTTCACCCCTATCAATGTCAATAATTGAGCTAGCAGTGGCCAAAAATGGTTGTCCACGGACCATTAGGGTTTCCACATCTTCTTCTATATCCAAAATGAAGAAGTCTGTGGGAAAGGTAAATTTGTCAACCTAATTCTGCACATCTTTAATGATACCTTTCGGCCGATGAATTGATTTGTCTGTTGTCTTCACAAGCATCTTAGTAGGTACTATCTGTCCTATCCCCAAATTTTGACTTAAAGTATGAGGAATCATATTTATGCTCGCCCCCAAATCAACAAATGCCCTATCTATTTTAGCACCACAAATAATTCAGGGGATTAAAAATCTCCTGGATCCTCCTTTTGTGCTATAGTGGAGATTCTTTCCTTTGCTAATTCCTTTTCTACCTTCTGTTTGATTGATTCCATTAGTGTGAGTCACATCTTCAATTATTCTATCATGTCCATAATGTCATTTAGTTTGGTACCTTTGGACTTCCTCATTGCCTTAATCGGATATAGAATCGGAGGCTGGTACTTTTTCATTTCAATTAGATTGTACTTGGCTAGTAGGGGATTTTCCTTATTCTTCTAGTCTTCTGTTCATCCCTGAATGAAGTTGACTTTCGCTGTGCTAGAATAGGGTAAGGAATTTTATATCGATGCTGCTCGATTGGCTTCAATTCAAGTTCACTTTGAAATAAATTTTTGTCTGCTTTTTCCTTTTCCTTTTTTCTATCTTCTCTCATTTGGTAGGTAGAGCTTCTCATTGGCCTGGGTGATAACCATGATTTTTCCTTTAGGTTAGACTCTATGTTACTTAGGAGGGTTCCTGCATTTAAGGTAGATAGTGCTTTTGCCAATTGGCCTACTTGGACTTCTAGGTTGTGTATTGAGGAGGCGTGATACTTTATTACTTGCTAGAACTTGCCTTCAAGTCTCTTATATGCATCCTCCATACCTCCAATTTTGTCGAGAATCTTATCTAATTTGGAGTCCATTGTGTTTTGTTTGTCTTGTTGGAAACCATGTGGTCCTTAATGTTTGAGTTGATAGAAGAGAGCTGAAGGTGGTCTTCAGCTAGGAAAATTTTTATAAGGGTTGAAGCTTTTTCTTGGGATAGACTTATGGAAGGCTAGACGTCCCGACGTTGGTTTGAAGGTGACATCGACGTTGACGACCTGGGTTAAGTGTTTTTCTTTATTTTAGTTGTTTATTTCTCTCATTAGGAATTGATTATGTTATCTTGTGTTGATTGAATTGGGTATTGTAAAAAGATGATTTTAATACGTTCATTAAATTGTTTATTTACAAATCCATTGCTAGAATTTCCATATAATCTGTAATTGTTAGGTTGAAATTCATGTGTACCGACTAATTATTTATAATCATTAGGGATAACATAACCTAGGTTAAATGACGCATCGTATGTGGTTATTGCCTTGATTAATCGGTTTTTCTAATTCGTAATGTTACTACTTAATTAATCTAGATATCGTATCCTAGGTTATTCGGTGGTTAGGTTTAATTAACAATCATATCTTGATTAAACACTACCTAAGAGAAAACTCAAGTTAATTATTAACCCACAATTAATAGTTGCTAAAAGAGGTTAAGAACGACAAATTAATGAAATAGTTTTAATTAGGTATAGTAGTAGGTCTAGTTATTTTATTTTGACTAGCGTTACGACGCACTGTTAATTTTGGCGCTGTTGCTGGGGAATGCGGTGTTTTAGTTTTTGTTTGTGATTTAATTGGTATTTTCTATATATTTGTTTGTAATTGTTTTCTTTTTAGTTATTTCATGATCCTTTTTTATTCTGTTTTGTGTTCTTGATTTATAAAAGAAATTCATAAATGGAAGTAATTTTTTCTTTAACTCTTATTCTCAATCCTATAACCAAGGTTGGACTGATTAACCTAAATTTGGTTATGGATGGGTTAACCATCAGAATTACTTCTATAATAGTTTGTAGGATACACAACAATTCCTATGTAGACCAGAAGCTTCTTGTCATAACTCAGGTACATCTCTGGAAGAATTGATGAATGCTGTGATTGCCAACAATCTCTAATTTCATCAAAGCCTACAACAATTGTTGCAACAGTTCCAGCAGGAAATGAGGCATATAATGTTTAGAAACGAGAACTTGTTAACCCAAACGGGTGAAATGGAAACGAAGATCGACTACCTAGAATTCTAAACGAAAGAGGAAGGACCATATCAACCCAAGGTATACCTAATGGATGTTAGTGTGGAAAACTTACAGAGTGACGAGGAGCTTGAGAATTTTGAGTGCAATATTCAAGGAATTACATGTGAAGAAGAAGTTGAGGAGGAGCTCGAACTAGAAAAAGACATCATTTAGCTCAGAGGTAAGTATTGAGTTTATGATTATTTTTTAGACTAACTCTTCACCTGTACACAGCAGATTGAAGGAATTAAATAAGGACGAAAAAGGCAAAGAGACATTGAGATCTTTCCAAAGTGTATGGACTCAGTCAAGATTGGAAGTTAGAGGATATGAAAGATGTATGACAGATCATCAACTGAGACCCTATCCTGAAGAACTTCACGTGGAGGAGTTGCATGTGACACCTGAAGATCAAAATTTTGTCAGGTGAAGAGAAAACATGGAGTCGAGCCAGTGACCCTAAACAAAGGCGCTTTTTGGGAGGCAACCAAGGAAAATAAATTTCTTTTCTTTACATTTCCGCATTACTTTTTTTTATACATGTATGTTTTTGAATTTGTTTATTTCTTGCTTGTTTTTAAGTTTTCAATCAAAATGAGAGAAAGAGTAAAACAAATGAAACATTTTCTCATTTTCTATTTCTTCTAGGACTATATAGTCGTCATGATTAGAGAATGAGTTTACTAGAGAATTTGATAGAAACTTTAGCATATACTTTTACTCTTGTAATTGGTCGATGCATTATCTTTAGAGGAGTAGAGACTAGTGGTAGACAAAGTCAGTGAGATTTTAAGCCTTATTAAACTGACACATTCATATTGGTCTCATTGTCTTTTGATATTGTATAACCTTCAGATATGGACATCTTGATTTTGCCTTGAAATTCTATTTGAGACCACATTTTTAACACACGCATTAACATGGATATGATTAGGCATTCTTTGTTTTTCCAAACTACATTAGCCAAATAGCCTACCCATTATATGATTTTCCTTTTTGATAAGCCCCCTTGAGCTTTATTTGCCTTTTCTTTGTGTATTGGCCACATTACATGCTTTAATCAAACCAAATTTCCTTCTCAAGCCTTAAAGCTAGTGGAACATTTGTTGATTGTTGAGTTTATGGACATACAAAAGTATTAGTATGGAGGTATGCATATGTGCGGGTTGGTTATAATGTTGGAATGTTATTTTATGCCTCAACACTTCATTTCATTCATCGACAAAAGTTTACATTGTAGTCATTGAAACAAATATTTACAATCCTTTATACAAAAGTTCTATATGTTAAAGAAACTACAAAATACAATCTATAACTCCTCTAATGTTAGCTGACAAACCTTTGAGTCATATCTTAATCCAAAATATTCCTCTAGAAAATCTTAGGAACTAGGTATCTTGTCTGGTACCTGAAAAGCCATGTTGCAATTTTTGATGAGTTTTGTGAACTCAATGAGTGAACCATCGTTGATGATCTCACTCATATCAAATACATAAATATCACACAACCAACCATTTTCACAAACATTTTCCATCTCAGTAAGACATAATGAATGACATACATTTCACATACATTCTTTCAGAACATGTATAACCCAATCAATCATATTATCATGGCATATCTCTTTATCATCACAATTTCAGAAAAGATTTCATTATCATATATTTCATAATTATAAATATACAAATGCAGATGCATATGAGACTCTAGATTCGTTATTATTTATTGTGACATAGTGCCTTTCAGACACAGATATAGATACTGGTCCATTAGGCTTAGTCAGACATAAAAATCACGAAGCAAAGCTCTACATGCAGAATTTTGAACTTAAAGCTCTTTCAGACCGGCTACTCTGATCACAAAGCCTTTATCTGAACATGCATTTTATAAAATGCATCAAATAACAGAATATTCCATGAATAACATTCATTTATGAGGCATAGACAAAATCTTATATTCATCGGACCTCAGTTCGGCATTCAACTTTCGTTGAATATTCTAAAATAATTCAAAATTCAGTTGCGAACAGATATCATTCAAATTTCATATGCAAACAGAACACTTCCAAAACATTCCCAAATATCAAACTCCTCGGACCATTAAAGTTCGAAATTCTCATACAAAGCACAAGCAGTTCAATAATTGGAAGTTAAACAGAATAAATTAATCCTAGGAAGATCATCTAGGTTGACTCACAGTATGCTCCGATTTATGCTATTGCCTGGATGGTTCGGCAATGTATGAATTGCGTCCAACTTGAGCGTCTAAAATCATACAATTCACATATAATTCATATTACAAAGTTGATCAATCAAATACATATTCATTTGTGCACATATATACATATGTCATGTTCAATGCATGATCAACTGACTTTTCCTAGGTACGTAACCTTATTTAACTTTCTTAACCATTCAACATCATACTTTGTATACTACCATTTTACAATCAAGTTTGTCCCTTTGAAATAGCTTGATTTACTCTAAATTCATCAATCATACTTTACACTTATCCTTAAACATTTCCATGATCAAAAAGCTTCTTATAATACACACACATTTGGTACCTTACATATGAAATTTTAGCTAGCTAAATCTATACATTCACCAAAACTTTTCCAGCAATATATACTCATACATTCACCCAATTCTCATTCATAAATACCCTATTTTCTTCAATACTCATTAATCCATACCTTATACACATTATTCATGTCCTAAAGATCATATTTTCATTAAAAGAACTCACTTATTCCTTTGACAAATCAGAATTTCTAAATTTGAACTCAACACATCCAAAATAGTCCCTTCTTTAAGTTATGACTTCAATTAACTACATAAACTTATCAAAATATCTTTTGGCCAAACTGTTACACAAAAGAATTAATAAGCCATCAATATCATTTTTCATGTTTTATACTTAGATTAATTCGAGTTTCAAAGTCCCCAAAATTAGGAAATAGTATAAGGTTCTTACATAGGGGTTTGTCACAGGCAGTAGTAGGAAAATAGACATAACTCAAGATCTAGTCACTATTTAATCAAGCCACTTTCCCAGATTCGAGCTAAGATCTAGATCTACAACTTTCATTCTTTTAGTTTCTTCAAATTCATGTGCTAAAGATATGTAAAATAGGCCGAAAGAGGAAGATGAAATTGAAACCAAAATTTTGACCTACAGCTCTAATTTTCTAGATTTTGTTTTACACTTTATACCAAAGTTAAAAACACCTTCTTTATAGTTCATCAATTATACCCCTATTAGGCCTTAATCATACTGCAATTCTTCATCAATAACCTCTCCAATGACGGTTCAAAATTGTTCAATTAACATCTCACAAATCCTAGTCTTTCATCCATTAAAAATCAAACTAGAAATATATCCTTCATTATCATACATATAAGTCTAATTCTTTCTGAATTCAAGAACACTATTCTAACAAATTTCTTAGGCATATATCCACCTTCTTTATACATTAAATTCCACTCCAATACATCCACATAATGCTCTATGCTCCACGGTTTCCACATACCAAATACAAAACAGAAAAACTTCCAAGTTCATGCAACATTTTCCAGTATATATCTTCACCAATATCACATGCATTTCATTCCAATTCAAGCATCATTCTTATATCATTTGAAATGCCACAAAACTCAGATTATTACTTACCTATTAGGCTTCCCATTTAACATAAAATTCCATATTAAACAATCCTCCCAAGCAAGCAGAAATCAATGCAATTCCAAGGTGAAACTCAGCTGTTTTTTTTTTGGGACAGTAAGGTAAAAACAACTTTGAAAAGATTTCTTGGCTAATTGGTGTAGGACTTAGGTATGGTTTTCATGCAGAACTTTAACTAGGGTTAAGACCAAAATACATAGAAAATTTGAAGCAATTTTTGTGGAGAAAGGTGAGGCAATCAATAGAAACATTGTTGCTGGAATTTGCTCCATCATCATACTAGGTGTCAACTTCTAAACTCACCATATGTCTTAAGGCATGTAATACATTTGGCTAGTTAATCAGCTGCCACTAATCCACATATTAGGTTGCTATTTTTCCCCCACTAAATCAGTCCACATGTCATTCCAAGATTTGTCCACATGTCTCACAATAATTGGTCTAATTGTCATTTAATTACTTATCCATTTGTCACACATTTAACTATGCCAAATGTCACTCAGTTTTAGGCTTAATCATCCTAATTTCCATATATGAATTTTTTTCTAGACCAAATGTCCATTTAATTCATTAATCTCTCAGTCAATAACATTTAATTCCAATTTACTAATTGAAATCCAATCATACCAAAATTCAAGACATATTAATTCATAACTCACATCATGTTCACTTAACTTCTTTCATACCCCAAGATAGTCAGTTGAGTGCATATGCTATCTTTGTAATGTGTAAAAATATCAATTCGTGTATGAATGCTAATGTAATGCATGTATAATTAGGGTTAAACCCTAAGCATATTCTGGAAAATATGATTTTTGAAAATCATTCATCTTTGCTTATGATTATATATTCTTGGAAAATATGGGAATTAAGTAAATGTTTTGGGTCTTTGAGCGTAATTTTAATGTTTTGCCCGAGGATAGCCAAAAGCTAACTGTAGGAAAAATTGATAGGTGCTTAATTGATTATGAAATTATTTCATAACACTTAGCAATTGTTGACATGAAATTGGTTAAGATACTCACTTTAATTCATATATGATTTTAGGTACAAATTGGAAGCAAAGAAATTAAAGTGGGTCTAAAGCATGATAATTAGACCATTTTTTGAAGGCTAATACTCACTTATCTTCATGGAGCAATAAGAAGACAAGAAAATGCTAAGAAAGGAGATATATGTTGAAAATACAAAGAAGATTAAGTCATGAGATGGGACATCCCCATGCACGTGAATTTAATGGTTATTAAAACAAAGGGAAAGTAGCATGTAGCATGTGGAAAGCAAGTAACGTGTGTGTGTTTCATGACCAAATGACCAATACGTCAGTCAGTGATGGAGCTAGGAATTTAAGATAGAAGGGCCCAAATAAAATATAGATTTCACAAAAATTTTCATATAAAAATTTTTTAAAGTATTTTTTATAACTGCAAAATAAAAAAATTAGTTAGAACTAATATTTACTAATTCTATAAAAGAGGTAGCAGCTGTCAAATATACTAAAAAATAATCAAATCTTCTTTTCTTTTATTATATATATACCTTACTGTTCATAAGCCTAAAAAACTCATTCCCTATCGCAATAACTTAGTTAAATTATTGATCAAACGATCATACATGCATTTGCTGAAACATCTCTAAATCTTGTCATGTAATAAATATTATAAAACTTGTCAATATAAAAAGCAGACGTGACGGAATAACAAAAAGTCAAGAAAAACGGTCAGATGTGTCAGCCTTACCTTACCTTCTCGTGTCGATCGTTACTTGCCATTGTACAAAGCTGCCATTGAAGGTGATAAGACCACTGCTTCTAACTTTTTTAAAGAAGATCCCAATTCAATAACTATCGATGCCACTGAAAAGCCCATGACTGCTTTCCATGTCACTATTGGTACTGGTTTGTCCTTGAAATTTGTTTAAAACCTTGTGGGGTTAATGTGTAATCACCTCCATGTGAAAGAAAAATTTTGGAACACCCCTCTTCGTAAAATCTTTCATAAATTACATTGATGGTGGCGGCGCGACACACTTCAAGAGAGGGTCTTGTTCAGTTATCAAATATTTTAATATATATATATATTAAAAATAAAAATATTTAATTTTTTTAAATTTTTATAGCTCCATCAATGACGGCAGTGCATAAACCAGCAGTTGGAAGAAAAGCAAAACGACAACAAAGCATGAAGAAAATGCATAGCAAGAAGTAAGCAAAAATGGCAACACGTGTAGCCCAAAATGCACAGTACCATGACGTTCAATGTGTTGTGTTTCACACAGACATGCTCCATAGGTTCAAGTGAGACGTGTACTATAGATTGATTAGCATATTAATTTATCAAATTAAATAGAACAGTAACGACAGCAGTAGCAAATAGAGAGAGTAGGAAGGCGCTGTAGAAGAGGTGATCTTCGGCTAAGACAATTTTCATGGGGGTTGAAGTCTTTTCTTAGAATAGACCCATGGAGGGCTAGACATCCTGACGTCGGTTTGGAGGTGACATCGATACCGATGATTAAGTATTTTTCTTTGTTTTAGTTGTTTCTTTATCTCATTAGGAATTAATTATGTGATCTTGTCTTGATTTAATCGAGTATTGTGAAAAGATGATTTTAATGCGTTCATTGAATTGTCTATTTGCCAACCCATTGCTAGAATTTCGATATAATCTGTAATTGTTATGTTGAAATCTAAGTGTAGTGACTAATTATTCATGGTCATTAGGGATAACATAACCTAGGTTAAACGACACATTGTATGTGGTTATTGCCTTGATTAATCAAATTTTCTTATTCGTAATGCTACTGCCTAATTAAATATAGAGATCATATCCTAGGTTCTTCAGTAGTTAGGTTTAATTAGCGATTGTATCTTGATTAAACGCTACCTAAGGGAAAACTTGGGTTAATTATTAACTCAAGATTAATAGTTGCTAGGAGAGGTTAAAGAATGACAAATCAATGAAATATGTTTAATTAAGGCATAGGCCGAGATTGGACCAGGTCCCTACGGAATTCCTCATTTTTATCATTTATCGCATGTTTTCTTTAATTTGTTTTTATTAGTCTAGTTTCATTTTATTTTCTTGTTTAAAAATCCAAACCCCCTCCCCCATTACACCTAAGCACCAATTACTTTCATTTCAGAAACTTTACACACACCCTCTGTAGGATCGACCTAGACTTACCACTACTATAGTAGTAGGTCTAGTTATTTTATTTTTACTAGCATTATGGCGCATTGTCACTAAAGTTCTCCTTAAAACTTACTACATTTTTTTTAGAGTTCCATGTTCTATTGGACTAATGTGTCCCTCTATTTCCCTCATATTGCTCTCTGCCATTAAGATAGACTTCTCTAGATTCCCTTGATGTGAGGGCACAATTCCTTTAGCATTTGTATTATTCACAGCTTCATATTGCTTAAGTCTCCATATCTTCACCATGCCTCCTCTGAGTGGCTCTCTAGGGTATGTAAACTTGATAGAGTCTTTAACTAGTTCTATATCTTCATCATGCCTCCTCTGAGTGGCTCTCTAGGGTATGTAAGCTTGATAGAGTCTTTAACTAGTTCCCTTTTTATATTGAATCTCATTATTTGCACGTATTAAAAAATATAGCACTATAGATTTACTTCAACACATATGTGGGCAAAACCAATTATTTTTAGGTCATTATGTTATCATCAATTGAGAATGGACGTATAAGGACCATATAGCTCAGGCCCTCTAAGGACCAGTATTCCAATAGGATCTTGGGAAAATTCACCCAAATTGGTATAGTTTGTAGCTCAAATCTTTCTAAGGAAAAACTAAGCTTCCACATTTTCAATAGTAAAGGTTTACCCTGAGTATGACATGGTCCCAATTAGAGAATCTTTTGCACCATCTCCTCTGAGGCAAACCAATGCCACTTTTTATTTAGTAGCTCCCATACGTAGCACCTCAGCTTTGGGTGACATTTAAGCTTCATCTACCAAAGGAGGTATATAGTGCAATTTTCGAAAGGCATCTAAATCCCTAACAACATTACTTGCAGTTGTAGTTTCCACTTAAGCATTATGCTTCTCCTTACTCCTTAAGATAAGAGGAACTCATTTGTAGGGGAAGAGTTAGGTGAAAGATAAGGGTAAATATTTTCTGATCAAGGTAGGGGTAGGGATAGGGGTTATTATTAGGTAAGGAAGGTTGTTCTAACTGCATCGGAGCATAACGGTAAACTATCAACTCCAAAGCTAGGTAGGAAAAGATGAGCAATAAGCGAATTACCAAATGGGGAATATGGATCAAAAAAAGGTTTTTCAAACCGAGCAAAATAATGTAGAAAGAAGAGAAAGCCTATCTCACATATTTGTTGTCTTCTAAAGGTATGGTATTGTTTGTAAAAGACGATATGTTAGCTTTTTTCTTATAACATCAACTACCAAAACTCTTGTATTTAAATTATTCTACTAGCAATTAATTGTATTTGTAATGATGTCTGTATCTTTCATATTGACTTGAAAAATATAGTTTGAATTGGAAAAAAAATCTAAACTTTACTCAATTTTGCAATAGTAGCCAAAACTTTAAAAAGTAGAGCTAAAGTGCTCCAACTTTCAATTTGTTATGAAAATAGATCAATGCTAAGTTCTCTGTTAATGTGTTTAGGATGGAAAGCTACGTCATATTAAAGTTATTACCACGTGGCTACCACGTGTTCTATTTTTTATATGTAATTATTTTATTATTTAATAATTTTAAAAATAACAAACCAAGGGACACCAATAGTTACAACTTCCACAAGAATCCAAACAACCACCCACCATTCTTACTCCGAAAAATCTTATTACTACACCAAGACCTTGTTACTGTAGAATCAAAAGATCACAATAATTCATCATCCATAAACCCAACATCATTAAAAATTGTCCCACAAAAAAAATCATCCAAACACAACACCCAAAAATGATCTTTAAGGCCTCCGAAATTGTCTCCTCTATTTCCGCATGTTGTACCTGTTGAACTGCACATCGAATTAAATCAAATTCTCCTTCTAAACAATTTGCTTCTCTTTTTAATGGCTCCAATGATGCACAATTATGCTATTTACTCCCACTATAATTCAAGTATAACTATGTTTTTACAATTGACTCATGTTTTGATTTAATGATTCATTATCAAGTTGCATCTTAGATTTTGCTGTTGATAAGAAGGTTGACATGTTTTATATTGTATTTGATCTTGATCTCCTTCCAATCATAACCAAACCTTTTAATTTTGATCACAAAAGGAAAGATACCAAATGCAGAAGAAACTTATAAGCTAAATGCCAACTCCAAAAGTTTATGCGAAGATAGTGGAAGAATAAAGAGTGGCCCCTAAAGATCAAAAACACATTAGTTGTAAAGTTCTATAGACGAAAAAGTTTTCGAGAGGCTTGTCAGATAGCTTGGCAATTGTCAATACGTAAATCCCATTTTTTAGAAACAAATCTTCGTATTAGATGGTGGTGCTTATTTTCAGGACCGGAGAAGAACAATATGAGTACTTTAAGATCATGGCTTTATTTTTAAAGTTATTATATAATAAAATAATAAACACATGGTAAAATTTTTTTAATATGACTTAGCTTACCACGTCAGACACATTAACGTAGACTTTAATGTCGAGCTATTTTTGTAACAAATTAAAAGTTAAAACATTTTAGTGCTACCTTTTAAAGTTCTGGCTGTTATTGAAAAATAAGTAAAGTTTGGGTTTATTTTTATAATTAACCTTAAATAAAATGCCTATAAATGTCATATAATTCTATCACCCTAAATTAAGAGAATTTAAGATGTATATTGTATTTAAGTGTCATATTTTACAATAATTTATGACTATTAAAATATTAGAAAGTAAAAAAGTTTAAGATTAAAAAATTAATTATCAATATTTAATTCTTTCTAATTCTTTATTTTCATCCAAAAGTTCCCTGGAGTTTTCTTAGACATACGGTTATTTAGTAAAGACACCAAAAAATGCTCTCAACGCCAAAACATTATCAGTATTCTTTTGAACAAATGTGAAGGGCGTATTAATACAATATTATTGAATAAACTAAAAATAATATTCAGTAGTCAGAACTTATATTTAACAATTCATATAATTTCTCGAAACATTCACAAAGAAATTTGGGCTTCTCTTCATAATAATTTTAATATTTAAATATTATATTTTAAGGTAATTTATATAATTGTTATAAAAGATAGAAATAATATGGTGTGCCACTAATTGTAGATGGTCACATGTGTATTGGGATGGTTTGGTTTT
>JAOQMR010000213.1:35205658-35219830 GCA_027563865.1 Erythroxylum pelleterianum
TACTGTACACACATAAGTCGACTTACACTGGTGAACAAGGCGACTTATCAGTACCGAGCAAGCATAAGTCGACTTACACATGGTACAAGTCGACTTACACTTACACTTATTTCTAGCCACTGTCTCATTAAACTCCAACTCAGACAAATCCTTCTTGATCACTTCCTTTCAGTTCTTGTAAGGCCTTCCCCTTCTCCTCATGTAGCCACTAAGGGTTATACTCTCACGACTTCGCACCAAAGCATCAGAAGACCTCCTGTGCACATGCCCGAACTACCTAAGCCTAGTCTCTCTTAACTTGTTGGCAACATTAGCTACCTGTAGTCTATCTCTCACCATATGGTTCCAGACCCTACCTCTTTTGGTGATGTGACACATCCACCAAAGCATACACATTTCTGCTACCAACAACTGTCTTGTATGTCGACGTTTGGCTGGCCAACACTCTGCCTCATATAACATGGTTGGACGGATCACCGTTTTATAAAACTTCCCTTTGAGTTTTACATGAATCTTTTTATCACATAACACCCCTGACCAGAGACGTAGCCAGCCAAAAAATATAGGGGGGCCCAAAACAAATTTTTTAAAAATCTTTGGGGGCCCAAACCCTAAAAATTATATTTTTATATAGAAAAAAAATTAAAAATTAAAAAAATTAACTTTTTTTAAATTTTCGCCGGGCCCAGTGCCCCACTGGGCCAAACGTGGCTACGTCCCTGCCCCTGACGTACTTTTCCATTTAGTCCATCCAGATCTAATATGCTGAACTATATCGGCATTAATATTACCATCATTCTGAATAATAGACCCGAGATATTTAAAACTTGATCTATATGGTAAGACGTCAGCACCAATGGCTACTGCCTCATGTACCCTCTGATTTTCCAAAAAGTTACATTCCAAGTAGATTATATATCCGGTGTAACCGAACGAAAAGGCATACAATAAATGAATGATTCTCTGATCTCTCTCTCTCTCTCTCTCTTATTCTATGCAATTGTACGATCTTAACAAGGAATTGCGTGACGTGAGTGTGGGAAGTAAGCGTAAAATTCATAACAGATACAATTTTACATCACTCAGATATAAAGCATAAAAGTCGTCGAAAAATACATGAGCACTCAGATATAAAGCAAATATATTCTCACAGTAAGGTATGCACTTCAAGCGCTGTGTACATCAATCTTTCTATTGGGAATAAATACCTCACTTTCATATTTGTACAAAGCGTCATGTTGAGCAAAGTTGATTGAAAAAAAATACACTATATGGAAATGGTAGAATTTACATCCAGGAAACTAATACAAGGATCAGCGCTAGGAATAGTAAGCAGGAACAATTGAACAAGTCATATCCTGGAATTCAGATTCTAGCATTTTGGGGTGAAGGGGCTCTGCAACTTTATAAAAAGGAAAACGGAAACTCGATAGGAATTTATTTCCTTTGCAACCATGTCAAACAACTTCATGGACCAGTTAGTAATCTTCCAATGGTCTGTGGATACTGATATGTCGAATGGTTTAGAGGTGGAATTGTAACACTACGGCCATCATTTGCGATTTGCTTAGATCCATAGTGATCCATCCCACCGTTTAAAACAGCGTGGTAACTCATAATTGGATTTACTTGAGCCATTCTGAGACTGGAACCACTTGTTTGCACTTGGATTTCTGCAAGTTCACATCGCAAAGCTTGTTGCTGATCTCTGGATCTATTTTCAGCAGCTGAACTGATCCCAACACCAAGATCAAGGCTAATTGTGTCGTTTTCACCTGATCTCATCCTTTGCGGTCCATTCAATGCGGCAGAGCCTGCTGCATCGTGACTACTGGTCCTTGCTGTAGGCACATCATGGTTGTGTTTTCCTTCATAGGTGGTTATAACTGCTTTTGGATCATGAGATGCCCTCTCCACGTGTTTCCTAACTGGGCATCCAGCATTTGTGCACTTGTAATAACTCCTGTACAGGGAGAAGATGTGAGTCGAAGCAAAAAGAAAGAGTAGATGCAAGATACATTCTTTATCCTCGCAAGGAGAATTGAAGAACATAGAGATGTTAAAAGACAGCCAACCACATCAAATTGACAGAAAGAATATGAACATTCCAACTATTTATAACTAATTAGTTCCTGACTTAAGAAGGCAAGTATTCCTATCTCTTTGCTTTGTTATAAAGGAAGTAGAATGACATAAATTCTGCTCCTAAACACTCAAACAGCAATTGACACCACCACCATCAACATTAGCAGCAACAATTTACACATGTATTCACTTAAACAATGCATTGTTAATCGTCTCACACCACATCACTAAAATTGGGAGGTGGAAATGATGTAGTGAAGGAAAAAGGCCCAAGTACCACGGGACAAATTGATTCCAACCCACAAAACAGAAGGTTAATCATATGATATAAATTTCAGATAACTCTGAATTTACAGGCTCCCTAAAAACTCTCTGCAACATGTCAGGATGCCAGGAAGATATACAACAAAATAAGGTATCTGAAGAAAATAGTTGTTGACAGTCCAATCATGTCTCCACTGCTTGTAATTTGTTCAAATATAATCCATAAGATTGGAACAACCTGACATAATTTTTAATCATGATTCCAACACGGCATTAGATCCAAAGAAAAGATATATATGTACATGAGAATAATATCTACTGAGACTAGTTATTACACTACAGAAAAATGAGTAATGGCCAGTACAATATCCAGACTCAAGATAAATGAACATCCCCCGTATCAAATGCATGAATCATGGTATCATGTCATTCTATCAATTTATAGATTTTTTTTTTTTGGGTTCAGAAGATGTCAAAGTTGACAATAAGATATTCATTAGTAAGAGGATTAATAAGTATTCAACTCAAATCAACAAATCAAAAACATACCTTGGATTAGGATTGCCTCTCACCACTTTCTGCCCATATTTGCGCCACCTGTACCCATCATCCAGTATATCTACCTCACTCAGAGTCTGAACTACAACACGTGGTTCCCTTATAGGCTTAACTATTGGTGTAACATCAAAAACCCCAGTATCCATCTTCCTGCTCAGGCAAATGACTTTACATTGTTTAGGACATCATTTGCTAAACAGTATTGAGTAATAATTTAAGACTGCATTGAATTAATTAATACCTTCTTTTCGCAAAGGGATCGTCATCATCCGCAGCACCTTCTGTGTTATCATCATTGGCTGTAATAGGAGGAGACAGTTCAGGATTTCCATTTTGCTCAACGTATTGAGATGGTTGACCACATAAACCCGATGATTTGTCTGCAGAGGAACAACAGAACAGAATGAAGCACATCCAATTAATGGATAATAAGAACAATGATGACTGACAAAGAGAAACCTAACGAATTTCCACTTTACCATCTCGTCCTGGTAAAGGTGAAATCTTGTCAGATTTTTCGTCTTGTATAGACAGAACAGAACTAGAGGTATATCGACGACTGGGTTGAGGTTTTGGATGATCATGTGTCCCCTTGTAGATAATCTCTGTTATTTGTCCATCATGTGAACGTTCGAATAGCTTTTTCACCTCACAGTTAGGATGCGTACATTTATAATAACTACGTGGAAATTCACTTCCTTTCACATGCTTCTGTCCGTACTTTCGCCAGTTGTACCCATCATCAGAGAGCATGGGAGCCCCACCTCCTCCTTTATGATCAGGTTGAGATGCCAGAAGACCACTATTAGTGAGCCCATTCTGGTTTAGTTCATCATGATCAACTTCAACAGGTGAACTAGTCCCAGTATTAACCATATGCACAGGTGCCAATAGACTTAATTCACTTGAAGAGACTGCCATCTCACTTTTATGCGTGGAAGATGATGACACAAATGATCGAGACTGGCATTGGTTTTGGGCTTGAACGGATTGTTCACTTCTGCAGGCAATCACATCTGCAGGAACCTTGAAGTCAATGAAAAATGTCAGGCAAGTAAAAATTTCTAACCAACAACTCATTCTTGCAGACAAATAAATGTGGAAAAGCAAAAGATAGCTACTAAATTATGCAAGTTAACAGTATGAGCTACTATATCCAAAAATCAAGAAGGAATTGCATCATGATATATCCTGATTATAATTTGTTACTCAAACTTTTAAATCAGATTGACATGCTCATAAGTGATCAGTTGCATCACAAATTACCATGATTGAAGTAGCATGGGGTTTAAACTCAAAGCAGCAAGAATTTCCTTCTCCAATGGCAGTACAGGGAACTGTAGTTGCAGAATAAGAATTTGAGACAAGAGGGCCATGTGCCGTTTGAGGTTTAGCAAAGGAGCCAGTAGTAGGGGAAGGCTCTGCCTGCAAAACCAATAAATTGTAAGAACCTGTTCATTTAGAAATTCTCTTTGTTAAGCCACGCTAACTGAATGCCATACCCATTTCTTCTAATACTGACAGATGACTGATCTCTAAACAAAAGTATTAACAGAGAAAATGAAATGGGGAAAATTGCATTATCCTTGTATTTTCTAAGGTCCAAATCAATGACTCATCTAATAAATGCGATAGCATTCACACTTCTCGCAATACATCATCTGCAAATCTTAAAAAAAAAAAATCCTTCCTCATCAGGATCAATAAATAAACAGAGAAAACTGCTAACAAAATGATGTAAGCTAAATGATTATTTCAAGATCACATGTGCCACTACTATATACAAAGCTCAAATGTGGAATAATTGGTGATGCTATCTTTATGTATCAACAATGACTCAACTAATACAGCATTTAAGCATATGATGTAAGCAAAATGATTCTTTCAAGATCATATGTGCCACTACTAATAAAGAAAGCTCGCAGAAGGAATAATTAGTTATGCTATCTTTACATAACATGTCTTTTTAGCCCATGAAGATACTATGTGTAGACTTGATGGAGCAAAGTCCAAAATCAAATGCATATGCTTGGACATGTCGCTTTTTTGTTTCACTGCATTCGATGCTAGATAGGGTCATAAGCTCACTAAATCATATATGCATCCACGTATCTTCTCACCAAAGAAAATATTGGGTATACGTTGCCTTGACCCACCCAATGTCTTAGCTCCTTGGATTCATGCTTCACATAACAACTATCAATCTTCCAGTTCATGCATTTATTCCGTATTCTACATAGTTAAATGGGAAAAATCTTCATCTGCCACCTCTCTCTCTCCCTCTTTTTTTTTTTTCCTTCTCACTTCTACAGGAACATCCAACAATACATTTCAGGTGTAGACAGACCAAAAGCACGAGAAAAAGTGTAAGATTCATTTTGTGAAAAAACAACACTGGCATTTGGGAAAAAAAAGAGCAAAAAGTTTATACAAATAGTATAAAGCAATATTCTCCAAACAACTTCCAATAGAACAATCCACGTGTTCAAAGTGCAAATGCAAAGGTTACATCACCAAGCATCAGAATCGAACTTCAGGTTCCAACATGAGCACTAAAAACACATAAGCTCTAGTCACAAAAACCCCAAAACAAGACAAATATAGTAACTGAAAACTTCAACTTTTGAGTATATAAGGCCAAACAAAGAGCATCTTCTTCCAAATTTTTTAGTTGTAACACAGAAATGCAAATCCCACCATCAACCCACCCATGTCCTCATAAATTCTCCACTTAACAGATTGTCCTACTTCACATGAACCTATAAACAATACCTTTCCTTTGATCAACATCAAACAAAAAAAAAATGAAATGTCAAAAAGGTAAAAACTTCGATTCTTTCACTGGTAGATGCTTCACTAACTATACTTGCCCAAATCAACAACTCTGTTTCGGAACAGAAAGCAGTAAATTAGCACTTCTCTCACTTTCCTCATCATCCAAACAGATCTTAGGCTGCCAAAAAGGTAACCACAGACTTCAAGTTCCACCTAACTGATGTACCAAACCAAGAACCACCCTAACAGTACGGAAAAAACAAGCCCATTTCCCAACATTTTCACTTTCCTCCACTTTTTCATCAACAAAACACAAACTAACAAAAAAAGCGAAATTTGATTCAAACAACCGCTAACCTTAACGTTAGAGAGCAAAACCGGAGACTCGAGAAACGAAGTGGGACTAAGGCCGGGAGGAATCGTGATGCACGGCGACCGTGAGATCGGAAGCTTGGCCGGTGACATCAGCTTGTACCTGGCGCCACTAGCAACACCACCGGCATCTGAGTCCTGCCTGGCCTGCGGATCGCCTCCTTGCCGGAGCTGAAGGCCAGACTCATAGCAGTTGTCCATTAGGAGGGAGGGAGAGAGGGAGAGAGGGAGAGAGAGGAAAGGAGAGTAGTGTGAGTGAGTGGAGAGTCAAAAGCGGGGAGGAGAGTACATGTCTAAAAAGGGCGAGATGAGGGGCATTTTCTGTAATTTACATTTCTTTTTGTTTTTTCTCATTATTGTATTGCTTAAAACTTCAATTACCAAAAATAGCAATTTATCCTCCATCGTTTAAAGTTTAAACTAAAATTTGAGTTAAATCGTAACACTTTAGTACATTTAAAATAAACCCTAATATTTGCAAAATATTTAAAATAAACTCTAACATTTAGGAAACATTTAAAATAGCTCCTGTTTGTGAATAATTTCGTCTAGTCATGGGTCGTTTTGAACATTTTTCAAATATTAGGATTTATAAACATTATAGTTCATTTTAAACGTTCCAAAATGTTAAGATCCATGTTAGTGAATATATAAAATCAATTAAGTTGGTCTCACACAACAGCTTAAACTATTGTGATTAAACGGTCATTTAACTTGGTATCAGAGCCTTTGTGACCAAGTGATCGTGAGTTTAAATCATATCACCCACCTATTATTCAGCACAAGGTAGAGTAAACTTGTGCAAGTTTCAAGCTCAAAGGGCTTTCACTCGAGGGAATGTGTCAGTGAATATATAAAACCAATTAAGTTGGTATCATACAACAACTTAAGCTATTGTGATGAAACGGTCATTTAACAGTCCAATTCAGATTTCAATGTAAATGTTACGGATTCAATTGCTCTTTTGAAGAAAGAGTAAGTGTAGTTGTGTATAATGGAAAATCCTTAAACATTAATAACCAAAACCTGTTTAATTAATTGCATTTCATATGTTTGGATGTTGATTAAATATGAAAAAGAGGAAAATGGAAAAATGGAAAGTTAAGGAAAGAAAATCTAGGATAGGACCAAAAGGTTCTTATTATCTAGTTTAAGTAAATATCAATCTAACCCATTTTAGTGCTTGAGACTTGATTGCTAAAGAAAGAAGATCAACTAACACTAAAAAAAGGCATTAAGACTTGTTTGATTCCTTTTATGCTCACTTCTATTTTTTATCATATTTTTTAGTTTCTAGTTTTTATGTTTTGATTTATATTTATATTTTATATTTTTAAAAATAAAAAATAAAATGTTGTTTAATTATTGATGTCTAATAATTACGTATTAAATAAAATTTAAAGATAAATTACTTTTTTCTTATTTATGAAAACGTATATTATATAAATGTGATGGGGTTGAGTAAAGTGTTTTGTGAGGTGGGGAGGGAATTGAGTAAAGTGTTTGCTCCAATCAAAATCAAAATGATGAGAGGTTCGCAACACAAATGACTTGCTACAATGAATTTAGATGCGTCTCAATTGACCTTCTATCAAACATCACAAAACGTGAGTCACGTAGTCCTTCATATTATTACTTTCTTTTCCTTCTATTTTTATTATCATTATATGTGCCTTTCACCACCAAAAACGTTGATTATATGCGACATCTCGAAAATGATATTAACTCCATTTAAATAATCTCGAGAAGATCATTGTCGTTTTACCAGATTAGTGATAGAAAGCAAGTAATTAGTAAATTATGAATCCATCCAAGACTAATGGGAAACGCATAATGAGTGAAAGATGTTTATTTCATGGGAATATTGAGAACTAAGCTAGGTGAGTGAGTAATACCAATTATTGATGAAAATCATTGAAGTGATTGAATTGGAAATTCTACCACTTTACCTGAAACCTTGATATGGAAGCTTTGTTGAAAGGATTAGACTAGACCTCTCCTCCACATTGCCGCCTCCAACATGGGCAATAGGTGAACAGGTTTAATCACTTTAATCCAGGGTGTTGAAATTGCAACTTCAAGACGGCAGATCCCTTTCCAGAGTGAGTTCCAACGTGTCCAGAGTCAGTGACTGCTTGCCATGACCCACAAGAACAAACAAACGCTTGCCTTCTTTAAGGGCACGTTCCTTGTTTAATGGTGCAAGTACAACCCTAGGAGGCTCCGGTCCGGCTAGGGGTTTAATTCCTGTGTCCTCTCTCGCCTAGGATCTTGTTGCCTTTTGTACCTGAATATTTATGAATGCCAATAATGTCTTCCTAACAGTTGTACTTTCGGATCATCCTGAGACAAAAAGTACCGTTTTCCTGCCATTAAACCGGTCCCAAATTATTTTCAGGAATAGGCAAATCATCAGACAGGGAACAAAGATATAAAGCAGCATCACGTTCTGATTACTACTACTAGGCATAGTTTTCAATCCAGGTAGCCTTGAGAAATATCCTGAGTTCCTGACACGTGAATGAATAGAAGCTTGTCACTTGAAACCGATCTCAAAAAGATTCCCAAGTAATGATAATTGATGGGGCCTGAAGACGGTGGCTTGTCTTGTGTATTCATACTAACCAACAAAAAGCTGTAAAGGAGCCATTCATTACACTAATTAACTTCCAGAACTTAGTTCAATACGTTCATCTCAAACAACGCAGATTGGATCAGCCTAGCCTATGCCTTGCACAAATACATTCAAAGAAGCTCGGGTGGGATAAGAACAAACAAAGAGTCCAAAGCAGGGCGACAAATAGAAACAAATCCCATGAACAGGCAGGACAAAAGTGGCCCAAAACATAGAATGATGAGAGACAAATAAGGGCAAAGCAGAAAGACTAAATGGTAATTTGGATGCACGGATGAAATGATACAATGGGGTGATCAGGCCAGGCCATCTTCAAGGGCATGATGGAAATAAGGAAAATAGAAAACTTCAAAAGAGATCGTGAAAATTTAGTAAGGACGCGAACGCGATTGCATAGCACTGCGCTTGCTCGTACCTTAAAAAACATTTCAAAATAAGCTGAATGAATGCTTAAGATAATGCATAGAAATGTGATGCACAGTTTTATTGTCACGTATATGGACTTTCCATAGCTCCTCTACATCAAGAAGCAACATCTCCACTGACATTTTAAGTCGCGAATAATTAGTAATTGCGGATCACTTTCTGCTTTTTGTTTGATAATCATCATGATACTAATAAACATTCAAAGGGAGTAAATCCTAACAACAAAATTGAGTTGATGGACTACATCTGCAGTGGCTGAAGATGTAAAGCTTGCTTATTCATCAAGCATCATTGCAAATGGTGGCAAAGCTCATACTTCCAAATGTATGTGTTATCATGAAAAGCACATAAAACTACATAGGATAATAAGGTTGATGGTGTTGAGGTGGATAACTATATCCACCATAAGCAGCAGGCCTCTCATAATAAACAGATGGTGTATGTGATTCTGAAGAATATTGATAGGTTGCAGTAGGGCCAGAGTTCCCATTAAAGCACACTGCAGATCCCATTAAACCATAAGGTTGAGCTGATGAACTCACGTAAGGGGCTACGGGAATTGAGGAACCCACTACCCCATATGAACCAGCTGTTGGTAACATCGGCGCTGGTTGTAAATGAGAATGTTGATATGGAGATATCGAACTTGACCCGTGACCAATGAATGGCCCAGCTGCAGGACTGGGAGGTGCAACCATTCGAGGACGCTTATTCCCACTCTGCTGTAGCTGCTTCTTTGGCTGCTGCTTTCCTTTCTGCTTCTTTATCTGCTTGAGTTTCCCAGCCTGCAGCTGCTGCTGAGATCTGTTGTCAGCAGATGTTGCAAGTTGCTTGCTAATAGCATTTGCATTTTCTTTCTGATTCTCCAATATTCCAAATCTTTTCTTAAGCTCTGAAGTTGGAAACTCAGACTCAAGATTGTGATCCTCAACGAGTTTAAGTACGGATTTCAAGGAATTAACTTCTCTGGATCTGACTTCATTCTGCAAGAGAACTTATGCAGGTTCAGAGAAAGTGAACTACTTCAATGAATGCTGAGCTAATAACCAAAAGGATGGAAGATTACCTGGTACTTAATAGAGGCATTTTTGTCTTTGCAAACTTTTTTTGTGAAAATCTTGCAGTCCTTCAGATGAGCATTCAAAAGTGGAACTGGCTGGAACTTTTCAGTCAGCCCAAATTCAAAAATGAATTTCACGGCCAGAAGTTGTTTGCTAGTGCCTATAAGTTTAATAATGATATCTGAAGAGCAAAGGACAATGACATAGGTATCCATCAGACTCAATTAATGGGGAGCAATGAATGACAATAAAATGTACTTTCGATCGGTACATAAATCAGGTATTTATATTCCTGATCAGCAGCTGACGTTGTTGACATGACTCTACTCATGGCATGTGCAATCATCAAGAGTTGGTCAGCCAGAGTCCAGACCAAGGCATCCACAACTTTTAATAGTCCATTCACAGCTTACTCTTTTTTGTTATTATTCTAAACTTATTTGCTAGTTAAACAATATCAAAGCAATTTTCTATGACATAAAAATCATGTCAGTAGGTTTCCTGTGATCAACGCGTCATAATTCATGTTTTCTTTTTCCAAGGGAGTTCCCCACTAAATCTTCCTACCAAAATCTAATGGAAACTTAGCAATTACATCCTCAATCATGAATGGATAGAATTTCTTTGCATCATCACTACAAACACTACAAACACCGACTAACTGATAAGAATGTAAATCTAAGCATCAGACCATTCTCGTCCATTTTTATTCAATAAGCAACATTTAGCAGTAGAATTATTGAAGATATTTCTGATTTGACAGTAATTAAGCTGTTCATGCTAGTAGTTTTGTCACTCATATTGACACAATACAGAAGATTTTTGTCATTGAGCAATGGTTTGACCTATATCCACTAGTACAAACTCTCCATTATGGAATAAATCTGCTACTTAGTATCCTTGCATCTCGCCTCTGAGAAGAAAGTTTGTTCTTCCATTTTTTTCCTTGCATTAAGCATCATCAATTTCCACTGAATTAAAATTCAGGCATCTTCTCTATTGTTACTCGCTAAAACTTTTGAGTTCCAAGATGAAAAGAAAAATTTTAATTGGAATCATCTACTACTGTATAAATCCATCTACTTCTAGGACTACAAATGATAGTAGATACATAACATGCGTTTAGATCCAGATGCTTAAGCCCGTGTATGAGAAACGCCAAATTATAAAAGCATTACGAAGGAACAAACGAACAAGAAGCACATACAAGGACATCCTACACAATTAACCAAGTATCAAATTTTGAGATCAACCAGAAATGACAAACTCAACAGCACAAACACGCCATTTGTGTCCATTCACGTTCCATGAACACTAAGCACAAACATGAACATAAATAAAAAATGAAACAAATTCAAGCAGGCATATGAAGCAGCATAAAAAAAAAAAAAAGTCTTACCAGCAACTTTGTCTCCCATACCAAAAGCTCTACACAAATGTGGAGCTTGCTTAAATCTAGCAACAACAACCAAATGATCCACTAGCTCACTCACATCAAACACACTCTGCAGACCATATCCCATCAACAAATACAAGAAACATAAAGCTTCTAGAGGAGCCTCCCAATTCAATGTTACTTTATTTTTCCATTCCAGGGCCAAAGTTTTAGCTCTCTCCCTCACCTCATCGCTCAAATTAGGTTTAATCAACATCAAAGCCTCTAACAAATCCGAGCAACCCTTCCTCAATCTATTCAAATCCTGTTCTTCAGCCCCTTTCAAATGCAATTTTGTCGGGTAAAACCCATCCATAGCATCCAAAACCATAGTTCCTAGGTCAGGAGCGACCCGCATTGCACTAAATAACTCAGCTCTAATCTTACGCCGTTCTTTGCCATGCACAATCAGATACTTCCTTAAACCTTTCCCATTCATCTTTTGACAAAAAGCTACCAACTCCGGTCTCGCCACCACAGGGTTGTCAAGCCCCTCTTTACTCGAAGAAGGGTCACCGGAACGGGTCACCTCGGAGTCAACCCGACCATCGCTCGGATTATTACAGGTCATCGATTGGTCCCCAGAAGAAACGATTTTTAACTTATTCCCAGCCGAACACAACTTGTCCACGGCGGAAACAGAGTCGAGACGGTGGCAGCTCGGAGGGGGTTCGTTGTTCTGGGTCTCCAGCGACGACTCAAACGACTGGAGGAGGAATTGGAAGCGGAGATTGAGATGGGTCTGGAGAGATGTGAAGTGACCGTCGAGGTCGGACCATGGGAGAGAGAAAGAAGGAGAGAGAAGAGAGGAATGGGCTTGGAGATCATCGTACGCTCTCTTGAGGTTCTTCTTCTTGGTGTCGATCTGCTTCAGGGCTAATTCTATTGTTCTCAGCGACGGGGGACGCTGTGGAATCGCCGGTGGGTGATCCGCCATGATTAGAGGATCTGTTTTTGGGTAGACACCTCTCTACAGGAATCGTCAGCACTGGCGACAAAGGGCTGTGTGCTCAAACGACATGTCATTCCTCTCACGGGAAAACAAAACGGGTAATTGGGTTCATCTTCCAAGTCTAATTGTTGTTGGTGACTTGAATTAAGGCCAACCCAACAAGGAAGTCTCTCTGAGGCCAAAGTCCAAAAGAGTTTATCAACTCCTCCTTTTGTCTGTCTATCTACTTGACCCATGGGCCAATGCATCTCTTGAAATTCCCTGAATGCTTTTGTATTCGTAGTCTTATGTATTGTTAAAGCCGCAACAGCTTTTATAAATTTTGTAAATGAGGATTATAATTAAACGTATACACAACAATGTGTATATTTTTTGAAAATTAAGACAATTATCGAAAATATAACAATGTGTATATTATTCACAAATCGGATCATAACTCACTTCTTTAAGATTTTAGTTTAAGATATGAGCCTAGTTGTATGCAGACTCTAAGCCCCCTCAAAACCCTTGGCTGGTATCAAAGTTAGGCTGACGAAGTCTAACGAATAAAGATTTATAGATTTGAGTAAGATAAACGGATGATTCATGGAGTGACTCAAATAGCTTTGCGTAAGTTATAAGTCGAGGAGAAGTATGAAATGGAGATGTTGGAAATTTACAAGGAGTAATCTCAAATCTGAAAGAGACATAAAGATGAAATGAGTTATATAATAAGATATGACTCATAATCTATTAACTTAAAATTTTTGGTTGAGATAAGATGTTCTAATTATATATGAGCTCACTTAAATCCGATCTAATATATCTCTGGACCCCTCAAAACCCTTCATATATTATATGTAATGGAGTCACTTTGCATCAATATATATATTAAAAAAAAACACCAGAGTCACCGCCTTCAACTAAATATCATTCATTTCTTCCTCACTAAAAACTCCGCGTCTTAACTTGTTTTCGTATAAAAGTTCAATTTGTATTATACCGTTATAAAATTGATTAAAGATTATATAAAATTAAAGAATTTGAAAAATGATTGAAATAAATTGTCTTTACAGATTGAATAATTTGAAGTTTAATTAAAAAATTATTGAATGATATTTAATTAATTTATTTTAGTTTATAATAATAATAATTTACGAAATTAACTGATTAATTAATAAATTTATCATTTTTAATATAAAAATTTATTGAAATAAATCGAACCATAAAAAATGAGACGATTCAAAGTTTTTATTATTAAACCAATTAAATTTAGTATATCACATTATGAATATTACCTTGTTTATTTCACAACAGGCTTTTGCTTTTGTTGGAGGAACAATGACCAATTCTAAAGATAATGACTTTAATGTCAAATTTTGTCTGTAAACATGATGGTGCCTTCCAAGTTCCAACTGTATGTATGTCCTCTGTGGCCTCTGCCAGCCAAGCTTCATACATATTTTATGACATAAAAGTTGGCATCCACTAAATATATACTTCTTTTTATTTAAAATGAGTTTAGTTTTAGAGGTATTTTAATTATTTAAAACAATTATTGTTTGTGACTTTTTATGCATATTTATGATTTTACTTCCAAAATTACCTTTAATTTCTCTCATATCTTAAT
>JAOQMR010000213.1:35270355-35283674 GCA_027563865.1 Erythroxylum pelleterianum
CTAGGCTTTTATCCATATTATTTTTCAATCTTTAATTTTAATTTCTTCTTGCGTGATTTCGTGTTTTAAATTTAATCGTTCCCAAATCAACTCTCTTTATTTTTATTTTATTTTCGATTTCGCACAAATAAACAATTACTTCACTGGTCTCTGTGCTTCGACCCTATTCACCACTTTACTCGTTTAAGTGTTCTAGAGTAGAAATTTATTTTTGCTGGTTTGACACGCCATCAGTTTAACATAGTAAAGTTTTAGTTCTTTTAAAAGTATTTTGGTAAAAAGAAAGATCACCTCTAGTTATAACAATGATTCTAATTGTTCCCTCCATACTGACCAAAAGATTACTTCCTAATGTTGCAATCTAAAGAGTTTATAGAAAAAAAATTAGTAATGTAAGTTAAACAATATTAAATTTTTAGAGGCAGATGAGTACTTTAATCCTATACATTCTAATAATAAATGGTAATAACATAACCTCACAAACATCGAAACTAATGAGATAATATACAATTAAGAACATACACATATATAATTGTTAGTTTTCATATTGAAATTTGGTTTTGTAATATTCTATTTTAGCAAATTGAATAGCATTCCTAGCATTAAACTAATGACACACGCCAAGACTTCGAAAGAGTCTTTGAAAATTAAGAAAAATGTTTTTTAATTTTTTTATTTATTTTCAATTTGATTGAGATAAATTAAATTTATAATTTTATTTGATTAGAGAATTATTATTCAATTTATTTATAAATTGTTTTTTTATTTATAAATAATAAGTTTCTTGATTTATTAGAAAAGATAATTTTCTTGATTTAATTTTGAAAAGTGTTTTCATTTATTAATTAAGCAAAAAAACTTTCTTTAATATTTTCAAAATAGTTTTCTAATTTATTAAGGAAAGATTTTTTAATTGATTGAGAAATTAGTCTCTGAATAAATAATATAAAAGACTTTCCTAATTAAATTTGAAAAGTGTTTTATTTAATTTTGAAAGTAGTTTCCTTTTTAATATTAGAAAATATCTTTCTAATTAAGGAAAAATAATTTCTAATGAGATTAGAAATAGTGGTTTCTAATTAGATTAGAATAGTTTTCTAATTGGATTAGAATATGTTACTTATATAATTTTGAAAAAGAGTTTTTCTAAATTATAATGAGTAAGAAGAATAATTTATTGAAAATTGTTTTAAGTTAAAGTTAAAGGAGTAAAGATAATTAGAAATAGTTTCCAATTGTATTTGAAAATTGTTTTCAGATCAAAATAAATTTCTATTTGGAATAGGAATTTAGTTTATTAAGTGATGAGTTTAATATAATTTAATTTTCTAAGGAGTTAGAAATATTATTTTAGATTACGAAGATCAATAACTAGAATCAAACGAAGCTTTATGTTTTATGCATATAATTTGATTAGGAGTGCATAAGTTACATCTTTATTTATATGGTCGATATATATATTGCATGTATGTTAGATCGTATGTTTTATATGTGTGATATTTTACATGCAATTTTGTGTTTGATGGGACGAATGAAGTTAAAATCTCTCGTTAAAATATTAAGTACACGTTAAGATCGTGATTTTTACCTTATATTATTATAAGAATAAACCAGAGTTCTATTTATTGTTTGGCTTGTAGAGTAAACTCAATGCTACTTTAATCCAAACATATTTAGTGTTATGACAGTGGGTTCTACTTAACTAAATTTGTGTGAGTTGAATGAGCAAACTCATGATCATATGAATTTAGAGGCAGGGTTAGGAATGATATATAAGATATGTTTTGGCAAAATTTATCACCAAATAGATTTAGGAGTCACATGAGATATGATTAATAAAGTTGTTATCTACCTAATTTAAGTTTAGTTGGTTTGTTAACCAAACTCAAGATCAATTATATTTGAATGAGATCCTAGCTCATTAGAAAGATTAAAGTAATATTTTCAAATAGTAGTGAGGGCTATTATTTCGAATAAAATAATGAGAGTAACCAAATACATTATTAAAGTCCTAATGTCATTTGATAGGTATGACATATAATTAATTACTTGTTTTTCTTACGTCTATATTTTTTCTAAATGGAATTTACCTTATTTAATATATTTGATACTTGATTAGTGAACTAAATTTTTTGGACATAGGTTTATGTTTTGAGAAGAGTTCTCAAAGTTAAATAGACAATCGTACGCCCATTATGCAATTTTGTTATAATCCTATTGATGATTCGATGATAAAGTTTTAGAGATATGTTAAAATCATATAGATGAGAAAATGTATTGACATTTAAAGTTAACTAATGTCTTATAAACTTTGATGACAACATCTAGGAATGACAATGGACATTAATATAATGCAAAAAGACTACCGCATATTATGTGTTTCTTTGCGAAGAAAGTAGTCGATCTCATAGGCTAAAGTATGGAGATACTTAACCAAACATGTGTGTATTTATTAGAGAACAAGTTCACTGAATAGACCTGATATGAGAAATTCATTTAGAACATTACTTATATGTCTATAGAATTCTCATTGTGATGATTGCATAAGTGATCCTTTGATTTGAGGTCTCCATAGTTATCTTGTATAGGAATTGCTATGTTTTGATACTACTTATAACATATTTAATCATAGGTCAATCAATTGGTAGTCACTGGATGCAACATGAACTATGTGGAGGTAGTTGTGTGATCAAGATAGGATTCATCACCCTAAAGTAAGTTAGGGGAGAATGCTTAGTTGTTCTCGATTAGTATTGATTCAGGAAGTCCTTAGCCAAGGTAGAATGACGCTTTATTAATAGTTTATAAATTCCATTAATTAAATCGATAGCTAATAGCAAAGAACTAATATGATTGGACTAAAAATAGAGTAGACATTAATTTCATACTCTATATCTAATCAAAATATTGTATGATGAAAAGATTGAATTATGAGGAAAAATCATGCACAAAATGGTTAGTCAAATCCAGTTTAATATTCCTAAATACTTGGGTGGTAATGATGCATAGTTAGACGCCAATCTTAATCTATGATTTTAAATTGTTTAATTGAAGAACTAAATATAAATTAAAATGAGCTTTAATTTATCTAATTCTAATTATGAATTAGAATTAGAATTATAATTTATAATCATTACTAACATATTTGGGAACTTAATAGGTCTCACATAAAGAATGGGTTGAAGAGAGCAAAGATATTTTAATCAAGTTGGACTTGATTGTAAAGTTTATGAAGCTTTATAATTAAATATAAGATATTTAATAAATAAGGATCAATATGACATATTGGATTTTATTTGTCCATAATTGGTATTTAATTAGAATTATTTGCAATTCTAATTAAAGTATAATTGAAAATAAAATTTAATTTCAATTAAACTACTAAAACATCCAAAACCTATTATGAATTGGCTTAAGCTCTAATTGAGCTAACATTTCTTGCTTAACTCTCTCTATAAGAGTTATAGAGTTCTCTCAACCTATTCTGTAAATACCGTTAGAGGCTAGACACTTGTGCGGTTACGATAATTAAGATGAATCAGTTTCAAAAACGATTCATGAGATACAATAAGAAAAGGATCAAACTTCAGAATAAGGTATGAATCAAGATTTATACTTTGATTTATATGTTAATCATTTTATCAAATTAAAGAGATCTTGATTTTTGGGAAATTAAAAATATGAAAATTTTGTAATTATTTTGTTGCAGTCAAGATTGGATTTCATCCCTGTTTCCTAATGATTGATACCAGCAGCCAATTATAGACTTGCAATCACCTTAAAGCCACCACATTAGCTCCATCGACTCAATATCCAAAGACATAAGATGACTGCCCTAAAAATACCATGTTGACATCAACAATAGAAGGTACTAACACTGCTCGAGAAGTTAAGGTAAGCCATTGTGGTTAAAGAACTTATCACCAATTTCTTAATTGAAGCAACTAACATTACTATCATGTGAACATTTAAGCATCTTAAAGTGAGTCACCACATTTAAAGTAGTTAAATTACAAGGTCAGATTTTCGTGCAGTTATGTAAAATAATAATGTTTGTTGATTTTGGTTCTTAGTTGTTGGAAAAGAGAGTTTGGGGGACTTAAACATGTTTGCTGCAATTGTTTTTAAGATTGATCTTTATAATATCTCCATTTACAAAGTAGATTGGATACTCTCTCATGAATAAATCATCAGTTGAGTTACAGTTCATGCCATTAAGGCAATCAGGTGAAAATCCAAAAAGGCATGGAAAATGGTTTTTGCCAAATATTAGGTTGCACTTTTATGATGTATTAGTTGAAACTAATAAGTTAACAATGTTTTCCAAGAAGAAGATGGTATTAGTTTGAGAATTCAGAGAGAAGAAATTGGAAGTTCAAGGGAAAGAGAGAGGAAAGAGGCCCCCCTATATTGATAACTAAAATGAAAAAAGGAATGTCAACACATCTTGGAAAAATGATCGATCTATATTAATAGACCCACTAAAGACCCAAACCATATAGTATGTATTACTAGCGTCACAGATAGATATGTTTTTAGATCTCGCATTTCGAATCTTCCATCTTTATTTCGTAAAGGTGAATTCTATTATGGAGTCGTGTGCAGTTGGCAAATAATGCCTGTAAGGTTGTTTAACTCTATCTTTCTTATTATTTTTTATCCCTTCTCCTTACCCTATCACTGTCATGTGAGATAGAGTAACCATTTATTTGAATTTTCTTATTTTAATTTTATATCATCAAGGTAATGATTCATTAACTTCTTGTTGTTTTTAATGAGGCATAAATAGGAGAATTTGTCATGGAAGCAAGAAAACTACTGAAACTGCGAGAAACCTTCACATGAGCTTATACACAAAAAATGACAAACCCAGAGATGTTTTTCCTAGTATTGATCCAGATTTAAATGCCCAAGTAGAATTTGGAGCATTCCAAAAACTTGAAGATCCAAGGACAAGAAGATAAGTTGTATGATATAACATTGATCTCTTACTTTTTTTTCCTCTATTTTTTTAAGAAATTGACATAAAGGTGCCAGAAATATCTTAATTTAATTCGCCACTTTTTTTGAACTTTTTTCTTTTATTTTTTATTTACATTTTTTTGGGAAGAAATGAATATAAATGTGTAAATGAAAAAAGAAATAAAACAAAGAAATAGAAAAAAAAAACAAAGACCGAAGCTGAATGGAAGATAATAAAAGAATAGGAAAAAAAGAAAGATCATATCATCAAGGAATAATTAGGCTACTAGAAAAAACTGAAAAGTTAAGCGCATTTATTCCACCTCATTTAGTGATTCACCCGTTGTTAAGATAGATAGACATATTTGATTTTCTTTTTGATTCTTTAGGTCTCATTTGTTACATAATATACACATTTGGTAAAAGATTCATAGAAAATGTAAAATATATTTTTACAACAGAAAATTAAACGTTTATAAAACATTAAGGTTTAGAAAAATTCAGTTTAAATTAAATAATAATAAAAAATTAAAATTTAATTTTTAACAATTAGAATTGCTATCACCAGCCAAAAGAATGGAGAGCCAATACTTTTTTGGTAATTAAAAGAGCTAACAACTAGCTAGAGCTAATAACAGGATTAATGAGCCGAGTGCGACTAACACCCATGCGATCATCATTGAGAGTGTGCAGTATGATGTCCGGGGGCTGTTGAAAAATCACCATACCCAAAGATATCTCAGGTCTGAGTCGATCCATAGCATCAGTTGTAGCGTTTCCCTCCCTAAAAACGGGACGAATCGTGACGTGCCAACTGCGAGACATCAGCTCCCGAATGCTGCAGATGAGTGCATTGTCCGTACTCACCTGAAGATGGTTGTTGAGCCATTGAATCACCGACAGGTTATCACTCTCAACCTCGACCTTGTTGATGCCCATACTCCAAGCGAGTTGCAAGCCATCGAGCAGCCCCCACAGTTCTGCAGTTGTAACCGAACAGATTCCAAGATTGTGAGTAAAACCGGCCAGCCACGAACCATTGGTGCTGCGTAAGACACCACCCGCAGCAGCAGCCCCAGTCAACAGATCGACTGCTCCATTTTTTCCAGGAATCATTTTAATCTCATAACTTATGTAAATGTAAACTATCAAATACCTTAAGGAGTTAATTGCATAACCCAAAACAATATTTACTTAAGTGATTCCATTTCAAGAGGGAATTTAATTTTATCGACATATATTAATATTCAAATACAAAAGTAAATAATTAATATTGACAGAAACGGCGACGTGTTAAGGTGAAAAAGCAGTACCGCGAGGTTATCTATTGAAGCTTTGAGAGGTTTTGATAGAACTCAGAACTGAAGATTTTGTTAAAGAGAAAGACAGATTGAGATACTCCATGGGAACTGCTGATTCTGGAAAGCCCAATTCCGATTCCGATATCGAAGATACCAACCCTGACCCTATTTCCATACCCAATTCTGATTCTTCCAATGCGTTGGTTTCTACTCAGTCCAACCACCCCGCCGTATGCCTCCTGCGCTTCGCCGGCGACTCCGCCAGCGGCGCCGTCATGGGCTCAATCTTCGGCTTCGGTCCTCTCTCTCTCTCTTTCACACATACACAAACACACTCACACGCCTGTACACGTGCAATTTTTCCCTGTTAGTTTTTGGGGTTGTTGTGGGCTCTTCAAAATAGATGTTTTTGCTGAGAAGGGATGATCGGATTGCTTAGAAATTGTGTTTGCGAGCTTGGTTTCATTTCTTTTGGTTTGGGTTTCTTCTAAGTGCTAGAAAGTTAAGGCTCTTGAGTTTGTAGGTCAGTTCCAGGATTTTTTGGGATTGGAAGTTGGATTTCCTTCATGATGGGTTGCTCATGTAGGTTTAAATGGGTTCATTTTAAATATTTTATGCAATTCTTTTTGATGTCTAATGCCTGCTAAAGGAATTGCCTTTTGTCTCTTACTGTTCGGTTTCCTTATTATGTTAAGAAGTTTGGTGATTGGGGTATTGGATACTAAGTGTAGAGAACACAAACGATTAACAATATGATGAGAGAGTGAAATTGAATGACTAATCCTAGCTTATTTAGCATATTGAGAGTTGTTTGAACAGTTCCAAGGAATAGTTTATCAATGATAAGACAGAATCATTATGCTTACTTTGCCATTGTGTTCAGGAAGCCAGATTCAGTATACATAGGCATATTATTATTCATATCTATTGCAAGCCATTCATTCACATAATGCTGCGCTATTTCACTTTACGTTTGTGCAAAAGCTTGGAGATATAGTTGCAATGGATGCCCATTCAATGATTGTTTTAGGAGAGGGGTTTACAAGTTACAAAGCCAATTATGCAGTTGGTTGACATTTTTCCATTAAGCCCTACATTGATGGATTTCAGGTTCAGGCTTAATAAAAAAGCGTGCCTTCAAAGGATCCCTTGCCGATGCAGGTTCATATGCCAAGGTATGACATGTTGCAAAATTCCTGAATCTCATGCATCGAAGGTCATGAGAACATTTCATTTTTATTGCCATAGTCCCTTTGTTGCCATAATTTGTCAATAGAGTTTTCATTACTTTGAACTACTTTTAGTTAACACGATAACATACATTTCCTATCCAAGTGATATGGTTGACAAGCCACAGTTCTTTTGTACTTTTGCCAAATGCAGTTCTACAGCATTCTTTTTGACTTTTTGTGCTATTGAACCTACAAGAAGTACATATCTTATTGTCATACTACTAGGATTACGGACTTATTAAAGTTGCTGCGTTCCAGACATTTGCAGTTTTGTCTGGGGTGCACAGTTTGGTTGTCTGCTTTTTGAAGAGGCTTCGAGGGAAGGATGATGGTGTGTATGCTAACTATAGAAATCCATATTAGATGTTAGTTTATGCCTTGATTTTACTTTTTTTTGCACAGTCATTAATGCTGGAGTAGCTGGATGTTGCACTGGTCTTGCTCTAAGTTTTCCAGGTACATAATCTTTTCAGCTGATATTGTAATGACAAGATGATTTTGAGTTTCCCATTTTACCAAGAAAAAGAGGGTGGAAGATGTGCTAAGGCTGTCTTTTAGCGCTTTTTTTTTTTGTGTGCGATTGCTTAGCTAACTTATTATCAATTCTCTCAGGTTGGACAAATAGTATTGATGAAGTTTTATGATTAATTTAACCAGACCTTGTAGTAATAACGGTCTGGCTGTACTTTATGTGTTGTTTTCTTTGTGCAGGTGCACCTCAGGCACTTCTTCAAAGCTGCCTCACATTTGGGGCATTCTCATTCATCATTGAAGGTCTTAACAAGCAGCAGCCGGCAATGGCTTATTCTTTGTCGGCAAGAATCAAGCAAGATCACCATAAGTTACCTTCTCCATCAGCTCTCCCTCTTTCAATTCCCCTTCCGGATGAACTAAAAGGAGCCTTCTCCTTTTTCTGCAACTCCTTGAAGAAACCCAAGAGCAGCCATTTTTTCCCTTCTCACTGAAGGCTTAGAAGGTTGTTATTTCTTGTTCTTTTACTTGGTAGATTGTAATGGTGAAAAAGTACCTTTTAAATCGTCTAGATTCCAGAGCTTCTCAAAGCTTGAATAACAAAGGCCTTGACAAGCATTGCAAGTTTTATGTCCCTCGTCTTCCTGTCATGTATCCCTACCCGACAAGAACTCAATGACTAAGGTTAAGATGAAAGGTCATATTGTTTGTTTCTACGCATGTTCTTGTTTCAGTTAACCTTAGCCTAACATTGGAGTGGGAATCACAAATTGATGAAAGATAATACTGCCTGCGGATTTTCCTTTCCTGGCCAAATAATTAAGGACTAACCAATTTTAGGGATGGAGGCTAATTTCAAAGATTTGCAGCTTCCGTAAAGCTGCCAGCAATTGAGGCGTTGTACCTCGGCTAATAGGTTGTTCTATAAAGATAAAACCATGATTATGTACGGCAATCTGTGAATTGTGAAATTTAGACAGGGTTGATGCAAAAGGACTAATATTAGATGGTGATTTCTGCCAATCTTGATTGTATAATAGCTTCCATCATTTTTACTCCACACTACTGATTGGATGCTACCGTTTGCTGGGTTGTATCAAATGTTTGCCCTAAAACACTCTTATAGCCCCAGCAATTACTTTCATTAAGCAGTAGAACGTTAATCTTTTTCATGTTCTTGGTTTAGATGCTTTATTCTCAGAACTGAAAAAGAGAGTAGTAAATGAAAAACACAAAACAGGAGCAGACTCTTTGCATGGTATCCAGATCATCCTCTTCTTGCTTTCTGAAGCGGAAGTCTATCAGTAACACCAGCAGTCCTAGTTTGTTCTTGATAATGTTCCCTCTCTTCCTAGAAGACATTTTTCACTGTGAAAGGCATATTTTCTTATACAAGGTCTTCAAACTTTATCACTGTATTACCATATTAATTGAAGGAATTTAGCTTTATCAAATCCTATATCATATATTTGGAATTCCTTTCTTTCTTGTATTTGGATCATTGTAAATTTCGAATTATATATCCATGTTCCCAAGTAAACAAAGGTAAAATAAAATGCAAGTTAGATACCATGGCTATAATTCTCCTATTCGTTCTGTTAAGTTTCCAATATGACTCAAATCATATCCAGGAAAACTGTCTGTCTGAAACACCAATACATGAAAATATTAAATTACAAGAAACAAAGTTTTTATTTTATTATTTATTTTAGCAAAAGGGGGAGATTTCACATTAGTCTCAACAAATTCAGAACTTACCTATTGAACACTTCTCAGCTCACTTTTCCCTTCACTTCCAAAGCTAAGAGGGAGATCATAGAAATCTGCCAAGTAGGCTAAAGCTTCCGAGTTACTGTCACATATCTTCCACAAGGATCCAACTTCCCCTCTAGAGACAGTACCCCAATGCTCACAATTATCAAGGAAATCAAAGAGCTTCTGGTAGAAACAGTCATAGTTCATCACAATGAATGGAACTGGAAGCTTAGACCCTATCCTTTCTAGCTGAATCAGTGCTAAAATCTCAAACATTTCATCTAGAGTTCCTATTCCACCAGGGAGAGCTACTACAGCAGTTGTATCTGAAGAACTATTCCGAACGACAGCATCCACCAAAGCATGCTTTCTTGCTGAGAAGAACCTACAATTGTGTTTTAACTGCTTCATCCTTCAACCTCAAGAACCATTTCAATGAAGCATCTAAAAGTGGCAGCAGTTACCTGCATGTCAGGTACGTTTCTAATGGTAGGTAGGGATGGAAATTTGAGGCTGTCCATTCACCAGCTTCTTTGCCTATCTTAAATCCTCCAACTGGTTTTCCTGCTTCCAATGCACCTTTAGTAGCAGCATCCATTAGGCCTGGACCAGCACCTGTCCATGAGGTACAGTTCAAAAGCTTTGCAATCTGGTTGAGAGAGAGTAAAAGTCACTATAACCCATATTAAGGATGGATATGCTAAAACCAGTATAAGAATCCATCAGAGTGGCTTGCCTCTCCACCCAACTCAAATGTCTGTAGGTAATGTGGATGGCCAGGTCCCATTCTCGATGAACCCAAATAGACAACTCCCCTTCCAAGTCTGTGTATGAGTTCATAGCAACGACTTATCTCTTTTTTAATCTTTAAAACAAAATGAAATTATTAAATGAACTTCCAGATCATTATAGTTATTCAAATAACTTCTTGTGCTTGAACCAAATAACCATCAGTAAAGTACACAACGTTAAGCATTGGAAAATGATCTAATTGAATCTCCCTTGATCAAGCCTTCAAGATCTACTCCACTAGTCCAATAGCAAAAGCCTAAGATCAATTCTATCACCAAATCAATCGCAGCAGTAATATTGTGATTGCTATGGACCACAATCAGAATGAATGAGAACACAATCCAGGCAGCATCTTATCTATGAATAATTAAGAGAAATATCCGATAACTACATGACTGAAGAGAATATAGAGCCTCAAAAATGGATTAATAAGAAGAGAAAAATATTTGGAAAACTGCAAACAATCATAAAATTTCAGAAATAAAAGCCTGCGTTTTTTCATATCACATACAACTTCAAGTAGGCAAAAAACAAGAAAGAACGGACATTATGACTGGTACATTACTATAGTTTCATCAGAAACCACTTGTACAAGACCTTCTCACTATGTAAATCCTAACCCGTCTGAAAATGTTTTAGATAAGTTGAGTGTTGAGCATATCAAGATGTTTTATTCACATCTAGCACTGTTAAGACTAACATTTCTCTTACAACCATCCCCTTTTTGTGCTCCAGACAAACTTACTTTCCTAATGTGATATCAAACCTCCACGTAGATAATACAGTTCCCAGTATCATATATTCCAGTCAGAGATTCCTTTTCCTTGCAATATTGTAGCTTGATATTATTTTTTCATTCCATTTCTAAACTGTGTCTCAAGTTATGTTGGCTATCACTCGAATTAATCCACAACCCCTACACATCGCAGCCCCACTCATTAGCTTGAGAGTAGATATGTAGGGTAACTTTATGGAATATAAACAACAAGCAAGTTGTTACCTCGTTTGGACTTGTTCTCTCCTCAAACTCAACCGTTTCGGAGCTGCACATCGAAATCTTCACAGGACAAACCGTTGACTTTGCACAGTTGATACGAAAACCAAATCTCCCTTTCCCACCAAAAGATTGAAACATTATAGTCTTCTTCCCAGAATTACTCGCCAAAACATGAGCGCCAGAAGAGCCCAATATTGAAAATCCCATCTTTTACGTCGGAATGAAACAAATATTAGGTTTTTCTGCTCTAAATGATTGACAAAAGCGAGATGATATGCGTACTCAACTCGTAAGCTGATAACTGTGATGAATATGAACCGAAAAGAAAAGGAATCACATTAGCATGTTGAAATTCGATTTGATGGAAGAAGCTATGGGGATATAAGCATTTGGTATTCCCACTTGTGTTTGCGCCGTTGTTGAACAAGGTGAAAAGTGATGCCTTGTTGATTAACAAGACACCAAAGGGTATCAGGAGAATTTCGGTGCAGCTGAACTGTATTCTTCTTTTTTATAAATAAATTACTTAACGAACAGGTTATTGACAAGCTCACATGTCCGCCTTATCCACGCCAACACCCCCGAACCCTACTTCTTGTAGGTCCCGCAAAATCAGAACCTAAATTATCATCAAACATGATCAGGTATAAATAGCCGGATTTATGTTTCGCTTCAAAATATAAGATAGTAATTTCAGAAACGAGGACATCTTAATATAACCTCAAACCCCTGAACGTGGCTGTGGAGATAAAGGATTCCTGAGGCTTGAAAACCTTGTAACCCTTCGTCTTCGAAAATGGGTATGTCTTGGATTTGTTGAAGTCTTCAAATCTTTCGTCTTTATCAGTTTTCTCTTTGGTGGTTTCCGGTTTTTTGTGCTGCTAGTGTCAAGCTCTCTATATGGGTTGGCAGGTATTTCTCGTGACTCGATGCACAAAAGGCATGCCACTCGTGGCAAACAGAAATCTTGGAGGAAGAAGCGAAAGTAAGTATGATACAAGTTGAAAATTTTGACCACCTTGTTTTCTTTGTGAGCTGATCAATTGAGTGAAACGAGCCTAAAATTCGTATTTTCAGATCATTTATGGCCGTATCTGAAATAAATGATCTGAAAATTGATGTGGGCAGATAGTTTTCATGGATCTTTTGGGTTTTGATATTCGCCTCTTTGTTCTTGGAACGAAAATAGCGATTTCCTTTGGGTTTGTTTGTCTTAGATTTAATGTGAAGCTTCACTTAATGGGTTGCTTCCTTGTAAGAATATGCCATGAAGTATATGGCCATTGGATTTTTCATACAAATGGTTTGCGAGCATCACGTGTTAGAGTGTTTCATATTGTCTAGACATGAAAATATTAAAGGGTTTATAAATGGTAAGAGTCAACTATCCAAACAACTAGTTCTAGTTATTTTGACAATAGTTGACCCAAATTTAATTCTTAATAGTGGACTCTACACTCTGCCCATATTTAAAAATTTAATATGGTATCAGAGCAGGTTTGACCCGGATTCTTAATTTTTCGGTTGTCCGTCTGAATATTCAGTCCCAGTGGCCCGGTCCGATTATACCCCGCCCATATTTAAAAATTCAATATCATGCAGCTCAGGCGAATTTGCAATTTCACATTGTTAGTTTTCATATTGATTTTTTTGTTGTTGTTGCTAATGCTCTGAAATTGTAGTTCTTGGAATGGCTTCAAGTGCAAGGCTTGATATTGAATACTCTCTCTTGTTCAAAATAAAAGTCGTTTTAGAGGGATGCACACTTATTAAGAAAGTTAATAAAATGTTTGATATACCCTTATTAAT